>JAGDYQ010000102.1:360857-464550 GCA_021962125.1 Bulinus truncatus
TTGGCTATACTGTGTGTCTAATTAGCGTGGCCATATAGTTAGCGTGTCTGCCTAGTTTCCTATTTAGAGTGTCTAGCTAATTAGCGTGGCCATATAGTTAGCGTGTCTGCCTAGTTTCCTATTTAGAGTGTCTAGCTAATTAGCGTGGTCATATAGTTAGCGTGTCTGCCTAATGTCTAGCTAATACGTGTGGCCTAGTTTTCTGTTCTAATTGTCTAGCTAATAGGCGTGACCGTATAGTTTGAGTGACTGTTTAGTTTTCTAATTGTCTAGCTAATAGGCGTGACCGTATAGTTTGAGTGACTGTTTAGTTTTCTAATTGTCTAGCTAATAGGCGTGACCGTATAGTTTGAGTGACTGTTTAGTTTTCTAATTGTCTAGCTAATAGGCGTGACCGTATAGTTTGAGTGACTGTTTAGTTTTCTAATTGTCTAGCTAATAGGCGTGACCGTATAGTTTGAGTGACTGTTTAGTTTTCTAATTGTCTAGCTAATAGGCGTGACCGTATAGTTTGAGTGACTGTTTAGTTTTCTAATTGTCTAGCTAATAGGCGTGACCGTATAGTTTGAGTGGCTGTTTAGTTTTCTATATTGAGTGTCTAGGTCCGCGGTTCTCAGCCGGTGGTACGTGTACCCCTAGGGTCAAAGGTTATGCAGGGGTACGGCAGCGACGTATAATTTTCGTTTTAAAACAACCAATGAGTTTGAAGAAGGTCGCCATGATTGCTGCGTGACCGAAGCATCGCATTACAAAGGTAAGAACATTCCTTTATGAAAATAAGTACATTTATGTGCGAACTTACGTGTGAGGAGTACCAGCGGACATACTTTCGTTCCCTTTGTACCGACCTGGTGGGACTAGGCCTTCGGGCCGTTTTTTTTTTGCCCATATCTGATGTCACTGGTGCCCATTTCTTGGCAGTTCAATTGTCGTTACAATCATCCACGTATTGCAGGCCTCGGCCTCATCTTTGACTTGTAAATAAATGTTTATACCATAATATCCACTTTCTGTTGTAAACACGCTTCCAGTAAATTACTATGGCAGTATGTCAATTTATGGTAATCTTTATTACTACTCACTATTCAGTAGGCAGACATTTATTTTGAATTTGGCAGTACGTTAAATTAAACTATCACCCCCCTCCCCCTTTGAAAGACAAATAATCTCATGTACTTGATGATAATAAAGACAAATAATCTCATGTACTTGATGATAATAAAGACAAATAATCTCATGTACTTGATGATAATAAAGACAAATAATCTCATGTACTTGATGATAATAAAGACAAATAATCTCATGTACTTGATGAAAATAAAGACAAATAATCTCATGTACTTGATGAAAATAAAGACAAATAATCTCATGTACTTGATGAAAATAAAGACAAATAATCTCATGTACTTGATGATAATAAAGACAAATAATCTCATGTACTTGATGAAAATAAAGACAAATAATCTCATGTACTTGATGATAATAAAGACAAATAATCTCATGTACTTGATGAAAATAAAGACAAATAATCTCATGTACTTGATGATAATAAAGACAAATAATCTCATGTACTTGATGATAATAAAGACAAATAATCTCATGTACTTGATGAAAATAAAGACAAATAATCTCATGTACTTGATGAAAATAAAGACAAATAATCTCATGTACTTGATGAAAATAAAGACAAATAATCTCATGTACTTGATGAAAATAAAGACAAATAATCTCATGTACTTGATGAAAATAAAGACAAATAATCTCATGTACTTGATGATAATAAAGACAAATAATCTCATGTACTTGATGAAAATAAAGACAAATAATCTCATGTACTTGATGAAAATAAAGACAAATAATCTCATGTACTTGATGAAAATAAAGACAAATAATCTCATGTACTTGATGAAAATAAAGACAAATAATCTCATGTACTTGATGATAATAAAGACAAATAATCTCATGTACTTGATGAAAATAAAGACAAATAATCTCATGTACTTGATGACAATAGGACAAATAATCTCATGTACTTTCTGGATGACAATAAAGACAAAATAATCTCATGTACTTGATGACAATAAAGACAAATAATCTCATGTACTTGATGAAAATAAAGACAAATAATCTCATGTACTTGATGAAAATAAAGACAAATAATCTCATGTACTTGATGACAATAAAGACAAATAATCTCATGTACTTGATGACAATAAAGACAAATAATCTCATGTACTTGATGACAATAAAGACAAATAATCTCATGTACTTGATGACGATAAAGACAAATAATCTCATGTACTTGATGACAATAAAGACAAATAATCTCATGTACTTGATGACAATAAAGACAAATAATCTCATGTACTTGATGACAATAAAGACAAATAATCTCATGTACTTGATAACAAAAAAAGAGGTTGCCTTTATGTTTTTTATATTTTTAGTTTTTTTTTAATGTTTTTTTTGGTATAAAATATCTTTTTTTTGTACGTGTACTTACATTTCATGTATTACTTTCTTCTATACTAAATTGATCAATCCAATGGTGGTGTCTATCGATCTCTTTGAATCTGTGTATAAAAAAAGGTTTAAAGATTGGATCAAAGTCATCGCGTTGATTGGCTTTTTTGATTGACTTCATTTGGGATCACATCAGCTCGTTGCATGTCAGAGTATGTCACAGTGCGTGTCACAGGCAACCAGTCTGTATCATGTCTAAATAAATTTAAAAATAAAAAAGGTCACGAGTGCTGTAAATCAAGTAAGTTTTAACGCACCGAAATGTTTAAAATTTAGTAGTAAGAATTAAAATGTCCAGTTGTTAATGCTTAGATGTTCAGACGTGAGCACTGAAATGTCCAGTTGTAAGATCAAAAATACAGGAGATCGATCAGTCTGTGATCAGTGAGATCATTACCAGTTATGAGGCAATGAGTATTTGATTCTGGGTTTGTTTTTAATGAGATATTCAGTTATCGAGTACAGCTCATGAGAAATCAGCTCAGTTATGAGTAATACGAAGTGTTCTTATTTTGTCTTAAGTTAATGGGGATCTCTAGAATGTAAAGAATAACGTCTTAGTAGAGAGTACTGAGATGCTCATAAATGTACATCTGAATGATAAGTGAGAGATTATCATTTGATTATCCGCCTATTTGCATATATTTACCTTCAGTAAATTCGAACTTCAGTCTCTTGAAGCATTTGTTTCTATCAGCTGATCACTCTATGTGACCAGAAATATTTATAAACATATTCGAGAGGTTAAGGAAACTTTCAAAATGCATAATATCTGATTTGTGCTTGAACACAATTCTCGAATTGTAAGTCAGAAGGGTGTTATGATTAGTATTTTTAAAAAAATGACAGCACATGTACTGTGTGTTCTGATTCTCACACTGGTATAGGCTGGGGTGCATTAATAGCCACTTTGGAGTATCCTCCGACATAAGCCGGCCATTATCAAAATCATCATCAGCCATCTTCCATAACTTCCCATAATCAAGCCCCACCCCACACAATCTCTCCCCCCCCCATACTCCTCATATAGATAATCTTCTCCAATTACAAATAAAATTTATTTCTGTGCAGCTTCTCTGACTACAGCTTCCACCCCCCCCCCCTCCGCGGGTCACACGACACCATGACAAGCCTCCCGTTAGATCAATACACTCACACATAACACACCCGCGTGAGCACAGCTCGCTCCGCACGTGCACTTATTTTCACACGTACAATCATACATACACACAATCACATGAACACGCAATCATACACAAACTGTCACACACAATCACACACACCATCATATACACACTATCATACACACAATCACACACACAATCATATAAAACTATCATACACACAATCACACATCAGTATTGACTTGACTTGACACAAATATATCAAGCCCACACCTCCAATAGCAACCCAAAGAGCAAATAAAGACAAGCAATAAAGGTTTATGTTTTAAATTGTATGGCCTACTGAGGAGCTATATGGCCTACTGAGGAGCTGAGCTATATGGCCTGCTGAGGAGCTATATGGCCTACTGAGTTGAGCTATATGGCCTACTGAGGAGCTGAGCTATATGGCTCACTGAGGAGCTATATGGCCTATTGAGGAGCTGAGCTATATGGCCTACTGAGGAGCTGTATGGCCTACTGAAGAGCTGAGCTATATGGCCTACTGAGGAGCTGAGCTATATGGCCTACTGAGGAGCTATATGGCCTACTGAGGAGCTGAGCTATATGGTCTACTGAGGAGTTGAGTTAAATGGCCTACTGAGGAGCTGTATGGCCTACTGAGGAGCTGAACTATATGGCCTACTGAGGAGCTGAGCTATATGGCCTACTGAGGAGCTATATGGCCTACTGAGGAGCTGAGCTATATGGCCTACTGAGGAGCTGAGCTATATGGCCTACTGAGGAGCTATATGGCCTACTGAGGAGCTGAGCTATATGGCCTACTGAGGAGCTGAGCTATATGGCCTACTGAGGAGCTGAGCTATATGGCCTACTGAGGAGCTATATGGCCTACTGAGGAGCTGAGCTATATGGCCTACTGAGGAGCTATATGGCCTACTGAGGAGCTGAGCTATATGGCCTACTGAGGAGCTATATGGCCTACTGAGGAGATCGGGAGATTGGGGGAAGGATGGGGGGAGAAGGGAGGAAATGGCGGCTGCTTCACTAACTTTCTTTGTAAGACAAACAGTTCGTTAGTCATACAGTTCGTTAGTCATACAGTTCGTTCAAACAGTTCGTCAATCCAAACAGTTCGTAGTCATACAGTTCGTTCAAACAGTTCGTCAATCCAAACAGTTCGTAGTCATACAGTTCGTTAGTCATACAGTTCGTTCAAACAGTTCGTCAATCCAAACAGTTCGTAGTCATACAGTTCGTTCAAACAGTTCGTCAATCCAAACAGTTCGTAGTCATACAGTTCGTTCAAACATTTCGTCAATCCAAACAGTTCGTAGTCACACAGTTCGTTCAAACAGTTCGTCAATCCAAACAGTTCGTAGTCATACAGTTCGTTCAAACAGTTCGTCAATCCAAACAGTCCGTTAGTCAAACAGTTTGGTAATTCCAACAGTTCGTTAAATCAAACAGTTCATCAATTCAAATGGTTAGTTAATTCAAATAGTTCGTAAGATCAAACAGTTCATCAATTCCAACAGTTCGTTAAATCAAATAGTTTCTCAATTCCAACAGTTTGTTAAATCAAACAGTTCATCAATTCCAACAGTTCGTTAAATCAAAAAATCAAATAGTTAATCAACAGTTCTGTGCTCATGTTTCACTATTTAACCGATAATATTATTTATCATTAATAACTTCTTTATTGTTTTTTTTAAACTATGTCCAACCCGCGCCCAATCTTTCAGCATGAATTTATAAACTGATGTTACGCCAAAATTCTACAAACTAAATGGTTACCAACTATGTTAGCAGCCGTAATGGTAGCAGTACCATTGATTGTACCATCAACTCATCTCTGAGTGCAAACCGTTATCTCTACCAACCCATCCACACACACACCCTTACCAACTAATACCGACGAACTCAGAACGTAAAAGATAGTCTCTTTATAACTCCCAACAAGGGACACCATTCACCTATATATTTCGACACAGGGGAGTTAAAAAATATCACGCTTGATAGTTGTCCTACTAATGCTAAAGAAACCATCACCTAGATCAGAGTATAAGTTTTCTCTCATATCAGCACCATGGGAATATCCAGTACTCTCAGAAATAGCGTCTTGAATTATTCATTTTTTTTCTATATGCTAGTATTAAAAAAACACAGAATATCGTAGTCACATCTTCTCTTAGTCTCATCACTTTAAAAAACAACATAACATTTTTCCTGATATATTTTTTTGATGGGATATTTTATTTATTAATACATCTCATTAGCCCCCCCCCCTCCCTATACAGTAGTATAGTTTTAGACTACTTTAAACTGCTAACGGTTTTTTGTAGCGAGTTCGCGGGCTATTTTTAGAAGCCCCACGCTTTCGTGGAGTAGGATCAAATGAACAGATAACTCTAATGTAGAAATTATCTCTAAATAAAAATCTATCGCAGGAAATCAAGAAATGAAACAAACTCGAGGCAGCAAGAAGAAGAAAAAAAATCAAATAATGGTTATCATATTGTGAAGGAAAAAAAAAGTTTCAGTTTGAGCAGCTAGGAAGAATCTAAACAAGATAGTTACATTAGGAGGTGGGGCAAAACAAAAAAAAAAAAACGATTTAAAAGACAAAGTGATTGATGAGTAGAAGAAAAGGAAAAGAAAAAAAAAAAGAAATAGGGTGAAGAAAAGAACTGGTGGTCGAGTCGACTGTAAAAAAAGAAGGTTGTCTGGTGATCGGAAGGGGGCGTAGATGGGGCGCTGATGGGTGGTTCTAAGAGTTTGACCGGTTTTAGTGTAGTTTTAGTTTGTCCAAGAAGACATGACTTTTATATCTTGAAAGAGTTTGTATTGGTTGAGGAGCCCTCGGGATGGGGGTGGATGGGGGGGGGGGAAGCTGTCAAAGAAACTACAAATACGTTTTAAAAAGAATGCAAAATGGTTCGAGGCTTGAAGGACCAGGGAAGTTTTATTTTTAAAACTGACCGGAGGCCATTGTCAGTCTTTGAAGCTGGGGGAGAGAGAAAGAGGGGAAGGGGAAGGGGGACATGTCACGTGACTTGAAAGGGGGAGAAGCTGAGATGGATTGGGTCATTAAAAATGAATGTTGTGGTTGTGCGACATGTTTGGTGGTGGTGGTGGTGTGGCATGTCCAGTAATTGTGAAAATGAAAATTGTATTTTATTATTGTTTATGTTTGGTTCCACTGTTAGCTGGTGTGAAATATTTTGTTTTCACGTGATTTTTAGAGCATTTTCGAAAAAAAATGCTCTATTGTCCCCGTTTTGTCTGTCTGTCTGTCTGTCATCACCCTAGATCTCAACAACCATACCCATGATGTATATATCATTTTGTAGGTCTTGGCCTGCCATGTGTGCAGCAAAAGTTCATTTCGCGATCTGACCTCTGAGGGCCGTAAAAGGGGGCTTATAAAGTACCGTTTTTTTACTATATAAGCTATATTAATAAAGGAGCGCTATATCTCAGCAACTATAAGTCCTAGACCCATGATGTATATATCATTTTGTAGGTCTTGGCCTGCCATGTGTACATCAAAAGTTCATTTCGCGATAGGACCTCTGAGGGCCGGGATTCAGGGCTCCTAAGAGGCTTATATATTATATATACACCTTGTACGTTCAATAACCCATTCATTTGGTGCGAAATACTGCAGCACGTAGTTTCACCAAGATTTATTAAGAAACTCATCAAATGAAATAGTAAGCTTGTGTTCTGAGTTTAATTGAAAGTATCAGAGCTATGCAACAATTGACGGAGTTTTCGGACTATAATTTCGAATGTTTTCAATTATGAGTCCTATTTCAGTAACCACAAACCACTTGTAGTTAGATTTAAGAGACAATAATTTTTTTTCAAATATAAAGAAACGTCTTTTAATTTTTTTTACAGATATATGCATTACACAATTGAATTTATAAACATTTCCAAAATTTACAAATATTTACTGAAAGCTAACAAACGTACTGATACATAACATGAAAATGCGCTAACACGTCCTGTGTCCAGAATGGAACAGGCTTAATTGCTTGTTTTATATTTACACTCAATCTCACAAACAAACAAAGACAGTTTTTTTGTATATAGCGGCTCACTGGTGGTTGGACAAAAACAAAAAAAAAATTTACTTTGTTGACAATGTGTGCAATGAAATGTAGATTCCCTTTCTAATCATTTTTCTACATTTCTTTACTTAGTGGGGCTGTAAGACGGAACACGTTTCTAAGTGGGTCACGGATTGCAACACCACACCACTCTACAGAGTACCAATGTCTTTACGTTACAGAGTACGAATGTCTTTACGTTACAGAGTACGAATGTCTTTACGTTACAGAGTACCAGTGTCTTTACGTTACAGAGTACCAATGTCTTTACGTGCAATTAGTGGTGCGTACCTTGATTTATACTTACTTTCAAACCGGAATATTTGTGTTTATTACATTTTTTTATAAAACTAAAATAAATCTTCCAATTCTTACTTCATTTGTGTTGCCCTGTGTGAGTTACATGTTTTGGCACCCACCTTCAGATCTGACAGACACACTGTGCGGCACCACAACTCACACAACCCATCCACCGTTACCATGTCTGTGGGGGTGTGTGTGCTATAGGTTTCATAGTCATTTATACTGAAATACCCTTATGAAAATGATTTTGCTAACTATATTCAATAAACACAGTACCATTATATAGCATAAAATGACTTACGGTACAAGTTTAAATATATATAACATCAGTTATATATAAATCGTATATATTGTTAGTCCAATACTTTATACAAATATATAGATCTTTGTTGGTTTGTGCTTTGTATATCGCATAAAAACATCAATAAATTTTTCTCTAAGAGTTATGACCGGCAACATTCACGCCTCGTCCCTGGGTATCTATATAAATAATAGTGGTGTGGGTTCTGCCTTAAATCGAAAGTAAAGAATTAATACAACAGTATTCCAGTTTAAAATAAAATCGGATCTGTCCGAAACCAAAAATAACCTAGCCTACCGATCAAGTCTAAGGGAATATAACTCTATGCAAAGGTTTTGCAGGGTACAGCTAGTATTTATATACAATGTGTGTGTGTTTAGGTGTGTTTTCTATTGCCTAGCATATTAATATTTTGTATAAAATGACTAAATTTGTTTTGTGTGGATCATAGCAAGAAATGAAAACAATTAACTGTATAGCAAAGTTCTTTCAGTCAGAGTACAGTATCAAGTTAAGCTCAGTAGTTCTCTCCATGTTAACCAAGTACTATAGTATCATAGTATCACCTGTTGTGTCCCATTTCTGGCCAGATTTTTTGTTTCTTTGTGGCTTGTAATATTTTATTGTTTCGTTTACAGACATCTTGAAGTAACCTATTTTATTGTTTTGTTTACAGACATCTTGAAGTAACTCATTTTATTGTTTCGTTTACAGACATGTTGAAGTAACTCATTTTATTGTTTTGTTTACAGACATCTTGAAGTAACTCATATTTTTTTGTTTCATTTACAGACATGTTGAAGTAACTCATTTTATTGTTTAGTTTACAGACATCTTGAAGTAACTCATGCATATTTGTTTCTTGAATGATTGTTTGAGAGCAACACTCTTGATCAATAATTGTCACATCCAGACATAAATAAACTATTTCAGGTGTGGACGATATTTTAGTAATTTTTTTAAAGTAAAGTAAATGAGGCTGATTAATACTACAATCATTGTTGTCTTTGGTTGGCTGATTAATACTACAATCATTGTTTGTCTTTGGTTGGCTGATTAATACTACACAACCATTGTTTGTCTTTGGTTGGCTGATTAATACTACACAACCATTGTTTGCCTTTGGTTGGCTGATTAATACTACACAACCATTGTTTGTCTTTGGTTGGCTGATTAATACTACAATCATTGTTTGTCTTTGGTTGGCTGATTAATACTACACAACCATTGTTTGCCTTTGGTTGGCTGATTAATACTACACAACCATTGTTTGCCTTTGGTTGGCTGATTAATACTACAATCATTGTTTGCCTTTGGTTGGCTGATTAATACTACACAATCATTGTTGCCTTTGGTTGGCTGATTAATACTACACAATCATTGTTTGCCTTTGGTTGGCTGATTAATACTACAATCATTGTTTGCCTTTGGTTGGCTGATTATAACTACAATTATTGTTTGTCTTTGGTTTGCTGATTAATACTACAATCATTGTTTGTCTTTGGTTGGCTGATTAATACTACAATCATTGTTTGCCTTTGGTTGGCTGATTAATAATACAATCATTGTTTGTCTTTGGTTGGCCCGTTTTAAAATCTAAAAACAACTGACCCTGGACTGACAACGTCTCTAGTTGTCTTGGTGGAAATGACAATGTTTACGTTTCATGACAATTGTCTCCCTTTCTTCAGTTTTTCAATGGATTCCAATGGAAATGGATACCGATATGTCGATATTAATAATTGTTAAAAAAGCTGGATTAAGGAATAGGGGGAGGAGTGGATATCCAATCTAAAGAAAATATAAAACTAAAAAACTAAATTTACTAGAGACAAGCTCGGTGAAAGAAAAAAAAACAACCGGACGGGAGGAGGGGGTGTGTTGGTCCACACGTTTTATTTCGTCCTGTCTCCCATAACATAGCGACATCCTGAGCTCCGGGTTGATTTGATTACACATGGGACAGTGGGACGTGAGTGTGTGTGTGTGTATGCGTGCGTGTGTGTGTCGTGGGCGACTTTCCTTGTGTTATTCAATTCACTTTCCGAATGTGAGCTAATTGTGGTCGATATATCGGTCAGTGTTGTGCAGATGAAGTTTTTCAAAAGGTGTTACTTGAGTTAGGTCCACCGAACTTTATTAAACTGGAGTGCTCATTGGGGCCAAATTACCGGAAGATATTTATGTGCAGCCATATTGTAAGGTGTCTTAAGACCTTCAAGGTAATCCCATTATAGGTCGGAAATTCCAGTCTCTAGACTTCGCGAATTCCGTACATTTTTGGCCGCTACGAAATACTAATCAAATTTCCGCTGCTTGCTGAGTTTTTTCCTTTCAGGTGTAGTTTTTAATATGGTGAAAATACCAAGAAATATCAAGTCGAATAGAAACAGATACGATAATCGCAAGGTCCGTAGAATTTCGGTCTAGTGGGGTCTTACCATAATTTTACGCCATGGAAAACAACCCGAGATTGGCCACGTAGAAACATCGACTCAGAATTTCAAAATGTCCAAATTAATCTACATTCGTAATTAAATAATACTATAGACATATATAGAACATTGGATGGAATCTAACAGTTTAAGACATTTTTGTTCGACAAATAGCTTGTTTATCACTATTTGTATATCACACTATTTTAATCAATTGAAACTGGAAGTTTTATTTACGATGTATTGTTGTGAAAATTTTGATATGCAAGTGAACCAGTTCTACCAGTTAATAGTACAAAAAAATGAATGCGCACTTCAGTTATATTAAAGCTCAGCTGTTAAATTCCTTGGCGGGGTTACGTCCTTTGTCTTGAATAGGGTCCCTTGAATTAAACAACTAGTTCAATGTGGCCCAATACGGATATATGAGACGCATGCGACACTTTGATGAGTTGTTTAGCTCCAATGAATCCATTTTTATATTATTTAATTAGTAAATCCTGTTAAATTGACTATGGTGTGACTCTTAACCCCGACCCAAGATCTCATTAACCTCATGATTTCATTGTCCCACGATGAAAGTATTGTAAAGTTATACTAACTTGTCTTCACAGTCCCACGATGAAAGTATTGTAAAGTTATACTAACTTGTCTTCATTGTCCCACGATGAAAGTATTGTAAAGTTATACTAACTTGTCTTTATTGTCCCACGATGAATGTATTGTAAAGTTATACTAACTTGTCTTTATTGTCCCACGATAAATGTATTGTAAAGTTATACTAACTTGTCTTCAATGTCCCACGATGAATGTATTGTAAAGTTATACTAACTTGTCTTCATTGTCCCACGGTGAATGTATTGTAAAGTTATACTAACTTGTCTTCAATGTCCCACGATGAATATATTGTAAAGTTATACTAACTTGTCTTCATTGTCCCCCGATGAATGTATTTAAAGTTATACTAACTTGTCTTGGAAGGTCCGCTAATGATTGAAGCTAAAACCAAATTTATTGTTTTAAATCACGAACACTGTTAGGGTTAGTATACTTTGTATCCTTTCTGGCTCTAAGTTGAATTATAAATTATCTTAGTGAAGTATTTCTTCACATTTAATGGCAAATTTTAATACATGTCTCAATGAATATGTCCATTTCCACAATACATGTCTCAATGAATATGTCCATTTCCACAATGCTGATCCTGAACCTAATGTCTTTTTTTTTTCATCTCTTCAGAATGTTTCTACGTTAGCACTGACCTAAACAAAACTCTTCATGACAACATATGGAAAGATAAAACTGGATTCAATTTGGCAAATTATAATATGGATGAAACCCTTTCGGTAAGTTAGTGAATCCACCCACTTCATCATTTAATATCATAATCATATTGTATATAATAGGTGTGTACTTGTTGATTGTTTACTAAATACAGTATTCACATTGTATATAATAGGTGTGTACTTGTTGATTGTTTACTAAATACAGTATTCACATTGTATATAATAAGTGTGTACTTGTTGATTGTTTACTAAATACAGTATTCATATTGTATATAATAAGTGTGTACTTGTTGATTGTTTACTAAATACAGTATTCACATTGTATATAATAAGTGTGTACTTGTTGATTGTTTACTAAATACAGTATTCACATTGTATATAATAAGTGTGTACTTGTTGATTGTTTACTAAATACAGTATTCATATTGTATATAATAAGTGTGTACTTGTTGATTGTTTACTAAATACAGTATTCACATTGTATATAATAAGTGTGTACTTGTTGATTGTTTACTAAATACAGTATTCACATAGTATATAATAGGTGTGTACATGCTGATAAACATTTAATTGTTGACAGTGTTAAATACATGCGCAATCTTCAATGCTTCCTTCCCCACCGCACTCTTCCTTTTAGTAACATTAGGTATATACTTCTCGAGATGTTTAGTAACCCTAGGTATATACTTCTCGAGATGTTTAGTAACCCTAGGTATATACTTCTCGAGATGTTTAGTAACCCTAGGTATATACTTCTCGAGATGTTTAGTAACCCTAGGTATATACTTCTCGAGATGTTTAGTAACCCTAGGTATGTACTTCTCGAGATGTTTAGTAACCCTAGGTATATACTTCTCGAGATGTTTAGTAACCCTTGTTTGGGGGCTGTATGGAAAAGTTATCAGATTTATTAGACATTAGGTGTGACCTCCAAGAATGGCTCTAGTGTTCAGACGTGCACACATCGTCCATCTTGCCAATGTATCTTGTTTCACAGTAGCCAATGTATCTTGTCTCACAGTAGCCAATGTATCTTGTCTCACAGTAGCCAATGTATTTATTTAATATGTATTCTTAACCAGCTCTATGTACTCGTACTGTTAAACTGGGGATGTCGCCTTTTTCACATTGCGCGCTTACTCATTATTTTATTTCTATAATAATTTCAATGTTAGTATACATATTACACCATACATTTGATCACATATCACACAAACATTGATTCATATATTACACCACACATTTCACCACATATTACACAAACATTTAACCACATATTACACCACATATTACACCACACATTTCACCACATATTACACCACACATTTGACTACATATTACATCACACATTTGACCACATATTACACCTCACATTTGACCACATATTACACCACACATTTGACCGCATATTACACCTCACATTTGACCACATATTACACCACTCATTTGACCAAATATTACACCACTAATTTGACCACATATTACACCACACATTTGACTACATATTACACCATACATTTGACCATATATTACACCACACATTTGACCATATATTACACCATACATTCTACCACAAATCTAGTATTCAAGTTTCTCTTATGCACAAATCTGGAGCACGGTGACATTGTGTCTGTGTTAAGTGAGATACCAGGTAGATGGTAAATTGAAAAATAACAGCTTTTATCTCTGGAAAGATCCACACATTAAGGACTGTATCACCGTGAAAGATAACGTAATAGGAGAGAAATATTACAGCATCTGGTATGGACCCGCGGTTTGTATTACAACCTTGTCTACCTGTGGGCATCTTTATTTACCAGCTACATTTTATTTTGTTCGTCCAGAGAAATGTCTCAAACATTCAGAATGTCTTGCATTCAGTTATTCATGAATAAACTCTAGTATGTTAACAATATCTTATATATGAACAAACCCTTGTGATATTAACATA
The DNA here is from genome assembly GCA_021962125.1 of Bulinus truncatus. Lineage (NCBI taxonomy): Eukaryota > Metazoa > Mollusca > Gastropoda > Planorbidae > Bulinus > Bulinus truncatus. The sequence goes on from JAGDYQ010000102.1 coordinate 374,899, forward strand.
GTCATATTTATGAACAAACCCTTGTGGTATTATCACAGTCATATTTATGAACAAACCCTTGTGTATTAACACAGTAATATATAAGAACAAAACCATTGAGGTATTACCACAATCATTTATAAGATGTGATGTCCAGAAAGTGTTACTTCCCAATCATGGATTAAGCTGTTTATGACCAGATCTTACGGACCCTTAGCTGTTCGCAAATATAACGGAGAGTCCATGTCTTTGGTGCTGTTACGCGTCATATCCGGGCGGCACCTTAAATGGGGCGGCATGATTCACGTAAGCTTCATCGGCGACGTCGAGAGCTAACAAAGTGAGCTATATACCCTTGCAGCATCTCCGGGGGTTGGGGGGGGGGACAGGGGTGCATTGCGGACAGGTCGTCCTCAAAAAGTGGTCAATTAATTTAAACACCATCTTTTGATCCTTTATCTAGCCCCGTAAACCCTTGGCGTAACAGACATTCTTGATACTTTTTTAAGTATTGAAGAGCTATACAACGTGGATTATATACAACGATAACCTTGGCTAACGACAACTTAAGTTGATGACTTACTTGGTTAAGGAACAGTGGGTTTAAGCAAAATATGTCATGGATAACGGCACCGGCTTCGTGTTTCGACTCTCCGTCAATGGATTACATAGCGGGGGAAAAAAAAAGCCAACAAACGATTACCAATAGTTTACTTGTTGAATGTGGCATCTTGGATAACGACGGATATCGAACAAACAAACGATTACCGATAGTTTACTTGTTGAATGTGGCATCTTGGATAACGACGGATATCGAACAAACAAACGATTACCGATAGTTTACTTGTTGAATGTGGCATCTTGGATAACGACGGATATCGAACAAACAAACGATTACCGATAGTTTACTTGTTGAATGTGGCATCTTGGATAACGACGGATATCGAACAACCGATTATTGTCGTTAACTGAGGTACCACTGAATGTAAAGCATAAATAAATAAAACGAGAACCGTTGAATGATATGTAATCAAAACATTCACACTCAAGCAGTGGATGCTCTGCTCCAAAGGGAAGTAAAAGGTTGATTGTGATCTCATTTAAACCCCATTCTCCACGGTGGATAACTCTGACCCCCCACCCACCCCCTTTCTCCCTGCTTCTATTTCTCCAACATCTTTTCAGTTCTAGTCTCGGTAAGCGTGAGTCTTGAGGGGGTGATGAAATGCACAACATTTGCTGGTTCAGTTCCATAACTGTTTCTTGGCTCTATCTGAACCCCCACCCCCGGCCCGGGTCACGTGCTCTTGTTTTTATAAGAAAGGGAGGGTGTGTGTGTGGGGGGGGGGAATACAGGCTTACCTTGGGACCGGGTTAAGTCCCTTGCCGGTGATGAGCGCTGAATCCAAGAACAATATTTTCTTGGCGATCTGTTGAGACTTGGGGGTGAATATCTGGCACTGCATGCAGTGAGGGGGGGGGGATGAGTGAGCACCAGACAGCAGAAAGTGATGGAGTTGTAATTTAATGAACTTTTACCTGTGGATTATGGCGAATCGTGTGAGTGCTGAATCTTACATTATATACACCATTCCCAGTTGTATGGGTGAGGCATGTTGTACTCTACATCTTGACCAGGTATGTGTGTACGGTATGTTTGTGTGGAAAATGTGTGGTTATGGCCTGATGTATTATGTGGGCGGGCTGTTATATTGTTTATTTAGACAAACCCGCACTTAATTTAACGGGCTACACTAATGGCTAAATCTGAGGGCATAGTATACACAATGTTTTATTTTTGGCTAAATCTTTAGGCACAGTTTATTAGATCATACGTCTTATACGCTTATACGTTAAATATATGTGCACAGCATATTGAACTATATGCATTGGCTGAATCTGTGGACACATCATACATATTGATACGTTTACGGATGGGCATCATTATTATTTGTCCATTAACATGTTGTGGTGACTTTAGGGTCATTGTCGTTGAAAGGTGTCTCCATTCCCCTCTCTGTTATGTCCAGTGTCTCCATTCCCCTCTCTGTTATGACCAGTGTCTCCATTCCCCTCTCTGTTACGACCATTCCATTCTTTAATGTTTACAGTCTAGTTCTTTCTATGACGGTCTGTCTTCTTGCTCAGAGTACTGTGGCGTGAGATATTCCCGAACCACGTCAGCTTTCGTTGTTTAGCCAGGAGTTGGTCTTGAGGGGCCACCAGGCTGTAGCCAGGAGTTGTTCTTTAGGGGCCACCAGGGTGTAGCGAGTTGTTGTTCTTTAGGGGCCACCAGGCTGTAGCGAGTTGTTGTTCTTTAGGGGCCACCAGGCTGTAGCCAGGGGTTGTTCTTTAGGGGCCACCAGGCTGTAGCCAGGAGTTGTTCTTTAGGGGCCACCAGGCTGTAGCTAGGAGTTGTTCTTGAGGGGCCACCAGGCTGTAGCCAGGAGTTGTTCTTTAGGGGCCACCAGGCTGTAGCCAGGAGTTGTTCTTGAGGGGCCACCAGGCTGTAGCCAGGCGTTGTTCTTGAGGGGCCACCAGGCTGTTAATCTCTTCCCTGACATAGATAATGGTCTTGTATTCCATTAATGAGACATGGGGCCATTTTCTGAAATCCTGTATCTTTCTTTCTGTCTCAGCCTGCAGTGTTCAGGATTGGCACTAAGAGGTCTGATAACTCATTGATGTATAATATTTTACATTCGCACCAATACTTTCATTTCATATTACTGTACACACACAGTAGCATGGCCATTAAATTAGCCACCTCCCTCCACCAATCAATGACATGTCTTAGTGCGCCATCTATCAATGGGAGCCAATAGGTTTCGAGTGCGTTTATTTACTTGTTCTAAATCTTTGTATCTGTTTACATGTTTGTGCGCGATAATTTATCAGACCAAACATGTCTGGCTCTCCGAGTATTCTAAGACTCACGGATGAGCACAGCCGTCTCGGCACGGTGGGGTCAGCCGGCTCGGTGGGGTCAGCACTGATGCTGACACATCACTGTGCACGCTAGTTTCTCAGCTTGTGTTATTTTGACACCATCGTCTAGCCGAGAGAGAAATTCTGGCGATAAAAATGTTTGTAAACATTGGGACGGCCAACTCTCCCTTTTATTTTAACTTAGACGGGACGCCTGCGTATTACTCTCTCCCCCCCCCCCCATTTTTTTGTTCAAATCTTATTTTTTCTGGTTAATTTAAAAACAAACCAACAAAGAAACAAACGTATATTTGGATACAACACTTAAGTTCCTCTTACGGTTTTATTTAACAATTGTTAAGTAACAATAGACATTATTAATTCATTTAACACAATAGTGAGAGGTCATTGCATAGAACTCAGGGATGGAAGATTCACTTAAGAAAAAAAAATGAAATCAACAAACGTTAATTTATATTATAAATCTATGGATCGATCTATCGTATATCTTTATGTCATACAAGTATCTGCATGAATGATCATTAGTACTAAAAATATAAGCTTGGGTGACCATGTATATAAATAGATTATTTATTGCTACTTATCAACACATGTTGATATTTAGTTCATATATTTTAATCTCACACGCTTTTTATTTTTAGAATGGATAAATTTTATAAATACACGGATGAGGTTGTTTTTTTTTTACGTTTTATTTTAAGAAAAGCAAATTTTTTTTTTAAAAAGGTTTTATTTTAATAAATTTTTTTATTATTTAATTCTATAAAAAACTACTACAACAATTTATGCGTTTTGAGTAAAAGTTAAATAATGTTTGCTTTTCATTATATTCTTGATTCATATACATCCCTTACGTCTTGTTTCCCATTGTTGATAATGTTAGTTATATAATTTATATCTGTGTCAATGATATAATCGATCTACCTTTGCACAATAATGATTTAACCCTATGCTCATTCTTTAGGTTGTCGATACGAATGTCTGTTTTTGAAATAAAACATTTAATTAAACGCACTGGCTACGGGACCGTAACTACGGTCTCCATATTTTTTTTCCATGCGTTAATTAAAAACATGAGCTAAAAATAATTAAAACTTCCTTTTTTGTGTGTGTGTCTAGTAGCATTTGTCCATTTAGCTCTAACATTTAGCTCATTTTTGTTACGAATTTTAGCGTCGAGTTCAGGGCGTAAGCTGGAAGCTACATGTCATGGCTGATTCTATACGTTATTATTTAGACGGAAAGTAAAAAAGGGATATTTTAAATGTATATCGGCGAGCTGCAGTCGTTATAGTGACATTCAAGCTACTAGTAGTACTACAACATTGTTGGTCATACCTGTACTAGTAGTACTACAACATTGTTGGTCAAACCTGTACTAGTAGTACTACAACATTGTTGGTCATATCTGTACTAGTATTACTACAACATTGTTGGTCATATCTGTACTAGTAGTACTACAACATTGTTGGTCATATCTGTACTAGTAGTACTACAACATTGTTGGTCATATCTGTACTAGTAGTATTACAACATTGTTGGTCATATCTGTAGGTCATACCTATGAATTATTCATTTTTGACACGCAAAAAAAATTCTGTTTAATCATCTCTATTTGGCACTTTGATGATAAAACCCTTTTTTACCATCCCTGATATAAAGTAATGCAGGAGACTGTTGAATTACAGATTACACAATGAACCAGCATAACACAATAGTGAACTTGCATTGCATATAAGTATTTCACAATGCGTATTTCAGAACCAGCATTGAACACTAAATGTTGGTATACATTATACATTAATACAAATATAAACTCACTTTACACATTAAAGAACGTCAACACACATTTGTGAAAAATTCATAACATATTAGTGAATATGAACAATACATTGCAAAGCTTGTTTTACAGGCACCAGTCATAAGTGAAACACACATTACATATTAGTGAATGGTGAACACACATTACACACTGGTGAATCAACTTATATAAAGACTCTCGTAAAACCAGAAATAAGTAAATGGCCAATGAATGCTACAAAAAAGTTTCTCTACATTAACAATAATTAGTTCTGACTGTCAAGTAAATCAGTGTTCATTAGTTTTCTTTTTAAATCTGTGCTGCTAGCAGGAAGTAAAACTCGTTTCAAAACAAACAATCAACTCTACGCTCGACATACAAATAAAGGTTTTCTCATCAAGTTCTAACCCGTGCTTTTTTTAGCCGTGCTATTTTTAGCCACGTAACTTTCAGATATGGGCGAGAAGCCATTCTGCGATCCGGGTTTTTTTTTTTGCCTTCTTTCTTTGCACGTGAACCCGCAAGTCTGGTGAACGTTATCTGGAAGTGGTCATTGGTCGATGTTTGACCCAAGGTCAATCTTATTAGTGCGAGACTCTATTCCGCGCTAAATGGATGGACTTTATAATTAGGGCGTCAATTTAATGAATGCAGTGTTGCTTCCCCTGGTTTCTCCCATCAGGCTCCCACGCTCTCTCTTTCTTCTTATTTTCTCCCTCCCTCCCTCTCTCTCTCTCTCTCATCCATCACTCTTCTGTGTTTTTATTCCCTTATACAAATGTTAAATCGTGAGGTTGGCAAATGATTTGTCACGTGATATTTCTGCCTGACAGGAAATGATTTTTTTTTCACCCAGAATGCTCCATTCCCGATTCCGATATAAAAGAAAATAATAATAATAAAAAACGTCGTAGTTGGCAGAGCAGAGAATAACCAAGTTTTAAGTAATGTAGTTGGTAAGCTTTGACGTTTTGGATTGCGTAAAATTTAGTTGTAAAATACCTTCAACTGGTTATAATTTAGGAGATCTTGGCAGAGTTAAAGTCGTGGGCCCGAGGCAAAGTTACAGAATCGCTCTTTCGAATGGTCAAACTAGGTGACCGCGCCCCCCACCCCACTCCAATCACCCCCACTTCATGTACACGTTCCTATCAGCTCTGATCATTAGTGTGGCCCCCACATGTACTTATCCCCATGAACCAAATATCTCTTAAAACTCTTTGCCTAGAGCCCCTAAAATCCCCCCAAGAACGGCCCTGGATACAGAAAAGGGGATTAAATGCTCAGTAAGAACTTCCTCAAACTTATTTACACTCGTAGAGCTTCATCCGCCATCTTTTCTTTCAAACCATTTAGTTTAACTAAAACTCCTTACATTTGATGCCCCCCCCCCCCCACATCCGTGTGGACAGTCCATATACGGCAGTAGAGTGACAAGCTAGACCATAATTCACACATTAGTAGGCCCCCACATCCGTGTGGTCAGTCCAGATACGGCAGTAGAGTGACCAGCTAGACCATAATTCACACATTAGTAGGCCCCCACATCCGTGTGGTCAGTCCAGATACGGCAGTAGAGTGACCAGCTAGACCATAATTCACACATTTTCTCTCACAGGAATGTAAAACCCTTAGAACTTTTTTTTAAAAATACTTTACTCTGGTCGTTTTGTTTTCCCTTTTGTTTAAACTCACGAAAGTTGAAAGCGAAGACATTTAGAACATCACCTGCGACTGTTTGAATATTTATAATAATAAAATCACATTCTAAGTTAATTAAACTGAATTATTCACTTTGTTTGGCAGTTATAGACTAAATAATTTCATTAGCTTGGACGCAGTTTTATTATTTCTCCCTCCCCCCCTCTTTCTGCTTATTACCCTCCGTTTCTCTATCTCTCCATTTTTCTCTTTCTGTTTTTCTCTCTGTGAATGCAAAGTTTAAAATTTAGCAAAAAAAAAAAAAACTTCATTTTCTCCCCATAAATAATGTTTGCAATCAGCACCCCCCCCCCAAAACCTTTTATTTGGGAGATTGAAAAATATATATATGAAGATGATGAAATGTTAATTTACCTTTCTGAATTTATTTTTGATTTCATGACACGAGAGAGGGAGAGAGAGAGGAGGGGGTGGGGGTCAACACTTACCCCCTTACCGACCCCCCCCCCCATGTCAAGTTGGAATTGATGGACGAAATGGTTTCTTTCTCATTTCCTGTCTGGTCGTTAAAACTGTGCATAGTTCTCCGATATATTGGTTGAAACTGTACATAGTTCTCCGATATATTGGTTGAAACTGTACATAGTTCTCCGGTATATTGGTTGAAACTGTACATAGTTCTCCGATATATTGGTTGAAACTGTACATAGTTCTCCGATATATTGGTTGAAACTGTACATAGTTCTCCGATATTTTGGCTGATGTGCATATCAAGAGCGGGAACAGGAAATATTTCAAAATTTCTGCAGTTTTGAGATCGGGGTCGGATAATTTTTACCAAATTTCTCATCCGATTTAAGGGACCTCAATCTATCGCAGTATCAATCATTCCACTAAGTCAGTTCTATAAAAAGTAATCGGAAGTAGATTCGTAATCGGTTAAAAATAACCTGGCATCGATCCAACATCACCGTTACGTATTTGATTGGATCACATCACCATTATATATTTGATTGGATCACATCACCATTACATATTTGATTGGATCCCAATTTGTACTTAGTTTTACATTCGTTGGTCGCCCGCAACTGCGATTCAAGGATGTCTGCAAACGCGACCTCAAACTGACCGGCATCAGCCTCGACAATTGGGAACAGCTCGCCGACGACCGGAGCGGGTGGCGACAGGCTGTTCACAAAGGCATCCTTAATGGTGAACAATTAAGGATCCAACAGCAGGAGACCAAAAGACAGAAAAGGAAGATCGCACGGCAGAAACAGGCCCTCGGTCCTCCATCCAGCTTCATTTGTGGCCACTGCGGAAGAGTCTGTCAGTCCAGGATCGGTCTACTGAGCCATTCAAGAACCTGCTCTCAAAACACGACTAGAACGCTACCATCACATTTCGAGATGGACGGTTTGCCTACACATATTACTTTTATACCCTGACATGCATTTGTTTACCCGCTGATTTATATTTTGTAATGGATTTGTTTACTTTTATTTTATTCTAGAACAAATTAACATACATGTATATTAGTTTATGTATTGCGTTATACTTGGCGTTCAATCTAGCCCTGGTTTGTTATACCAAAGCCGGTAAACAGTGCTATGTACAGATCGTTTGTTATACCATAGCCGGTAAACAGTGCTGTGCACAGATTATTTGCTAAACAGAGATGTAGGAAAGTGTCCAGAATGGATGAAAAAAAGAGGAGCCGTGGGTGGGGTGTTTGTGTGGGTGGGATTGGAAAGGGGGGATGATTGAAATGTCCAGACTCAGTGCTGACCACTCATTGTTTAAACTGTCCATTCTGGTGTTGGCCAAGTCACGTGAGCAAACGTACAAGTTCTCGTAATGTTATTGGATTACGTCGGGGCTCTTCGTTTTATCAGAAAAACACACACGGAGAAAGAATTGGCTGGCTAGAGATGGTCTGCTAGAACCGTTTTCAGCAAGCATTGTCCATAGAATAGATTTTTGAACGAAAAGCACAGATGCAGATCCTACGTGACACACATAAAATTTCGTAGTGTGCTGCCCATTAAGTGATGACCTCATTAGCAAATACGTTCTCTGTTCGGTCCCTCCAGGGACAGACTGTACTGACCGGTGACTCGATACTTCTGTTACTGTTGTTCGCATCATATGTTCGACTACCCGAGATACACCTATGAGATACACCTATGGCAGCCTCGGGTGTGGCGAGAAAGGCAGCCTCATGGGGGAGGGGGTCGACCCGAAAGTTTTTCCTGTGGCTCCAAAATTTTTGAAATGTATTTACTTGTCTGCAGAAATCGGAAGGAAATTGGGGCAGAGGGGCCCTTTTTGTCAAAGGGGCCCCACTATTTTTGGCTGCTGCCCTCTGGTGGGGACCAGGCGATCCCTGTGGTGGTTGACGATTCCTTACTGCAGTGTTTCCTAAAGTGTGGTACACGTACCCGGGAGTTAAGCACCGATTTGAGAACATCGGGTAAACAGACATGCATGACTAAAGCGAAAACAATTAGGTGTGTGGAAACAATAACCTTAAAAACAATATGCAAGTGTTTTGTCTACCAGAGGTACACAGTATCACGACAATAAATAATGGGGTACACAGTATCACGACAATAAGGAGGTACACAGTATCACGACAATAAGTAGGTACACAGTATCAAGACACTAAGGTGGTACACAGTATCACGACAATAAGGAGGTGCACAGTATCACAACATTATCATTATTATAGAGACATCCTGGGATTCGGCACAGGAACAATCCTGACGTCACTATTTCAATTAACATTCCGATCACGGGATCAAATCACGACTACTTACCCCCACCCCCCACCCCTCTAATCTTGTGGTCTTCCCAATCAATATCCAAAATTTAGTCACAGGTTTTGAACCCACTGACGAGTCAATACTTTAATTACGATTAGAAAGGGGTGAGGAGGAGTGGGATGCTATTACTCTTGACCATTGACAGTAGAGAGAGAGAGAGAGAGAGAGGGAGAGAGAGGGAGGGAGGGAGAGAGGGAGAGAGAGAGAGAATGGACCTCATTGTGCTACACGTGTATTTATATCACACTCTCTCCCTCCCTCCCTACACACACACACACACACATTGTCCGTGGCTATTGTTAAACAAGGGTGTTGTCTCCACGATTAGTGTATTATTTCTCGACAGTCGATAAAAGTAAACATTCTTTTGGGCCATCGGTCATCGAAATGTCACGTGTACACAACATCGGCTCAAGGCGGCCGAAGAGATCTATTTTTAATGTGCTACTCAATGGAAAGAAAGTTCTCCACGGAACGATGCCTGTAGCCACGATTGCATTACACCGGGGGAAGGGGGGTAGATGGGAGGTTTCATTTGGCCTTTGAGGACAGTTGTGTGATAGGGTTTGTTGAGTGGAGGGGAGGGAAGCCGTGGTTCACTATCGCCAAAAAAAGGTGAATTCTGACCGCTGGAACATAGATTCAATAAAAGACGTGCTGGCATGGTAACGATGTATACTTGTTATTAAACTGAAAATTGTTGTTATAATGAGTCGAATGGCAACTGCTTGAGATGACAAGATATTTGAAACTGCAAGTCACTGCGGCAATGTTCATTAATGTCTCCTATACATAACATAAACTGCTGGCTGGTGCAATGTTCAGTAATGTCTCCTATACATAACATAAACTGCTGGCTGGTGCAATGTTCATTAATGTCTCCTATACATAACATAAACTGCTGGCTGGTGCAATGTTCATTAATGTCTCCTATACATAACATAAACTGCTGGCTGGTGCTATGTTCAGTAATGTCTCCTATACATAACATAAACTGCTGGCTGGTGCAGTGTTTGATATTTTCTTTCTCTGACTCGATTCTGGATTGGTTACACATGGACACTCTTCTAATTCACTGAATGTATTGATTACACTTACCTCATTTACAGAGTGGATTGATTACACTTACCTCATTTACTGAGTGGATTGGTTACACTTACCTCATTTACTGAGTGGATTGATTACACTTACCTCATTTACTGAATGTATTGGTTACACTTACCCCATTTACTGAGTGGATTGATTACACTTACCCCATTCACTGAATGTATTGGTTACACTTACCTCATTTACTGAATGTATTGGTTACACTTACCTCATTTACTGAGTGGATTGATTACTTTTACCTCATTTACTGAATGGATTGGTTACACTTACCTCATTTACTGAGTGGATTATCTCTTGATTCTGGAAAAGTCCGTATATAATTATTGATGAAGTGACCTTTGTTCACCATGGCCAGAGTTGCAAGATAGTGTGACCTTTGTTCACCATGGCCAGAGTTGCAAGATACTGTGACCTTTGTTCACCATTGCCAGAGTTGCAAGATACTGTGACCTTTGTTCACCATGGCCAGAGTTGCAAGATACAGTGACTTTTGTACACCATGGCCAGAGTTGCAAGATACTGTGACCTTAAATTCACCATGGCCAGAGTTGCAAGATACTGTGACCTTTGTTCACCATTGCCAGAGTTGCAAGATACTGTGACTTTTGTACACCATGGCGAATATTGCACGATATATCGAGCTGACTTCAATGCATACAAATAAAAAATGTTGTTGCATTTTGTATTATCGATTGACCTTTGACAGAGTTTGAAATGGAGAAAACAACAACCTGCTGCTTGTTCATTACAGCGTTCAACTGAACAAAATTTGATTTCATCTTTATGTTGCTTTAAATCTAAGTACTTGCATACCACACACTTTTTTCATAGGCTATATATATATATATATATATATATATATATATATATATATATATGTAATTATGTATATATAGTGTCCCATAAAATCAGAATAAATGTTTCTCTTGGAAATGTTGTGTATGCTTCTGGCTAAAAGAATGGTAATTGAACATACCACTGAGTGGAGATATTGTTTTAGACCAGCAGTGAGATAACCTTGTACCTCCACCCCCCCACCAGGTATATCTATATAATAATAACACTGTGCCCTCCTCCCCCACCAACCAGGTATATATCTATGTAATGAGGTAGATAACCTTCAGTTAGTGGATAAAAGAACAATAAATTGCCCAGATTATACCAACAAACATGGCCACCACTTGTTCTGATTATTGCATTCTTCACAGAAGGGGGAAGTAATAGAAGACGACGGTTTGGGGAGGGGGGGTTGGGTTAAGTAGACTGGGTTTTCTTGGATTGTTTTCTAACTGGTTTCATTTGTCGGTGTGGGGTGGTTTAGTGTATGTGTGTGTGAGTAAATCTTGTGTGTGTGTGGGTGAGCGCGCACGTGCTTGCTTGCTTTTTGTTTGTAATTCAAGAAAACATCTACCTTTACATTTACGATAGGCCGGGGAGTGGGGTGGGTGAGCGGGGAACACAGAGCAGATAACTTGAATGTTTATTTATAGTCTGAAATGACTTGGCCCTACGAGACTGAACTGGTGACGTCACGCTGTTGGCTGTGGTGACCGATATTTGGTCACATTCTGGAGAATTTTACGTAGATCATGAATATACAGATTAGAATACTTAAGTGGCAGAACACATTGTTGAAATATATATATATATATATTCTCTCTCTCTCTCTCTCTCTCTCTCTCTCTCTCTCTCTCTCTCTCTCTCTGTGTGTGTGTGTGTGTGTGTGAAGTAAATTATGTTACTTTAAAAAAAATCAACACTTTGTAAAACATTAATACCAGTATATTTGTATAGCATTATGTTTTTAATACCAGTATATATATATGCAAAGTATTATATTTTTATTATACTTATAGTTTAGACCAGGGTTTCTCAAACCTTTTTTGTGGGGGGGGGCCCTGCCCCACGTTTTTTTTTTTAAACTCTTTCCGCCATTTTGCATCATATACAATTTAAATCACAGTAGACCTTTGGTCTCCATCGACAACCAAATATTTCCCTGGGGGAAGATACATATACCTTTGTACACCATGTTCCCGTTGGGACATACAGATACCTTTGTACACCATGTTCCCGTTGGGACATACATATACCTTTGTACACCATGTTCCCGTTGGGACATACAGATACCTTTGTACACCACGTTCCCGTTGGGACATACAGATACCTTTGTACACCACGTTCCCGTTGGGACATACAGATACCTTTGTACACCGTGTTCCCGTTGGGAAACACAGGTTTCAAATGAGACACGATATTATTTATGTATTTATTCTCTGATGATTGTACATTTAAACTTAATACAATAATTGTTATCTCCCTTTAAGAACCACTCATTAACTTCAAAACTAAATAAAAGTTTTTTTTTTTTATTTTCATTTTTAAAATTGCAAAATGTAAAACTTTACCAGAGCCGCCCCCCCCACACACACACAGCCAGAGTGGCCTCGCCTCTGCCTTAGTTCTTTGAAGTGAACCAAAGTTTAAACAAAAGATTGGCGATGGAGTGTAAAACCAAATGGCGTTTATCTCATCTCTTGGTCAAGATACGTGCTGAGCCAATCTCATCTCTTGGTCAAGATACGTGCTGAGCCAATCTCATCTCTTGGTCAAGATACGTGCTGAGCCAATCTCATCTCTTGGTCAAGATACGTGCTGAGCCAATCTCATCTCTTGGTCAAGATACGTGCTGAGCCAATCTCATCTCTTGGTCAAGATACGTGCTGAGCCAATCTCATCTCTTGGTCAAGATACGTGCTGAGCCAATCTCATCTCTTGGTCAAGATACGTGCTGAGCCAATCTCATCTCTTGGTCAAGATACGTGCTGAGCCAATCTCATCTCTTGGTCAAGATACGTGCTGGGTGTAGGTTGGCAAAGGTATGTATCGCCCCCCCCCCTTTCTCCTTTTTTTTCTTCTTACCGGCGCTGTATATGTAACCACCTCGGCATGATAAAATGGCGGACAGGTGGGCGGGGGGGGGGGAGCCATGAGGTGAGCATCAAATTACGGAAACGTTCTCCGCTATTTAACAGGTGGGTTGTCGACCCCTGTGAGGTAACCGACATCAAGTGCCTCTCACCTGTCGAGTTGACGGAAATGAAAATATGACCAAGATGGTAGGCCAGGTAGGGAACTGGACGGGAATGGAGATATGGCCAAGATGTTAGGGGAACATGATGGGAAAGAAGATATGAACAATATGGTAGGGAACATGACGGGAATGAAGATATGATTAAAATGTTAGGGGAATATGATGGGAAAGAAGATATGAACAAGATGGTAGGGAACATGACGGGAATGAAGATATGAACAAGATTTTAGGGGAACATGATGGGAAAGAAGATATGAACAAGATGGTAGGGAACATGACGGGAATGAAGATATGACCAAGATGTTAGGGGAACATGATGGGAAAGAAGATATAACCAGGATGGTAGAAACCTTGACGGGAATGAAGATATGAACAAGATAATAGGGAACTATTAAAAATACTATTTAAATACAGTCTTATGAAAGGTAATTTGTGTAAATGAAATACATCTTTATGAAATGTAATTTGTATGAATGAAATACAGTCATATGAAAGGTAATTTGTGTAAATGAAATACATTCATATGAAAGGTAATTTGTGTGAATGAGCCAAGAGCAAAACGCGAGCTGAATCAGACCGCCTGACCCAGACTTGACCCGCTGGCTTTAGCATGCCCACGTCTGCTCTAAATGCTCAACCAAAATGTCATTAATTGAGTATCCTAATGAAATAAAGCATAGTTAACTTGTATTAAGGAAATTTACATAAAGACAGAGAGAAAATAAAATGTGCACATCAGAAACAGTTGTCTTTTTTGATCAACATTTGGTTATGTCTTAATGAGTTGATTCAGATTTTGTGATTCCTTCTACGATTTCCGGTAATGAGAGAGAATGTTTTGTTTACTAAAGAAGTGACGTCAGAAACTAACATATTGGAATGTTTTTTTTTTTATCTTTTTGTAAAAGACCCGAAGTTTGGGAAATGCGTTAGGTTGAATCAATGTGTTTATGTCGTAAGTCTGTTTAATGGTATTAATCATCTGGCCACATTAACAGAATCTACATGAACTTGGGCTATCTAAGATAATGGCTTTTTTTTTTTTAAGACAAAATTTTTCGTTTCATTTTTTTTTCAGCTGTAGAAATTATGGAAGTTTTTAAAAATTTTAACCCTCTGTTAAAATTGCGTTTTGTGAATATTTATTGTGTTGTTATGCACAGTCATTCTTACAACAACGTAACACTTGTATAGTCCAGCTTTGAGAGAGAATTTATATTTGTTGGAGAATTTGTACGTTTATGTTTTAGAGAGTCTAAATTATTTGTATGATGAAATATGTACTTGTTGTGTGAGAGAATCAACTTGTTGTGTGAGAGAATCAACAGGATGTAATCTGTACTTATTGTGTGAGAGAATCAACATGAGTGAATCTGTACTTGTTGTGTGAGAGAATCAACATGAGTGAATCTATACTTTTATTTATGAGAATCAACATGAGTGAATCTGTACTTGTATTTAAGAGAATCAACATGAGGGAATCTGTACTTGTTGTGTTAGAGAATCAACACGAGTGAATCTGTCGTGTGAGAGAATCAACATGAGGGAGTCTGCACGTCGTGTGAGAGAATCAACATGAGGGAGTCTGCACTTGTTGTGTTAGAGAATCAACATGAGGGAATCTGTTCTTGTCGTGTGAGAGAATCAACGTATCATACGACCTATAGAACAAGATAACTATACAATATGTTTGTGTCACCAACAAGAGAGAGACACACACACATCTGATGAAATACTGTGTCATCGGTTTTAAAGTTGTCCACTCCAAGTACACCTCAACACCAGCTGGTGTGACATTCAAAATAATTCCAGTTGATTAGATTGTAAAAAAAGACTTTCATAATATGGCAGTGAAGGGCATATGTGAAGGGCATGATATATGGCAGTGAAGGGCATAGTATATGGCAGTGAAGGGCATATGTGAAGGGCGTGATATATGGCAGTGAAGGGCATGATATATGGCAGTGAAGGGCATGATATATGGCTGTGAAGGGCATAGTATATGGCAGTGACGGACATGATATATGGCAGTGAAGGGCATAGTATATGGCAGTGAAGGGCATATGTGAAGGGCATGATATATGGCAGTGAAGGGCATGATATATGGCAGTGAAGGGCATGATATATGGCAGTGAAGGGCATAGTATAAGGCAGTGAAGGGCATGATATATGGCAGTGAAGGGCATATGTGAAGGGCATGATATATGGCAGTGAAGGGCATGATATATGGCAGTGAAGGGCATGATATATGGCAGTGAAGGGCATGATATATGGCAGTGAAGGGCATAGTATATGGCAGTGAAGGGCATGATAAATACCGGAAATGGTTTGTGTATTTAGAGTTATCGTCTCTGTATATATTGCCACCGATTGTTGAGACTGAACAGAAAAATTTGTTTTTGGAAGTGTCCAACCCAATATCCTGATAATATATGGACAAAGTAGTTTTAAAATTGTGGACTGGATGAGTAAAAAGCATTGTATATTTTATTGTGTGTGTGGGGGGGGGGGGTGTTTGTGTGCCTGTGTGTGTAAGATCCTATGGATGTCTCGGTAAGTAATGAGAAAAATAATAAAAACGTTTCTCAGCTATTCACGTGTGTGTCTAAAAGTCTAAAATGTAACTAAAAATTGAAAGCATATGCTAAGGGGGGGGGGAGTAATCGGAGGTATTGTTTTTAATAAAGGAAAATACATTCTGAACTCAAATAATTTAATAAGAGGATGAAAACAAAAACCGTTATGCAGCGAAGTGCGGAAATGTTAACGGAAAATTCCGCCACCTGTAGCTAAACGGAGTTTATCGTGAAAGTCTAGCGCCCCCACCATGTCTTTGCTAATTAGTTGTAGAAAGTTTTGACTTTTCTCTGTCGTCAGAAACACATTTCATGGCCCGTGTTTTTATCTTCTGGTGTTAGCTAGATAACTGGGTTAGTTTACTTGTTAGCCCTGGCATGGTTTTAGATAACTTGGGGGTATTTCGACCGCCCAGTTTTGTTTTAGATCTCTTGAGGTTTTTTAGACAGCCCAGTTCTATTTTAGATGACTTGAGGTATTTAGACAGCCCAGTTCTATTTTAGATGACTTGAGGTATTTAGACAGCCCAGTTCTATTTTAGATGACTTGATGTATTTAGACAGCCCAGTTCTATTTTAGATGACTTGAGGTTTTTAGACCGCCAAGCTCTGTTTTAGATCCATCTCAGAAATGATAGAGTACTTTCTTGCATGACATTGACGGTTTTAACTCAACTTGACATTCTTAATTCGTATCAACTGAATCAAACTGATTTTCTTGAAATACCTAACTAGCATAAATCGCCCAAAACTATTTAGTGTCACATAAATCGGTTTATCCTTAAAACCGAAACTTCCATTTCATGGATCAAAAACTCAATTTGAGTCTCGTATATCGGAATAACTCAATTTGAGTCTCGTATATCGGAATAACTTTATTTGAGTATCGTATATCGGAATAACTCAATTTCAGTCTCGTATATCGGAATAACTCAATTTGAGTCTCGTATATCGGAATAACTCAATTTGAGTCTCGTATATCGGAATAACTTTATTTGAGTCTCGTATATCGGAATAACTCAATTTCAGTCTCGTATATCGGAATAACTCAATTTGAGTCTCGTATATCGGAATAACTCAATTTGAGTCTCGTATATCGGAATAACTCAGTTTGAGTCTCGTATATCGGAATAACTCAATTTCAGTCTCGTATATCGGAATAACTCAATTTGAGTTCAAATATCTTTCCTTATAATAGAGTCCCCGCTGCTCCCCGGGGTTGATGTGACACGAATACACAAGTAGGCAGCCCTCCGAGTGTACATGTTAAATAGACTGTAAAACTAGGCGTCACACTTGACTTGCTGGGGTCACAGTGCACTACAGCAGAGGTTTTCAACCTTTTTTATGCTGCGGACCCCACAGACATTCCAAGCCCTGGTGGCGGACCCCCATAGCCCAAGGCGCCCTGGCCTCAACTTTTCGTACCTCAGGTTGGGCCAGAATATGTCTTAGTAAGTTTGCAGATGCAATCTACTTAAATTCTGCTAAACGGTAGACCTAGCCAAGTTACGCGCACAACATGTAAACGTCAAATCAAAAAATGAAACAATCACCGAGTATCTTTTCTGCTGGTATGTCTAGTGAGTTTGTCCAAACATGGTGGTATGCGAAATAAACATATGTGGCATTTTATGTTCAATGTCCAGTCAGGACTTGTAATAGCGTAATAGTATATGTAGAGAATGTAGGTTCATACAAGTACGTCGTAGAAAATGGTTTGCAGGACATTGGTGGCTTTGTCTGACAGCAGCGAGTACTCATGGAAACATGCTAGCCAGAACGACAACAGTGGCAGTCTGCTTAACTGTCAGACGACAGTTCGAACAATTGTCCTTGTTCGAGACCAGTTTAATTGGTTAGATAGAATTCAAAGGGATTTCGAATCCAATCAAATGCGCGGATATCGTTGTCGCCAAAATACTGATGAAAGTAATATGACAACTGCTGTAGGTGGTTCTAAATGGTGCCTGCAATGGCGCCTGTCGAAATATTGTTCACTATAAGAAAGTCACCCAACAATGGAAACATATCATAGGTGCCTTCTTCCACATCTTACATGTTCAAAGTTCCTTCTGAAAGGCCCCCCCTTTGTTTTTCAGGTCTTTGCAATGATAGATTTAAACTGTTCAAAATGTTCAAAATGTCTGCAAGATAAGCTAGACTGACAACCCATGTCTCGCCTGTAAAGAAGTGTGCCATCGATTCATTATGCTGGTTTAGAAAAATGGGCTCATCTAATTATAATACTATAATACAACAAATACAAATCTCATCAAATATTTTGAGCTGTTTACTAACATTTCAAAAAGTATTTGTCACATAAGCAATTCAAATAACAACATAACATCGCTAGAATTTCATCTGTGGGTGTCATTTTAAATTAACATGCGAAGTGTATACCAGCAATTTGATATCAAATCAAAAACTTTTGTCTAAGATTATTTCTAGGCCAATCTAGGATTTATAATAATTGACTGATTAACCAGACTATTTATCAATAATGCACACGCTTGCGCAGATCCGAATGTTTAAACAGTGATGCCAGAGCTCAGTAGGTAAGAAATATTGCCAAGATGACATGACTCAAAAACTCACTGCACAAGGACATGTAGTATGCAGTCTAGTCAGCCCCGTAGCGTGAAAATTCTACAGCAGGGGCCAGGCATTCTACAGCAGGGGTCAGGCCAATATCGGGGGGGGGGCAGGAAATAAATGTCACTAAGTAGAGCAAATAAGCAGAGGGGGGGGGGCAGACAAAACGCACCGCCCCCAACCCCCCTCCCCCTCACGCTTTGGACCTGAGTCTAGTTTCGACTTCAGACGAAAATATAAGGAAATACCAGCGAAGTTTTCAATGCCGCACATTGTTGGTTTGTGTCTGAAACATTGGTATAGCTAGTATTTTTTGTTTAGCTAAAAGATAACCAATCAACCAAACCAAGCAATACTTTATACAAGAAAAGTCACTACTTTCTATGACTTGCCCACGGACCCCTTTAAAGCTCCTCGCGGACCCCTGGGGGTCCGCGGACCACAGGTTGAAAACCTCTGCACTACAGGATGGTGTTATCGTATAACATTGTTACAACACCTTTTTTCCTTCGTTTACATTGGTTTCTGACTGAATACGTCTATCATAATGTTAACTTTTGCATACGTCTATCATAATGTTAACTGCTGCATGCGTCAATCATAATGTTAACTTATGGATACGTCTATCATAACGTTAACTTCTGGATACGTCTATCATAATGTTCTGAATACGTCTATAATAATGTTAACTTCTGGATACATCAATCATAATGTTAACTTCTGGATACGTCAATCATAATGTTAACTTCTGGATACGTCTATCATAATGTTAACTTCTGGATATGTCTATCATAATGTTTGAGGACCTAATGTCGTGCGATAATGCGCTGGACTGTTGACCTGAGGGTCCCGGGTTCAATATCTGGCGAGAACCAAGAGAATTTTTCAGGTCATGGTGAAATTACCATTCTTGTCTCCCGTGGTCCCTCCATGATCATTAAACTCCCACTTGTGCTGGGGACTAAAAAAAGGTCAATACACAACCAAAAAAAAACTGTCCCGTTTAAGGGAAAGGGAGTTTTTTTTTTTTTTGAGTGAATATGGTTCCATCTTTGTTGGCGCTGTGGGCATCTTCAGCCCCATTGCCTGTATGTTTGGTCTCCCGTGATGCCTCCATGGCCATTGCACTATCGGCTATTGTGGAAAAGAAAAAAGGGCACTTAAAAAAAAACAGTCCTATTAGTCGTGTATAGAATGTAAGAGATAGCATCTCATTCTTTCAAAGATTTGTAAAAAAACAAATCAATTATTTTAACTTCCAACACCCCCCCCCCCCATCCCAGGTGATCTACAGTTAATGTTACCTTCGTCCTTTGTTTATCTCAATGTATCATAACTCACTGCTTTATCTTTTTTTTACACCCCGTTGCTCGTTATATTACGTGACCTCGTAGATTGTCTATTATATAAATGAGTCTTACCTCCGTGTTTACTCCACCTAACTGTCTTGTCTGACTGCATTGTCTTACCTCCTGTTTACTCCACCTGTTTTGTCTGACTTTATTGACTTACCTCTGTGTCTATTCCACCTAACTGTTTAGTCTGACTTTATTGACTTACCTCTGTGTCTATTCCACCTAACTGTTTAGTCTGACTTTATTGACTTACCTCTGTGTCTATTCCACCATGTTTAGTCTGACTGCACTGTCTTTCCTCCGTGTCTACTTCACCTGTTTTGTCTGACTTGATTGTATTACCTCATTGTATTCTGTACCTCACCGCCCTGCCTCACCCCGGCGTGTTAGGTCGTTTCAGCTCTTCATCTGATTCAGTGTTACCAAGTTTGTGTCCCATCCTCTATCAGTGTACAACTCAGCAGCACACAGATCATTACGTAGAGAAGATATCATTTCAAAGCTGACAGTTATTCTTTCATGTATTGCCAAAAACTGTGTGAATGGGGGGGGGGCCCGCCCTCCCCTCCTCCATCCCCCATCTATCCCAGACTCCTTCCTACTCCCCCCCCCTTCCCTCACACTCCTTTCCCGGACCATGCACCCACCTCATTACTCAGCCTATACCTCCTACCCAGCCCTCAGTTCTTTAGCGGTTCTTCTCTCTCTCTCTCTCTCTCTCTCTCTCTCTCTCTCTCTCTCTCTCTCTCTCTCTCTCTCTCTCTCTCTCTCTCTCTCCGTTACCCCCCCCCCTTCTCCCTTTCACACTCCACAGCTTTTTCACTTCTTGTGGGTAGGTTGTGTGTGTGTGTGTGTTTGTTTGGTTATGTATCAAACTCTACGCGGTGCTCTATTGTCCCCGTTTTGTCTGTCTGTCTGTCCGTCCGTCCGTCATCACCCTGTCCGTCATCACCCTAGATCTCAACAACCATAAGTCCTAGACCCATGATGTATATATCATTTTGTAAATCTTGGCCTGCCAAGAAATGACTTTTTTCCATTTCGCGATCTGACCTCTCAGGGCCGTAAAAGGGGGCTTATAAAGTACCGTTTTTTACTATATAAGCTATATTAATAATGGACCGCCCTATATCTCAGCAACCATAAGTCCTAGACCCATGATGTATTTATCATTGTGTAGGTCTTGGCCTGCCAAGTGTACATCAAAAGTCCATTTTGCGATTTGACCTCTCAGGGCCAAAATATAAGAGTTTTTTATGTACCGTTTTGCTTATATTTTAAATATAAATAATAAAAGCTAATCAAAGGGGCGTAATCATTATTTATTTTTGTAACAGTTATTCAACATGGCTTACTTCCCGTACTATCTTTTTTCAGATATATGCATTACACAATTGAATTTATAAACATTTACAAAATTTACAAATATTTACTGAAAGATAGCATACGTACTGATACATAATACGAAAATGCTCTAACACGTCCTGTGTCCAGAATGGAACAGGCTTAGATTGCTTGTTGACTTAATCCCTCGAGTCCTTGGATCCAAGGGAGAATAAGTTCACGTTTACCATATACATGTACGTCTTTTTATGAAGAGAACACAAAAAAAGAGAGGTAGAAAAGTTATGTTTTTTTGTGTGTGTATCAACCTATCGTATTTAAATTGTGTATCATTTGGTCAGTGTAAAACTCAGCATGTATTTTACAATGAGTTACTTCCCCGTGATCCAGACTTGAACTTATACTTTGTGTTTATTTTACCTCCCGCCTCTCTCTTGTTAAACAAATAAACATCCGGTATAACAGAGACCATTACATGTGCAATGTTATACTACATTGTGTTAATGATGTATTTGAAAGTGATTACATGAGCAATGTTATACTACATTGTGTTAATGATGTATTTGAACGTGATTACATGAGCAGTGTTATACTACATTGTGTTAATGATGTACTTGAAAGTGATTACATGAGCAATTTTATACTACATTGTGTTAATGATGTGCTTGAACGTGATTACATGAGCAATGTTATACTACATTGTGTTAATGATGTACTTGAAATTGATTACATGAGCAATGTTATACTACATTGTGTTAATGATGTACTTGAAAGTGATTACATGAGCAATGTTATACTACATTGTGTTAATGATGTACTTGAAAGTGATTACATGAGCAATGTTATACTACATTGTGTTAATGATGTGCTTGAACGTGATTACATGAGCAATGTTATACTACATTGTGTTAATGATGTACTTGAAAGTGATTACATGAGCAATGTTATACTACATTGTGTTAATGATGTGCTTGAACGTGATTACATGAGCAATGTTATACTACATTGTGTTAATGATGTATTTGAACGTGATTACATGAGCAATGTTATACTACATTGTGTTAATGATGTATTTGAACGTGATTACATTACGTGACGACAGACAGGACCGTGGTTATGAGGGATGCTAAAGGTGTAGTTGTTGGGGGCGGGGTGGGGTGCTGAAACTTGTTCACCTTGAGAGAAAAAATATTCTGTAGGGTTATTAATTGAAGCGGGAAACTGCGGGGGGGGGGGGCTCACATCGATGTTAAATCTGAAGGATGGGGGCGAGACTGAGGCGTGTTGTGAACTGGCTGTAGACAAGATACATATGAGTAGTGCACCATTTATATACAGGGTTGAACTGGTGGATGGTGCATCATTACACATCCCGCCTCTACTTTGGTAGATTTTGAAGTTTAATGTTAAGATTTTTAAAGGAAGATTTCGCAGAGGTATTTCTACCAAAGAGTATATAAGTCAAGTATGTCTTAAGTATAAATAATTATTCCTGCACTTTGTGTACCGATATTATCCAACTTTATAGTCGTGAACTAGATTGTCTAGTTTCATAGTCGTGAAATAGATTGTCTAGTTTCATAGTCGTGAAATAGATTGTCTAGTTTCATAGTCGTGAAATAGATTGTCTAGTTTCATAGTCGTGAAATAGATTGTCTAGTTTCATAGTCGTGAACTAAATTGTCTAGTTTCATAGTCGTGAACTAAATAGTGGACAGGGATAGACTTTAACATTACTTTTTTTATCACTATCAATAAAGAAGTGATATTTTAAAATCTTATTAACCTTTTGGGTGTGTTAGACACTTGTATGTCTCTTTCTGTGACACCGGATATATACATATGAAGTTTGATTTGTTAATAGATCAATAATGTACTTAATCATGGCCCAGAAGCAATAGAAAATTACATTAATTAACGTGTTCATGGGCCTGAAGCAATAGAAAATCACATTAATTAACGTGTTCATGGGCCTGAAACAATAGAAAATTACATTAATTAACGTGTTCATGGGCCTGAAACAATAGAAAATTACATTAATTAACGTGTTCATGGGCCTGAAGCAATAGAAAATCACATTAATTAACGTGTTCATGGGCCTGAAACAATAGAAAATCACATTAATTAACGTGTTCATGGGCCTGAAACAATAGAAAATTACATTAATTAACGTGTTCATGGGCCCTGAAACAATGAAAATTACATTAATTAACGTGTTCATGGGCCTGAAACAATAGAAAATTACATTAATTAACGTGTTCATGGGCCTGAAACAATAGAAAATTACATTAATTAACGTGTTCATGGGCCTGAAACAATAGAAAATTACATTAATTAACGTGTTCATGGGCCTGAAACAATAGAAAATTACATTAATTAACGTGTTCATGGGCCTGAAACAATAGAAAATTACATTAATTAACGTGTTCATGGGCCTTCCTCTCCCCATGGGAGATTTATAAACATAGCAAGCCATTGTTACATACGCCTACACACAAACACACAGCGTATTGAAATGTTCAAATAATTGTCACCTGAGTATTTTGACTTAACGTATTATTTTGAAAACGTCCGTGCGCCCAGCAGATCCAGAAACTAAAGAGAAAAAAAAAAGAAAACACACACACACACACATCTTAAACCGCGTTGTGGAATGGGCACGATGATGGAGATTGAGAAGGGGGAGGACGGGGTGGCGGGAGAAAAGCGGAAGTGACGTTCAGACAGGAAATCGCTACATTATGTGTCTTACTAAAGTTTCGAGTGTGAAACCTGGTGGATCACGCCATGGATGGATGACTTCATAACACTCACTGTACATAGTCCGCTGGTCAACATTGTTGTCTGTGTACAAATGCAATCAAATAGAGATCAGTGTTTCTCAGTGTGGGAATTCGGAATAAATTAATCGAGAATGTATACTTTTAATGTTACACTTTCTTTAATCCTTATCTCTTGTAGTAACAAGTCGTTTCCAAAACTGAATACGTTTCTCAGAAGGTCGATAATTGCAGTAGTTTGAGAAACACTCTGTGACGCGGAATAACATGAAATAGAGTTAAAAGTTGGCAACTTTAGTTTTACTCAATAATGAAACACTTTACACTCAAACCTCGGCTTAAGAGCAGCACTGTTCCAGAGAATCGCTCGTAACCCAAATCACTCGTATATCAAAGCAGATTTCCCCATAAAGCATATTGGAGACTCGGATGATTCGTTACAGAAAACTATGACTATTAGTTACAGAAAACTATAAGTTACAGAAAACTATGACTATTAGTTACATAAAACTATGACTATAAGTTACAGAAAACTATGACTATAAGTTACAGAAAACTATGACTATAAGTTACAGAAAACTATGACTATAAGTTACAGAAAACTATGACTATTAGTTATAGAAAACAATGACTGTTATTTACAGAAAACTATGACTATGAGTTACAGAAAACTATGACTATTCTTACGCATATTAATGTATACATTTGATGATTTTTTTTTAAAATTATATGAATTAATCGTTTGTGTAGGACGTCTTTCGCTGTTACTGACTCTGTTACTGTCTCTGACGCTGTTTTATCATAGTAACGTCATTCTTTTTGTGTGGCCGTACCACAGAATGTTTTCAGTGACACTTGTTTCTGTCCTCTGTGTTAGAGTTTAGCGGAAATTCGTCATAGCATTGTGCTAAACCAGGGCTTCTTAACTTTTGTATTTCACGACCCCATTTATGATTGCGAGTTTCTTGACGACCCCATACAAATATAAAAGAAAAATAAATTAATACTTTACAAGTTACAAAACATTTTCTGTTAAATTGTATTTTTTATCTCTCGCGACCCCAGAATTTTGCTACGCCCTGTGCTAAACTGATTTATCCCTTGAACTGCTACGCTACTGAACTGCTGATGTGTTCAGTCACTGGTGATCACCAACCAGCTCTGTGGGTGGGTAAAGTGGACACCGAGTTGGGGACAAAAGGACTCAACTTTTTGAGACCATGTCTCTGAGAACACTTTTGTAATGATTAGACATATTGTTGGTGTGCCCCCCTCCATGATACTCTCCTAGCCACAGGCTGGTGTGCCACCCTCTCCAATAGTTGTACCATTACATGCTTCCCCTCTAAAATAGTTGTACCATTACATGCTTCCCCTCTAAAATAGTTGTACCATTACATGCTTCCCCTCTAAAATAGTTGTACCATTACATGCTTCCCCTCTCCAATAGTTGTACCATTACATGCTTCCCCTCTCCAATAGTTGTACCATTACATACTTCCTCTCTCCAATAGTTGTACCATTACATACTTCCCCTCTCCAATAGTTGTACCATTACAAACTTCATCCCAAACCCCTGTTATCTCAAGTTTGTTTTCACGAGTTAACCTCTGACCTATCATCTCTATAAAAAGCCAACAAACTCAGGTACAATTATCAGGGTGTTAGTGTGCTGTACGCCTCTACCATTTGATTTCTTTTATCAAGTCTTCAGAAAAGCATCACGAGCTCGCGCAATATATATTTAATATTTTTTTTTTACTTCTGCTATCAGAAGTTGTTTATGTAGTCTGATGGACAAATCTAATTCTTCCATTACTACCTCCAACCCTCTGCACCCAGATGCAATGTCTTTTAGCCAATGACGTAGTGTTCAAGGAACTTGAAGGAACACAACTTTTTTTTTTCTTTATTCTTCTCTCTATCCTCCCGTTTCATCAGTGTGGAGGGAAGGGGGGTGGTGTGGATGGCGGTAGTAGTACATTAGTGAGATATTTTCTACCGTTGTTTGTCCTGACTGCTGAAGTTGTTGGTGTTAAAAAACGAAAATTGTTGGCAACATCAGAAACATTTCGCCATATAATGTGAGTCACCTGGGGAAACTTTTATTGGTGTGCAGACCCACTTTATTTTGACTCACTCTGGCCGTATAGATGTTTACAACGGTTTATACTGAAAGTTGTGTGGTTACTTATGTCTGCACAGATACTGGCAAAATGCATTTTTTATGTTTTTTTTTATCACATTTTCTAAAAAGTAAAGATAGACTCCTGATCTATTAGAACAGCGGTTTTTTAATCTTTTTACGCCCCCCCCCCCCCCCCCAAAAATGTTGTCTGTTTGTAATCCACGTGTAAAAACAAACCAAGAATAAAAACTTCATTAATTTAAATATAGATTTCTCCAATTGTACTTGCAGATTTCCCCAACATGTCTAGTTGTAACTGAAAGAGTTCTTATTCTGTACATAGAGTCGGTATTGTTTACATTGCATAGAGTTTTTATTGTGGACATTGAGTTGGCATTGTGTACAAAGAGTTGTCATTGTGTACAAAGAGTTGTCATTGTGTACAAAGAGTTGTCATTGTGTACAAAGATTGTCATTATGTACAAAGAATTGTCATTGTGTACAAATAAATGTCATTGTGTACAAAGATTGTCATTGTGTACAAAGATTGTCATTGTGTACAAAGATTGTCATTGTGTACAAAGATTGTCATTGTGTACAAAGATTGTCATTGTGTACAAAGATTGTCATTGTGTACAAAGATTGTCATTGTGTACAAAGATTGTCATTGTGTACAAAGATTGTCATTGTGTACAAAGATTGTCATTGTGTACAAAGATTGTCATTGTGTACAAAGATTGTCATTGTATTACAAAGATTGTCATTGTGTACAAAGATTGTCATTGTGTACAAAGATTGTCATTGTGTACAAAGATTGTCATTGTGTACAAATAAATGTCATTGTGTACAAAGATTGTCATTGTGTACAAAGATTGTCATTGTGTACAAAGATTGTCATTGTGTACAAAGATTGTCATTGTGTACAAAGATTGTCATTGTGTACAAAGATTGTCATTGTGTTTAAAGATTGTCATTATTGCAGGATTGTCCATTGTGTACCAAGGTGTCATTATTGCAAAGTTGTCATTGTGTACAAAGATTGTCACACACCAGTGGATCGCCACACATTGAGAACCCCCCTCCTCCCTCCCCCCCCCCCACGTGCAAGAGATGTTTATGTTGAAAGTATGTGTTTCCGTGTTGCAGAGAATTGAACTCCATGTCAATGTCTCGATGGTTGACCGAGGGTTCCTGGTTCAATCTTCGGTGAGGACCAGTGAATTTTTCAGGTCATATGTCAAGTCCCCGCTATATCTCCCGTGGTGTCTCCATGGCCACTGCACTATCGGCCACGGTGGGGCTAAAAGAAGGGCACCGCAAAGCCGTCCCACTAGTGATTTACAGGATCGAAGAGATTTCATCTCATCCTGGCAATGTACTTCACACACACTTATATGGAGAAGAGCTTGCACACATGGCGAATAGAAAACAATTTTGTTCCATTATTAAACTCGATCTTAGTTCAGTGCCAGATTTTTTTTTTCCATGTTCGTGCTTAAGTTTTTGACTGACACACGTGAATGTAATAACTTGTTTAGTTTGACTGACACACGTGAATGTAATAACTTGTTTAGTTTGACTGACACACGTGAATGTAATAACTTGTTTAGTTTGACTGACACACGTGAATGTAATAACTTGTTTAGTTTGACTGACACACGTGAATGTAATAACTTGTTTAGTTTGACTGACACACGTGAATGTAATAACTTGTTTAGTTTGACTGACACACGTGAATGTAATAACTTGTTTAGTTTGACTGACACACGTGAATGTAATAACTTGTTTAGTTTGACTGACACGTGAATGTAATAACTTGTTTAGTTTGACTATCTTACGTGAATGTAATAACTTGTTTTAGTTTGACTGACACACGTGAATGTAATAATGTTTAGTTTGACTGACACACGTGAATGTAATAGCTTGTTTAGTTTGACTGACACACGTGAGATACTTGTAGAAATAATAAAACTTGTTGAAAATAAATAATAACTTTTAGTGTTTAGCTTTGTTTAGTTTGTACACACTTGTTTAGTGAAAAATGAATGTAATAACTTGTTTAGTTTGACTGACACACATGTATGTAATAACTTGTTTACATTGACTGACACACGTGAATATAATAACTTGTTTAGTTTGACTGACACACGTGAATGTAATAACTTGTTTAGTTTGACTGACACACGTGAATGTAATAACGTGTTTAGTTTGACTGACACACGTGAATGTAATAGCTTTGTTTAGTTTGACTGACACACGTGAATGTAATAACTTGTTTAGTTTGACTGACACACGTGAATGTAAATAACTTGTTTAGTTTGACTGACACACGTGAATGTAATAACTTGTTTAGTTTGACTGACACACGTGAATGTAATAAACTTGATAAAAAAAATAATAACTTGTTAAGTTTGACTGACACACGTAGAATGTAATAACTTGTTTAGTTTGACTGACACACGTGAATGTACAAAAAAAATAATTAATAACTTGTTTAGTTTGACTGACACACGTGAATGTAATAACGTGAATGTAATAACATTTTAGTTTGACTGACACAAGTGAATGTAATAACTTGTTTAGTTTGACTGACACACGTGAATGTAATAACTTGTTTAGTTTGACTGACACACGTGAATATAATAACGTTTTGGTTTGACTGACACCCGTGAATGTATGCTGTTGGTTTGACCCAATACGTGGATAATAACGACGTGGTTTGACTGACACGACAGATAATGTTTTGTTTGGTTGTTGTACACGTGAATGTAATAACTTGTTTAGTTTGACTGACACACGTGAATGTAATAACTTGTTTGGTTTGACTGACACACGTGAATGCTTAATAACTTGTTTGGTTGTTATTACACGTGAATGTAATAACATTTGGTTTGGCTGACACACGTGAATGTAATAACGTTTAGTTTGACTGACACGTGAATGTAATAACTTGTTTAGTTTGACTGACACACGTGAATGTAATAACTTGTTTAGTTTGACTGACACATTTGAATACTTAAATAACTTGTTTAGTTTGACTGACACACGTGAATGTAATAACTTGTTTAGTTTGACTATTGCGTAGATATAATAACTTGTTTAGTTTGACTAGCCTGCATTGAATGTAATAACTTGTTTAGTTTGACTGACACACAATGAATGTAATAACTTGTTTAGTTTGACTAGCACGTAGATGGTGTTTGTTTGATTTGACTGACACGTGAATGTAATAACATGTTAGTTTGACTGACACACGTGAATGTAATAACTTGTTTAGTTTGACTGACACACGTAGATGTAATAACTTGTTTAGTTTGACTGACACACGTAAATGTGGTAACTTGTTTAGTTTGGCTGACACACGTGAATGGCAATAACATTTTAGTTTGACTGACACACGTGAATGTAATAACTTGTTTAGTTTGACTAGCTTTACGTGAATGTAATAACTTGTTTAGTTTGGCTGACAGCACGTAGATCTTTTAATAACTTGTTTAGTTTGACTTGCCACACATGAATATAATACGCTTGTTTAGTTTGACTGACACACGTGAATGTAATAACTTGTTTAGTTTGACTGTTGACTGACACACGTGAATGTAATAACTTGTTTAGTTTGACTGACACACGTGAATGTAATAACTTGTTTAGTTTGACTGACACACGTGAATGTAATAACTTGTTTAGTTTGACTGACACACGTGAATGTAATAACGTTTAGTTTGACTGACACACGATGTAATAGCTTTGTTTAGTTTGACTGACACACGTGAATGTAATAACTTGTTTAGTTTGACTGACACACGTGAATGTAATAACTTGTTTAGTTTGACTGACACACGTGAATGTAATAACTTGTTTAGTTTGACTGACTGACACACGTGAATGTAATAACTTGTTTAGTTTGACTGACACACGTGAATGTAATAACTTGTTTAGTTTGACTGACACACGTGAATGTAATAACTTGTTTAGTTTGACTGACACACGTGAATGTAATAACTTGTTTAGTTTGACTGACACACGTGAATGTAATAACTTGTTTAGTTTGACTGACACACGTGAATGTAATAACTTGTTTAGTTTGACTGACACACGTGAATGTAATAACTTGTTTAGTTTGACTGACACACGTGAATGTAATAACTTGTTTAGTTTGACTGACACACGTGAATGTAATAACTTGTTTAGTTTGACTGACACACGTGAATGTAATAACTTGTTTAGTTCGACTGACACACGTGAATGTAATAACTTGTTTAGTTTGACTGACACACGTGAATGTAATAACTTGTTTAGTTCGACTGACACACGTGAATGTAATAACTTGTTTAGTTTGACTGACACACGTGAATGTAATAACTTGTTTAGTTCGACTGACACACGTGAATGTAATAACTTGTTTAGTTTGACTGACACACGTGAATGTAATAACTTGTTTAGTTTGACTGACACACGTGAATGTAATAACTTGTTTAGTTTGACTGACACACGTGAATGTAATAACTTGTTTAGTTCGACTGACACACTGGGTAACTTGTTTAGTTGACTGTGAATGTAACTTGTTTAGTTTGACACACGTGAATGTAATAACTTGTTTAGTTTGACTGACACACGTGAATGTAATAACTTGTTTAGTTTGACTGACACACGTGAATGTAATAACACGTGAATGTAATAACTTGTTTAGTTTGACTGACACACGTGAATGTAATAACTTGTTTAGTTTGACTGACACACGTGAATGTAATAACTTGTTTAGTTTGACTGACACACGTGAATGTAATAACTTGTTTAGTTTGACTGACACACGTGAATGTAATAACTTGTTTAGTTTGACTGACACACGTGAATGTAATAACTTGTTTAGTTGGTATGTCAACAGATTTAATTATGTTTACCCGCGGATTGCCTCAAGTGTAAGCTAACCTGGCTAATCGTCACGACGATTGGCATGTGTGGGTGGGGGGAGGAGGGCGGGCGGAGAGATCTCCTTTAATCTGGCCACTTCCTCCGGAGTCCTCTCTTTGATCCTCGCGCCAGTATTTGTTTGGC
Source organism: Bulinus truncatus (assembly GCA_021962125.1). Classification (NCBI taxonomy): domain Eukaryota; kingdom Metazoa; phylum Mollusca; class Gastropoda; family Planorbidae; genus Bulinus; species Bulinus truncatus. The sequence goes on from JAGDYQ010000102.1 coordinate 406,149, forward strand.
GGGAAATTTAGGAATTATTTACCCCACGTTCGTCAAGAACTTTTGGTCCGTTGTTTGATTGGATCATGGAAGGAAAATTTTGTATCCAAGGCAATTTTTTAGGCTGTTTCTGTTGTTTTTTTAATCCTTTGTTTTATTCGTTCACTACTTTAACTCTTTGTGTCACCACTTTAACTCTTTGTGTCACTACTGTAACTGTTTCTGTCATTAATTTAACTCTTTGCGTCATTGATTTAACTCTTTGTGTCACTACTTTAACTCTTTGTGTCACCACTTTAACTCTTTCTGTCATTAATTTAACTCTTTGTGTCACTACTTTAACTCTTTGTGTCACTACTTTAACTCTTTGTGTCTCTAATTTAACTCTTTGTGTCATTGATGTAACTCTTTGTGTCACCACTTTAACTGTTTGTGTCATTGATTTAACTCTTTGTGTCACCACTTTAACTGTTTGTGTCATTGATTTAACTCTTTGTGTCACTACTTTAATGCTTTGTGTCACCACTTTAACTTTGTGTCATTTATTTAACTCTTTGTGTCACCACTTTAACTCTTTGTGTCACCACTTTAACCTTTTGTGTCACCACTTTAACTCTTTGTGTCACCACTTTAACCTTTTGTGTCACCACTTTAACTCTTTGTGTCACCACTTTAACTGTTTGTGTCATTGATTTAACTCTTTGTGTCACTACTTTAATTCTTTGTGTCACTACTTTAACTCTTTGTGTCACTAATTTAACTCTTTGTGTCATTGATGTAACTCTTTGTGTCACCACTTTAACTGTTTGTGTCATTGATTTAACTCTTTGTGTCACCACTTTAACTGTTTGTGTCATTGATTTAACTCTTTGTGTCACTACTTTAATTCTTTGTGTCACCACTTTAACTTTGTGTCATTTATTTAACTCTTTGTGTCACCACTTTAACTCTTTGTGTCACCACTTTAACCTTTTGTGTCACCACTTTAACTCTTTGTGTCACCACTTTAACCTTTTGTGTCACCACTTTAACTCTTTGTGTCACCACTTTAACTGTTTGTGTCATTGATTTAACTCTTTGTGTCACTACTTTAATTCTTTGTGTCACCACTTTAACTTTGTGTCATTAATTTAACTCTTTTTGTCTCCACTTTAACTCTTTGTGTCACTTCTCTAACTTGTTTTCATTTTTTCGCTCTGCTTATATTCGATTTCAGTATATATCATCCATGCTTTGTTTTTTTTTAACCATTGTTTCTATAGGGTTCGCTACAAACACAAATATTTAATAGCTTCCCTAAATGTTTCATTATTAATATTGTGTGTTTATTGTCCACCAACCAAGCTCACACCACTCACTGAGCGCGCACACCACTCACTGAGCGCGCAAACAGCTCCACGTGGGCACACACAACTCGCCAAGTGCGCACACAGCTCATCGAGCGCGCACAGAACTCACGCAGCGCACACACAGCTCAACGAGCGCGCATATAACTCACCGAACGCGTACACAACTCACCGAACGCGTACACAACTCACTGAGCGCGCACATCCTAGAACAGAACGCATATCAGTTTCGAACAGTAGGCCCAGTTTATGGACAAATATTTTAAAACTTTTCCTACAGGACAATTGATATATATCTAACATTTTCTCTCTGTTAGAATGTATATATACATAGTACCATTATTTCTCTGTTACAATTTATACAAAGTAACATTACCTCTCTGTTACATTTTATACATAGTAATATTACATCTCTATTACAATTTACACATAGTAACATTACCTCTCTGTTACAATTTACACATAGTAACATTACATATCTGTTACAATTTGCACATAGTAACATTACATCTTTGTTACAATTTACACATAGTAACATTACCTGTTACATTTTATACATAGTTACATTACCTCTCTGTTACAATTTACACATAGTAACATTACCTGTTACATTTTATACATAGTAACATTACCTCTCTGTTACAATTTACACATAGTAACATTACCTGTTACATTTTATACATAGTAACATTACCTCTCTGTTACAATTTACACATAGTAACATTACCTGTTACATTTTATACATAGTAACATTACCTCTCTGTTACAATTTACACATAGTAACATTACCTGTTACATTTTATACATAGTAACATTACCTCTCTGTTACAATTTACACATAGTAACATTACCTGTTACATTTTATACATAGTAACATTACCTCTCTGTTACAATTTACACATAGTAACATTACCTGTTACATTTTATACATAGTAACATTACCTCTCTGTTACAATTTACACATAGTAACATTACCTGTTACATTTTATACATAGTAACATTACCTCTCTGTTACAATTTACACATAGTAACATTACCTGTTACATTTTATACATAGTAACATTACCTCTCTGTTACAATTTACACATAGTAACATTACCTGTTACATTTTATACATAGTAACATTACCTCTCTGTTACATTCAACATTAATCGCCCTGCCCCACCCTCCGCCCCCTCCTTCCTCACTGGGTCAGACTAAACATTAAAAAAATGAGCTAAAAGGTCTGACAGCTGAACAAAACTTTAATTCTCATTGTCAGTGGATCAATCCGTAATTCTGTCATGTGGCTGGACCAGTGGACCGTGAAACATTTCATTGAGGGCTACTAGTATGTGTGTGTGTATGTGTGTGTGTGTGATTGGAGGGGGGGCGTGGGGACTTGGCAGGCTACTTTTTGTTCCCATTGGTTGTCAGCTGTCATGAACGTGCCAGAAACGAAATGGCCAGGTAAAAAGACTACCCACGGAGACAGCTACACCAGTGTAACAGGAGATGGTTACAGAGAAGTAGCGGTTTTACTGTAAATTGGACCAGTCGTCCAAAAAGGACCCGTGGCGGGTGCTTAGGAGAGTGGATCAGGCACTTAATAGTCCAGTTCCGTAATGGGCGTTGTCTTATTGCTGCGTTATTTGGGAGGCTGGGACCCTATGTTGATTACCTTTGCCGCCACTGCAGAGAAGTTTAGGACAACGAGGAACGTGTGCCATTCGAGTGCCCCGGTCTGGCGGACCACAGGGTTGACCCGGCGGGTAGCTTGCTTGCCCTTGGCCTTTATGGCAGTTCCCAGATTTTAAGGAACACAACAAGTTTGATTTCACGGGCTCTAAGAAACTAGGGTGAGAGATGCTTTCAGAGAAGTAGAGGTGTTAGTGTAAACAGGGGGGGGGGGAATCGGAGAAGTAGAGGTGTTAATGCTGTGATCAGTCCGAGAAGATAAAAGAGTTCCATTGAAAGATTGATGACATTTAGAAATTTTACATTAAAAAAAACCACACACGCCCCCACAAACACAGCAGACACAACTAAAACCTTCTGACAGTTGAACCAGTAATGGACTGATTGTAGACATGTTGTGGAGTACTGGCATAGTTTTGACATCACAGGAACCAAGACGTTTTGACATCACAGGAACCAAGACGTTTTGACATCACAGGAACCAAGACGTTTTGACACATGCACTTAGTGTCAAATGTTCTGCTAATGGCATCAAATATTGTTCTTTGTGTGCGTGTGTGTTTGTGTCAGTCTGCAGTTTCTACGGTGGCAAGATATATAATAATTATTCATTCTTTTTCTCTTGGGTAGTTTTTTTAGTCTTGTTTTTGTAATAAGTACTATAGTTGTAACAAACGTTGTATAATGGAGTTTTGTGCAGCTTAACATGCCCCTCCGAGGAGTCCTGTCTCTCCACGGTGGAGAACCCAACCATACACGACCTTCTAGCCGCACCACACCAGTGTACATGTACTTTGTAGTGCAATGTACTTTGTATCACGTCCAATCTGTAAGCTGATCGTCAATTATAATACACCGACAGCTGTTAGCTAATAGGTAAGGATGCAATGACCACGGGATCAGAAACCTCGCCGGACATTCCGAGTGTGTAGGCGACTGACGTCTGCTGGGATCCTAGCCCTGCAAATCATTAACTCGGCGTCGCCGGATTACCTATAAACATGGTTATCTGGTTTACTGATGAGTTATCTTGTTTACTGATAAGTTATCTGGTTTACTGGTGAGTTATATGGTTTACTGGTGAGTTATATGGTTTACTGGTGAGTTATGTGGTTTACTGGTGAATTATCTAGTTTACTGGTGAATTATCTGGTTTACTGATGACTTATATGGTTTACTGGTGATCTGGTTTACTAATGAGATATCTGGTTTACTGGTGAGTTATCTGGTTTACTGGTGAGTTAGCCGCATCACGCCTATGGTTGCCATCAAAAATTTATTACAAAACCACACCTTCTACTGTTCACTTCTGGCATACCTTCAAAGAAACATCATCGATTTATTAAAATCGAACTATTATGACTCGGGTACTCTAGCAGTTGGTCCGATCGTTGTGGTGAGAGTTATATATTTGAATCACACTCAGTCTTCCTAGTCATTTTACTAAGGCTGAATGCGGTAGAAGATGTTGTGCTCAGCATAACGGTACAAAGGCCTAACACACGAAATGTTTTTGTGAGCTTTGTTGTAATCTGTATGCCCTACACTTGCAAACTTTTTTGCGCACGCGCAGTTAGAAGGAACACAGGCCGCTGTGTGTGAAGTCTCTTGTAAGGATGGATGAAATCTCTTAGAACCTATAAACCAGTAATGGGACTGTTTTTATGGTGCCCTTCTTTCATCCCCTCTATAGCCGATAGAGCAGTGGCCTTGGAGGCACCACGGGAACTATAGTGGGAACTTAAACAAGATCTGAAATATCCATTGGTCCTTAACCGGAGATCGAACCATGAACCCTAAGGTTGACAGTCGAACGCCTGACCGCACGACCACCTAACACGCAATGGCCACAGTAACACAAGTCATCTTAGTCCCAAATAGTGCCCCCACGGCTTATGCACGGTCAGCTATGTTGAAATATCAACAATGTCTGGCTCAGCAGTGGGGGGGGGGGGGTTATAAAATCAAGAGATAAACTCTCATCCCAACCTGGACATCATTGGATGTATCGAACTCTTGACCAGTGGTTGGACACGAAGGTCGTTTTGTAACTTGGGACGCCTTGGGTTAGAACCCTAAAACCTACACCCCAACACTGATCAGGCTCACACGCAACCACCGCGCTCCTTCCCTGTATTTACTCGGGTGTTGACTGAACCGCTACTTCTTTGAATTACATATCCGTCTGGTCTCTTCACAGTACACCAGTTGACTGAAGAAACCTATTTGTTGGAATCAGACTAAAACTTAGACATATCCAGATTTATAGACTGGTTTCTAAGTTAGACATATCCTGATTTATAGACTGGTTTCTAAGTCAGGCATATCATGATTTATAGACTGGTTTCTAAGTCAGACATATCCTGATTTATAGACCGGTTTCTAAGTCAGACATATCCTGATTTATAGACCGGTTTCTAAGTCAGACATATCCTGATTAATAGACCGGTTTCTAAGTCAGACATATCCTGATTTATAGACCGGTTTCTAAGTCAGACATATCCTGATTTATAGACTGGTTTCTAAGTCAGACATATCCTGATTTATAGACTGGTTTTCCGAGAAAATGTCGAAATACTGTTTAGGAGCTAGCTTTGACTACGATATATCAGCTTTAACACACAAATAAAAATAAAAAGAAATGTATACGGGTGGGGGGGGGGGGTTTGGGTCGGGTCGCAAGGGGAGGGGAAGGAAGAATTTTATTCGGATTTATTGCTAGTCTATATCTGGACGTGTTTATTTGTACACGCAACTGTTTGCTTTGATATAAATATGTTTATTTTGCTCGGTGTATAACCTGAGGTTAGATGAAAACAAAGATAAAACAAGCTTTACTTGATTTGTGGTATATCTACCTTTCCCCTCCCCTCCATTTTATTGTGACCGAATTTCCTGGTAACTGGCGAACAACCAATTTTTGTTTATGCATTACGTAGTCCGGGCTATTTATAGTAACAGGGGAGAAAAGTGGGAACTTTTTAATGAAATTCTGGACAGTTCTGGTGAAATATTTGAGACTGCTGGACACTGTAGTACTGTAGTTGTAGTCGGAGGAAGGGGGTGGAGTACTGGTGTCAGTGCCCTGTCATTGGTAAACCAAAGTATTATGTCATATCATGTCTTGTCATGACAGTAGGAAATAACGTGACAAACAAGAAGAATTAAAAATACATTTTCTTATATTTACTATACGTTTGGTCAATATGTCTGTAGTCAGTTTTGTCTTGATTTATCCTTGTGTTTCTTTATTTAACGTTGGGTGATTCTTTAATTAGCTTTGTGCGTTTCTTCATTTAGCTTTGTGTGTTTGTTTAATTAGCTTTGTGTGTTTGTTTATTTAGCTTTGTGTGATTCTTTAATGAGCTGTGTGTATTTGTTAATTAGCGTTGGGTGATTCTTTAATTAGCTTTCTGTGATTCTTTTTTTAGCTTTGTGTGATTCTTTAATTAGCTTTATGTGTTTGTTTATTTAGCGTTGGGCGATTCTTCAATTAGCATTCTATGATTCTTTTAATAGCTTTGTGTATCTTTAGTCAGCTTTGTGTGTTTATTTGCTTAGCTTTGTGTATCTTTACTTAGCTTTGTGTGCTTCTTTGCTTAGCTTTGTGTATCTTTAGTTAGCTTTGTGTGTTTCTTAACATTGTCTACCGAGAACAACGTAATCAATTACGTTTCGCTTATTTGCGACACGATAGAGACAGAGACAGAATACATCAGTTTTCTTGTATCCATATCTTTTCCGTCATCGAGTTTGTCTGTTTATCTTCTTTCACAGCACAACGTTTTTTTGAGTTTGTCTGTTCATCTTCTTTCACAGCACAACGTTATTTTGAGTTTGTCTGTTTATTTTCTTTCACAGCACAACGTTATTTTGTTTTCTCACCAAAAACGTGTTATTTGCTAATTTAAATCAGAGAAAAATCAATAATAAAAATAAAAACCGGCTCTGAATCACTCACCCACTCCCCCCACCACCACCCCCGGGGACACTATTTGCTTTATCAGTCGATGCACCAAAACATCACGTATGCCGCGTTGTCCCGTTTAACTCAGTTCAAGTGTGTCAACATCAGATGTTGAACATCAAATACATCAAAGGCCATCGTAAAAATTAACCAATTCACAAGTCAAGAGACAGGCTCTATAAACCGAATATTAAAAAAAATCATAATTAAAAAGAAAGAAGTGAAAAATATTAAAATAAAAAAATAAATATCAAACCGTCATGGGGTGTTTCCTGTGGCTATAAAACAACGTTAACGTTAGAGTCTTTAGTTGGCATGAAAAGAATGCCAGGAAGGTGTTGGGTTGTAATGTGTTGAGACGCCATTCAAAGGTAAAATCAAGTCAACGAGATGATACATTTTTTTTTATTGGCTCGCGATCAATTGAGGCCAAAGTCCCTTTTCATCTTTCTTTTTTTATAATCGTGAGAAGAAAACATTAACAATTTTTTATTTGGTCGAGTCTTTTTACAAGTTGTCGCCCCTCGCCAGCTCACAGTTTTCTTTTCATCAGGTGTTACAATGAACTACAGGTGAGTTGGGGGGGTGAGGTCGATATACTGGAGTAAATGACATCAAATGGGGTAATAGTAACATTGATGGGGATGATGAGAAGTTGACAGACATTAATAGAGATGATGAGTCCAAGGCGGATGAGATTGTGAAGGGAAGGGGTGGGGGGGGGTGGAGGAAAACAATTTGGGTGACTGGTAAAAATGTCACGAGATAAAAAAAAAACATCGTTGACCACTATGTGACTAGATAACCACTATGTGACTAGATGACCACATAGTGACTAGATGATCACATAGTGACTAGATCACCACATTGTGACTTAGTGATGACCACACAGTGACTCTAGATGACCCCACAGTGACTCTAGATGATCACACAGTGACTAGATGAGCCAATTATGACTTAATGATGACCCCACAGTGACTAGATGACCACACAGTGACTCTAGAGGACCACACAGTGACTCTAGATGACCACACAGTGACTCTAGATGACCTCACAGTAACTCCAGCAATAAACTTGTCATACACGTTCAAAGTTGTGTGTTTGACTGAAAGTCGTATTGGCAGGTATTATATGATGTATATTAATAAATATTCGTTTCACGTCCCAGTTATACCATCTAAAATAATCATGGATAAAATATTGTGATGGCCACATGTAAGTAGTGGCGTATGAACGGTACTGCGGGATAAGCTACCTCACAAAGCGCCGAACTAGGGAGGTTATCACATTCGCACAAACAATCAAACATCCATATTTTTACATATAATTTCTAACTCTGGGTATTTCAACGTGATTATTATTTATTTATTATTTTCCTTTTTGAGATCATTTTAGAAATCGGTCCAAATCTATGAAACAAGTTGTTACTGATATGACGTTGCCCAGATATTTATGTTTTTTCCCGTCTTATCAGACTTTAACATCTGTCAAACCTATAAAACAATTAGTTGTAGAACCACTGTTTTCCATACCCCTCCCCACTCCCCCCCCCCCCTTCTTCTTCCAGTAATCTCCCTTTTCTACGTGGGCTAAGAACCTGTAAGAATGTTTTCAAGACAAGGTCCAGATGGCGCCAGTAGGTGGTGCATGTGTTCATCAGCCGGCTACTGGTCTGTCTGTGGGGATGGAATGAACACATGCCGATCTATCGCCCCTTGTCTATCTCCCCGGGCACTGGATCCTGTGACGGATGGGGCCATGATCCGGGAGAAGGGGAGGGGTGTGCGGAAGGGTGGTCTATCGGATGTTGTTGCTGATCAGGGAACATGGAATGTTTTGGTCTTGTTTTGTATCTGGTCCCGCAGTGCCCTCGGCTTATGGCACCACCGTACACTCCCTGGAATGTTTGGTGCGTCACTAGTTAGCGGAGAATGGGTTCGTCAGGTGTTCACCAGTAGTTAGGCGCGCAACTCATCGCCTTATCGAACTTAGTGAGCATTCATTTGGGTATGTTTGGGATAGGGAAACATTAAACAAATTCAATCTCTTCTGTTTTTTTTTTTTGCTTCATGAAGTTGCATTGTAGTAAAGTGCTGGGATCGCCTTGGTAGCATCAAGTCATTTGTAATTTACTCACTTTGCTTTTTAGTTCAATTTCCCTGAGTAGACGGTAAAAAGTAAAGTTCTCTTAACCCTAAATGGTAATAGGGGCACATGAAGTGATTGTTGTCTATCCGTCTGTCTAATGACTTTGATTGTTGTCTATCCGTGTGTCTAATGACTTTGATTGTTGTCTATCCGTGTGTCCGGTGACTTTGATTGTTGTCTATCCGTGTGTCTAATGACTTTGATTGTTGTCTACCTGTGTGTCCGGTGACTTTGATTGTTGTCTATCGGTGTATCTAGTGACTTATATTGTAAGAAAAACTCCCTGACATGACCTAGATAAAGGAGGCTGCTAAGATTTGAACCCGTAACGTACACCACGCTAGTGGGTCTCACAGCATCATCCACTTAGTCATTGGCTGACAGCACCCCAAGGAATACAAGCGATTCCTTCTTAGTTCTCAGTGCCCAAGCAAACTCATAAAACATTTTTTAACATGTTTGACCAGTGGCGAGCTGGGTCTTAAATATTAGGATGGGACCCCTCTGTGGTGTTAGTGATGAAACTTTGTTCACCAGTTGTGAAGGGCCCTCAGAGTTTACCGGTCAAGGGGCCCACTAGACATTGGGCCCACTAGACATGGGGCAAGTTGATTTAACGGACTGCGCTCCATGGTGTATTCATATATCTCTGTTGGTATTTCATTAATTTGAAATAATTAGGCTACATGTGTGCACATTTTGTGGAGTTTGTTCTTTCTTCTACTCGCTGCCAGATATCTACCAGGTATCCAACCTCTCTACCAGGTATCCAACCTCTCTATCAGGTAGCCAACTTCTCTTATGCACTTTCAACTTTCACCTTAGAGTCTTACGGGGAACATTTCATTGACCTTTCCTGTGTATTTATCAGGTGTTTAGGGGTCAAATTGTCTGCATTTGATGATGCCAGTGACAGATGTTCAAGTTGTTTGATGTCCTTTGTGTTTGAATGGTCCCTAATAATGTAACCCGTCCGTTTGATCTCACTCGTTTAATTATGATAATTAATTTTTTTTTTTACTAACTCTTTGAACGTTGTCGACACACGTTTCTCATTGTATGTCTGACATTGTTTTAATAACAAAGCATAGCATTGTTTGTACAGGAATGCATCGCGTCGTTTGTATGGTCATATGACGCAGAGGTTCTTAATCTTTGCTGACCAGTACACGGGTGTTTCACTTCGAATATTGCTCAAAAAAAAAAAATAAACAAAAATTATACAATTAAAAAATGTTACTAAAGAACAAAATTGATTTCTTCATTAATGAAGTATTGTTGTTGTTTTGTTTTTGCCAGGAATTTTCCTGTTTTCATGTTGTTGTTTTTTTTAAATCGGTGCATTGTGGGGGTTTAAATATAATTTCTATCACTTCCAAACTATTCAGATGTTGTGAAGGATTGGTTCTCAAAGTGTGAGTTGCGGACTAGTGTTGTTTTAGTCCCAGGTCATATTTTAGTTTTTTAGTTTTCGTCTAGTTTTAGTCTTGCTTCTAATTTTAGTTTTAGTTTTAGTTCTCGTTGACGAAAAGTCAACATTTTCGTTAACGAAGGTTTTAGTTTTAGTTTTCGTGAACGAAAGCAACACTGTATTTTAGTTTCAGTTTTTATTTCGTTTTTTCTGTAATAATTTCAGTTTTCGTCTAGTTTTAGTCTTGCTGCTAATTTTAGTTTTAGTTCTCGTTGACGAAAACAACACTATTGCAGACGAATTCCTGTCGACAAAATTGTAATTTATAAATAAAGGATTGAGAAAACAGGGTATGGCGTACTAACAACCCAAGTTCTCTAAATCTCACAAAATGAACGGCTTGTAAAAGTGTAAAGTAAAAGTGCAGAGTAAATGTGTAGAGTAAAAGTGTAAAGTAAAAGTGTAAAGTAAATGTGCAGAGTAAATGTGTAAAGTAAAAGTGCAGAGATCTAAACAGTTAATGAAACTTTTTTCTTGCATCGTAATTTTACTCAGAATGTGGGTCGCGAAACATCAACTATTGTCTTAGTGGGTCACGAAACATCAACTGTTGTATTAGTGAGTCGCGAAACATCAACTGTTGTCTTAGTGGGTCGCGAAGTGTAAACTTTTCATAACCTATTGTATGTTTTGTGTTGTATGTGAAACTCAACTCTACTTGTGTATGTATTGTGTTGTATGTGAAACTCAACTCTACATGTGTATGTATTGTTTTGTATGTGAAACTCAACTCTAGATGTGTATGTATTGTTTTGTATTTGAAACTCAACTCTACATGTTTATGTATTGTTTTGTATGTGAAACTCAACTCTACATGTGTATGTATTGTGTTGTATGTGAAAGTCAACTCTACATGTGTATGTATTGTGTTGTATGTGCAACTCAACTCGAAATGTTGATTCATTTGTTATTCTCTATTTATCTTCTTTCAGGAGTTATCCATATGCCTGGAAGAAAAAAATGATATGTCACCATTAAGGGGTAAGTTGCTTTCACCGTTGTCTTGTCATAATAAAGGTCAATCACCCCTGTTTTCTATTTTTTTAGACCTAACCCCTCCCTCCCCCCCTTTCCATAATACATTATTCACAGCGCCACATACAGCAAATGAAACCTCAGGTTTACAGAGTACACACAGCACAATCAAACCTCAGGTTTACAGTGTACACACCGCACAATCAAACCTCAGGTTTATAGTGTACACACCGCACAGTCAAACTTCAGGTTTACAGTGTACACACCGCACAATCAAACCTCAGGTTTACAGTGTACACACCGCACAGTCAAACTTCAGGTTTACAGTGTACACACCGCACAGTCAAACTTCAGGTTTACAGTGTACACACCGCACAGTCAAACTTCAGGTTTACAGTGTACACACCGCACAGTCAAACTTCAGGTTTACAGTGTACACACCGCACAATCAAACCTCAGGTTTACAGTGTACACACCGCACAATCAAACCTCAGGTTTACAGTGTACACACCGCACAATCAAACCTCAGGTTTATAGTGTACACACCGCACAGTCAAACTTCAGGTTTACAGTGTACACACCGCACAATCAAACCTCAGGTTTACAGTGTACACACCGCACAGTCAAACTTCAGGTTTACAGTGTACACACCGCACAGTCAAACTTCAGGTTTACAGTGTACACACCGCACAGTCAAACTTCAGGTTTACAGTGTACACACCGCACAATCAAACCTCAGGTTTACAGTGTACACACCGCACAATCAAACCTCAGGTTTATAGTGTACACACCGCACAGTCAAACTTCAGGTTTACAGTGTACACACCGCACAATCAAACCTCAGGTTTACAGTGTACACACCGCACAGTCAAACTTCAGGTTTACAGTGTACACACCGCACAGTCAAACTTCAGGTTCACAGTGTACACACCGCACAATCAAACCTCAGGTTTACAGTGTACACACCGCACAGTCAAACTTGAGGTTTACAGTGTACACACCGCACAGTCAAACTTCAGGTTCACAGTGTACACACCGCACAATCAAACCTCAGGTTTACAGTGTACACACCGCACAGTCAAACTTCAGGTTTACAGTGTACACACCGCACAATCAAACCTCAGGTTTACGGTGTACACACCGCACAGTCAAACTTCAGGTTTACAGTGTACACACCGCACAATCAAACTTCAGGTTTACAGTGTACACTACTGTACACACCGCACAATCAAACTTCAGGTTTAGACAAAGGTCCAGGGTCCCTGACAAGTTTTCACCCCCCCCACCCCGCCACCCTCGCAGCGGGCCTGATTCCACATTTCTGTTAACTCTGTAGATAAATAACTCTTTAATTCTGTAATCGGTGTAGCATAATGCAGCGGATATCACAAACTTAAACACTTCACGGCCTTCGGTAAAAACTGTTATTAGTGTACCACCCACCTATAAACAAATGCCCCCCCCCCCTTGGATACAATCTCGCCCACGACTCACCAGTGGGCCGCTACACACAGATTGAGATCCACTGCCATAAGAAATAAAACATTTCAATGGATACTGTGTAATATATACCGAGATTTTAAGTCATAATAATGTGTCAAGCATGTCTGTAGTAAAAAGTAAATTACATTAATTTTTGAAGGGGAACTTTTATTTGGGACAGGGTAATAAGTGATAAAACGTGTCCTATACCACACAGTATATTATATCATACAGAAAACATATCCTATACCACACAGTATATTATATCATACAGAAAACATGTCCTATACCACACAGTATATTATATCATACAGAAAGCATGTCCTATACGACACAATATATTATATCATACAGAAAACATGTCCTATACCACACAGTATATTATATCATACAGAAAACATGTCCTATACCACACAGTATATTATATCATAAAGAAAACATGTCCTATACCACACAGTATATTATATCATACAAAAACATGTTCTATATCACACAGTATATTATATCATACAGAAAACATGTCCTATACCACACAATATATTATATCATACAGAAAAAATGTCCTATACCACATAATATATTATATCATACAGAAAGCGCATCGGTATTTTAAAATGTCCTTTAATTAGGCCCTAGTAATGACTAAATGCATCATTTGTGATGTGTTTTACCCCCCCCCTACATTTTTTTAAGCCCAAAGTTAAAAAAAAAACAACCTTCATGAAATAAACTGTCGTCCTTTAATTCAAATACCGATGCATGTTAAAATATTAAATATGTACATGTCACACGTACTACACACACGTACACACAGCTTGTCACATTGGCTGGACGTGACACTCTCTGTAACGGCCACATTAAAGGGAGGCAAGCAGCACTTTGTTTAGAGGTTGTATTGTTCTCTGGACAAGAAAGGATTTGTGTGTGTGTGTGTGTATGTGTGCGCGGAGTTGAATAGTACAAACCTTTAGTCAGACCTCAGGTTGACACATTATTCCTTTTAGTCTTGATGCGTTGATGTATTTTATGTGTTGACACATCCTTTTACTACTGACCCGCTGATGATGTGCTAACAAATTAATTGACACATTGTGTAAGCCTGGTATAATGATGTGTTAACAAATTAATTTCCACGTTGTTTAAGACTGGTTTAATGATGTGTTAACACATTAATTTACATAATGTGTAAGCATGGTATAGTTAACCATTTCCATCCGCCATTGTAATAGCAAGCCACTTCATGTTCGACAGATTAAAAGCTTTATATTAGAGCTGCTGTTCGATTAAAAAAATTGATCGAAATTAACGCATGATTAAAAATTTTAATCGTAAATTAACGCACATTTTAATCGACATAATATGATACAATTGTTTGTATTCAAACTAATATGTCATAATATCAAAGCATAACATTGGCATAATAAACAAGTCATTTTAATTTACGAAAGAGGTATAATGAATTATAACATATTTATTAAGCATTAGTATATATGTCTATTGAATTAGCTAGTGAGACCAGTTCATGGGCATGTATCAATCACGTCAATGATGCGAATTATTTTCTTTTTATTTAACAACAATGCCTAACCTTTTTTTTTTCGTACCGCAGTTTCCGGACTAATGACGTATGTCCCAGCCCCTAATTCCCTCCCTCCTCCCTGTCATATTTTACTTCCACATCGCCCACACGTACGTCTGTTTTACCCTACCCTCCACTTCCCATCAAAAAATACACTTCATTTATATCTCAAATGTAACTTTTCTTTCATAAAATGATAGTATAGCCCAGTTGTCGCTCACTTTTTATTAACGCGTTTTTTTTTTTCTTTGTTCAACCCCCCCACTCTTTCCCCACAAAATCACACTTTTAACACACTCGCTCTCCACTTAAAGATGTACCAAAAACAAGTTGACACCGGTTCCATTGTTTCAAACTAGGAGCACGCGTCATAAAAGACAATCCTCTTGTTTATAAGGTCATACAGCTACTATGATTTTACGTAGACGTGACGTATTGCCCCACCTCAATACAATCTACTACGGTCGCTCGAGTTGAAGGACAAATTTACTTTTAATCTTTTTTTTGTAAGTTTTTGTTTAAGCCGCGATGTTCACCTCTTTTTATTCTTTCATTCATTTACTTTCTTACTATCAACTATTATTTCAATGTTTTAGTGAACAACAGGAAAGAAAATTTTATTTTTTTATCCGTCTGTCAGTTATATTAATAAAAAAATATCTTGTAAAATGAGACTCTTTAATGTTACCGTATGGCAATTTTCAAACGTTCATAGCTAAAATTTTGAAAGGTCGGCTTTCATTTTTCATCTTCTGTTGTTCTTTCTTTTGTGTGTCAACATTAAAGATTCTTTCTTTCGTTTCATTTTGGTTATAGCAAGGGAACAGAAGGTTCACTTGTCGAAGGGCTATATAACAAAACATCTTCATTTTATATTACAATTGGGGCTTTTGTCGACGTACCTAGGGTGAGGGTGTGTGTAAATTGTGACAGGGTGGGGTTGGTAGTGAACGCAACTTGTAGCGTGAAAATCCGTTATTTATCGATTTGTTGAACTTTCAGCATTTGGTCAAATTAACGCATTTAGGTATTGCGTTAAAAATTTTAATCGCAAATTTTTTTGACGCGTTAATCGCAAATTAACGCAGTTTAATCAGCAGCCCTACTTTATATATAATATTGGAACGATGATAGTCCAATGGTAGATATGACCCTTTAATGTACTTTAGCCACCCCCCCCTCCCAAGACATAAAACAGCTCTGGGTCTCAGTCAGTATGGATCTTATTTATGGAACATACATTGTATGTAATTGTTCAGTATGACTTACATACATTGCATGTAATTGTTCAGTATGACTTACATACATTGTATGTAATTGTTCAGTATGACTTACATACATTGTTATGTAATTGTTCAGTATGACTTACATACATTGTTATGTAATTGTTCAGTATCACTTACATACATTGTTATGTAATTGTTCAGTATGACTTACATACATTGTTATGTAATTGTTCAGTATGACTTACATACATTGTTATGTAATTGTTCAGTATGACTTACATACATTGTTATGTAATTGTTCAGTATGACTTACATACATTGTTATGTAATTGTTCAGTATCACTTACATACATTGTTATGTAATTGTTCAGTATCACTTACATACATTGTTATGTAATTGTTCAGTATCACTTACATACATTGTTATGTAATTGTTCAGTATCACTTACATACATTGTTATGTAATTGTTCAGTATCACTTACATACATTGTTATGTAATTGTTCAGTATGACTTACATACATTGTTATGTAATTGTTCAGTATCACTTACATACATTGTTATGTAATTGTTCAGTATCACTTACATACATTGTTATGTAATTGTTCAGTATCACTTACATACATTGTTATGTAATTGTTCAGTATGACTACATACATTGTTATGTAATTGTTCAGTATGACTTACATACATTGTTATGTAATTGTTCAGCATGACTTACATACATTGTTATGTAATTGTTCATTATGACTTACATACATTGTTATGTAATTGTTCAGTATCACTTACATACATTGTTATGTAATTGTTCAGTATCACTTACATACATTGTTATGTAATTGTTCAGTATGACTTACATACATTGTTATGTAATTGTTCAGTATGACTTACATACATTGTTATGTAATTGTTCAGTATCACTTACATACATTGTTATGTAATTGTTCAGTATCACTTTTACATACATTGTTATGTAATTGTTCAGTATCCACTTACATACATTGTTATGTAATTGTTCAGTATCACTTACATACATTGTTATGTAATTGTTCAGTATCACTTACATACATTGTTATGTAATTGTTCATTATGACTTACATACATTGTTATGTAATTGTTCATTATGACTTACATACTACATACATTGTTATGTAATTGTTCATTATGACTTACATACATTGTTATGTAATTGTTCAGTATGACTTACATACATTGTTATGTAATTGTTCAGTATCACTTACATACATTGTTATGTAATTGTTCAGTATCCACTTACATACATTGTTATGTAATTGTTCAGTATGACTTACATACATTGTTATGTAATTGTTTCATTATGACTTACATACATTGTTATGTAATTGTTCAGTATCACTTACATACATTGTTATGTAATTGTTCAGTATCACTTACATACATTGTTATGTAATTGTTCAGTATCACTTACATACAGCTGTTGTGTATTGTTCAGTATGACTTGCATACATTGTTATGTAATTGTTCATTATGACTTACATACATTGTTATGTAATTGTTCAGTATCACTTACATACATTGTTATGTAATTGTTCATTATCACTTACATACATTGTTATGTAATTGTTCATTATGACTTACATACATTGTTATGTAATTGTTCGAGTATCACTTACATACATTGTTATGTAATTGTTCAGTATCACTTACATACATTGTTATGTAATTGTTCAGTATGACTTACATACATTGTTATGTAATTGTTCATTATGACTTACATACATTGTTATGTAATTGTTCAGTATCACTTACATACATTGTTATGTAATTGTTCAGTATGACTTACATACATTGTTATGTAATTGTTCAGTATGACTTACATACATTGTTATGTAATTGTTCAGTATCACTTACATACATTGTTATGTAATTGTTCAGTATGACTTACATACATTGTTATGTAATTGTTCATTATGACTTACATACATTGTTATGTAATTGTTCAGTATCACTTACATACATTGTTATGTAATTGTTCAGTATGACTTACATACATTGTTATGTAATTGTTCATTATGACTTACATACATTGTTATGTAATTGTTCAGTATCACTTACATACATTGTTATGTAATTGTTCAGTATGACTTACATACATTGTTATGTAATTGTTCATTATGACTTACATACATTGTTATGTAATTGTTCAGTATCACTTACATACATTGTTATGTAATTGTTCAGTATGACTTACATACATTGTTATGTAATTGTTCATTATGACTTACATACATTGTTATGTAATTGTTCAGTATCACTTACATACATTGTTATGTAATTGTTCAGTATGACACATACATTGTTATGTAATTGTTCATTATGACTTACATACATTGTTATGTAATTGTTCAGTATGACTTACACATACATTGTTATGTAATTGTTCAGTATGACTTACATACATTGTTATGTAATTGTTCATTATGACTTACATACATTGTTATGTAATTGTTCAGTATCACTTACATACATTGTTATGTAATTGTTCAGTATGACTTACATACATTGTTATGTAATTGTTCATTATGACTTACATACATTGTTATGTAATTGTTCAGTATCACTTACATACATTGTTATGTAATTGTTCAGTATGACTTACATACATTGTTATGTAATTGTTCAGTATGACTTACATACATTGTTATGTAATTGTTCAGTATCACTTACATACATTGTTATGTAATTGTTCAGTATGACTTACATACATTGTTATGTAATTGTTCAGTATGACTTCCGTGTAAGGTTAAATGTCCGAGTCCCCCCCCTCACCCCCCAGTCTGTCCGCCTGTGAAGTCCTTGTAAGTATGAGATGATAATTTTTGAAATCCCTTAAAGTAGGAGATGTTTATTTGTGAAGTCCCTGTTAGGATACTTGAATATAGGGAGCGACCGATATGCCTTTTTACCGATAGTCCGATACCGATCCGATTATCGGTCGCTCCCTACTTGTATATCTTCCAGCTAAAGCATCCATTGTTAGTCCCGGCAATGGTTTGAGCACCGCCGTCATTCGGGTACCTGTTATTCTAATTGTGCGCGCCGTTACGAAAAAGTGCACAGCGCATCCAGTCCCTCTCTCCCCCGCCCTACTTTATTTACATTACAGAAGTATGTTAATTGATAACTGGAAGGGAACTCAAGTAGTGTGAACAGTCTGGGTTTTTTTTTAAATTTGTGCCTTGTGTTTTCTTTGAGTTTTTTCTACTTGTCGATGATTGGATGAATTTGTCATCAAGTCCTTAGACGGGTGTTAGGGAAATGGAGAGCTCTGGTGGGGAATAGAGGTGGGAGTAACTAATTACATCGAGACACGCGCTTTATTATACACACCATGTATTGTAGCGGGTCTTACACACCGCGTATTGTAGCGGGACTTACACACCGCGTATTGTAGCGGGACTTACACACCGTGTATTGTAGCGGGACATACACACCATGTCATTGTGAAGTCGCCATCCTCTGATTCAGAAATAAATGCCTGGGGATTTTAAAAACGTATTCTTATTTCTCAGTTTAGCAACTCACCCCCTCCACCCCCCAATAAAATATTAGAAATAAGGGTGAGGAAAAAAATATTTACCGTTTGCTTTTTTTTTTGCATACAATTAGTTTCAAATATACACATTTCCTATTAACAACAACAATTCCCTTTTTTTTTTTTTTAATTTGATGGATGAATGAATTCATTTTGAAGACGTGAAATGGAATAATTACTTAACGCATATTAAAACAAGTTTCAAAGCGTAAATTTAATATAAAAAAAACTAACGCTTTAAGAAAGCATGAATAATTGAAGTTTGTTCATGAACAAATAATGAAAATAAAACTTCATAATGTGAGCTTGGCGAGGAATATTATGTGTATATACATGTACATTTTGTCATAAGTACATAAACATTCGGTCTTAAGTACATGAACATTTTTTCATAAGTACAAGAACATTTTGTCATAATTACATGAACATTCTGTCTTAAGTATATGAACATTCTGTCTTAAGTGCATGAACTTTCTGTCATCAGAACATGAACATTCTGTCATCAGAACATGAACATTTTGTCCTCAGAACATGAACATTCTGTCATCAGAACATGAACATTTTGTCAGCAGAACATGAACATCCTGTCATCAGATCATGAACATTTTGTGACTTTTTTTTTACGGTCAGTTGAGGCCCGGGCACAGTAAAGAAACATCAAAAAGAAAATTTACAACGTTGGGCTTAGCGGGGTGCCCCACGAGTCTGAACCCCCGGGCACCCACGTTGTGCCGACCATTGAACGAGCCACTGAAGCAGTCTCACAGGGAACACCACATCAGCGATGTATCAATCTGTGCACACCCCTCTATGTGTCACTGTCAGACAATATCTGTGCACACCCCTCTATGTGTCACTGTCAGACAATATCTGTGCACACCCCTCTATGTGTCACTGTCAGACAATATCTGTGCACACCCCTCTATGTGTCACTGTCAGACAATATCTGTGCCACGCCCCTCTATGTGTCACTGTCAGACAATATCTGTGCACACCCCTCTATGTGTCACTGTCAGACAATATCTGTGCACACCCCTCTATGTGTCACTGTCAGACAATATCTGTGCACACCCCTCTATGTGTCACTGTCAGACAATATCTGTGCACACCCCTCTATGTGTCACTGTCAGACAATATCTGTGCACACCCCTCTATGTGTCACTGTCAGACAATATCTGTGCACACCCTCTATGTGTCACTGTCAGACAATATCTGTGCACACCCCTTCTATGTGTCACTGTCAGACAATATCTGTACACACCCCCTCTATGTGTCACTGTCAGACAATATCTGTGCACACCCCTCTATGTGTCACTGTCAGACAATATCTGTACACACCCCTCTATGTGTCACTGTCAGACAATATCTGTACACACCCCTCTATGTGTCACTGTCAGACAATATCTGTGCACACCCCTCTATGTGTCACTGTCAGACAATATCTGTGCACACCCCTCTATGTGTCACTGTCAGACAATATCTGTACACACCCCTCTATGTGTCACTGTCAGACAATATCTGTGCACACCCCTCTATGTGTCACTGTCAGACAATATCTGTACACACCCCTCTATGTGTCACTGTCAGACAATATCTGTACACACCCCTCTATGTGTCACTGTCAGACAATATTTCATTCAAAGGGACAGTTCTCATAAAATATAACGCAAAATATTCACATGCATGAACCTACCCTCCCCCTCCCCTCATTTTAACAATATATAACAAATTCAGGACCCCCCCCCCCCTCCACTTCCATCTCCGAAGAACTTTTTTTTTTTTTGGATTGTAAGGAATCGATGAAAGAAATTGATGTGTGGAATTGACTTAATTTGTTTAGTTTATTTATTTAGTAAAGTGAAATAGAAATTGAGTTATATACGAAAGAAAATAAACTACCCCATCCCCTTTTCCAAGAATATAAATGACCTCGATCAATTGCCCCCATCCTCTTGAGTTTGTAAAATGTGGATGACTCTTTAATTTATGTAGGTCATGGTATCAATGACATAGCCATTTCTGGAATATGTTGTTATTGTTTTGTTGCGTGTTGTCTGTACGTGTATATTTTTTATTTATAGTAGTCGTGTTGAACCTGTTTATATCAAAGATCAGTGCAAGATTAACATTGCGCTTTGTTGGGACACAACACCGGTAGAGGTGTGTCTTTGCTTTTAACACAATCTTTTTATTTTTTTTATTTTTAAAGAAGGCTGTGAACAGGCTTGAACTTTTAATGAATTTCATGCGTTCTTCTCGCATCACTGGCCAGGAAAGTGTCGAGAAGTCAAGCAGAAGATAGCACGTAAAAAAAAAAATCTTTTCAGATGTAAAGCTGGCGGGAAATGATATGAGATTAAGCGTATGTGTGTGTGTGTGTGTGTGTGTGTGATATTACATGTGTAGTATGTGTTCAGTGTATGGGTGTGTAATATTACATTTGTTATATGTGTTCAGTATGTGTGTATGTTGTGTTTACATTTTTTTATTCCAGTGTCGTTCAATTCTGCTATATTTCATGAATTATAAAACTACATCAACGAGCGAGTGAATATGCCTCCACGTTTTATCATTTAGTGTTTTTATTTATATCGGAGGCCTGAAACATTTAATATTTATAGAAAATTATCATTATTAAAATTAAAAGCGTGGGTGATTACAATATAGTTAACTAAATATGCTTTCACTATGGTTGATAAGTAGCAATAAATAAATACTAAATCTATAAATGCACAGACGGGCACACACTGTTAAAGTTTTAGTTCTAATTATATACATATTTGTAGGATATAATTTATCTTACCCCGATGCACACGCACGCAAGGTTTATCATATTCCCGATTCAGATCTATCGCCATGTTAGTAATAACATTTGTATGATTGTATCAAAGGTCACCCTAATTTTGTTTTACAGTAATACAAATACAATACATTTACGCGAGAGGACGGGTGGTGTAAAGTGTAAGGTATGTAAAAATGTCCTACTCAAAATGTCCCACTCAAAATGTCCAACTCAAAATGTCAATATTGTGAAATAATTCGGATGTGAGGGTTAAACTAATGGGACCGAATAATTCGGAACAACACCGCATATTTGAAGGGGAAAAAAATATTGACAGGGGCGGTAACTCCGTTTAATATTCAGGGCAGAAACTCTGTATAGTATTAAGTGTCAAGCACTTTAATCATCTCTGAGACTGGATTTTTTTCCCCCCACTGACCTATAGATATACTACAGGTCAAAGGTTAATACAAGAGCTAAGGGCAGATAATGTCTATCGTGGTTTATCTTCTTTCACATTAACTCGCCCCTGTGGGCGTTTTATTTTTATTTCCACGCTCACAGAGGAATGCCATGAAACGTGGTCACTCGCTGACCAGCTGAGCCATTATCGCTTGATTCGAGGCACGGGTCATTTTTCGTCTCCCGGACGGCTGCTTTTATATTGTTATTCTCTTCGATATTACCAGCGGTCAGTTATTTTTATTTCATTGCTGACTGGACATTAAGTTCACGGGGAGTTATCCAGCTGAATTTCAGATCTCATTATGACACGAACAGGCACCGACCAGATCAAATATATTCAGTAATTTCATGATATATAATATTCTTTATTGTTATAATATGTTGTATCGCTTCTGCCTGGATTAAAACATATTAGCAGTATCTGTCTCCTTCTCTCTCCCTGGACTGTCAGTTATCTGGAGTGTGAGCTGGCTCTGAGGACTCGTGAGATAAAACTCGTTGCGTCTTTCTAAATTTGTGGCGGAGTCTATATGGCCACCCGACTCATCCCGCCCGCCGAGTGTATTGGACTCCCCATTCCCCATCCCCCTTTTCTCTCTGTAAAACATATCTCTGCCCTCTCTATGAAACATCTCTGCCCTCTCTATGAAACATCTCTCTGCCCTCTCTATGAAACATCTCTCTGCCCTCTCTATGAAACATCTCTGCCCTCTCTATGAAACATCTCTCTGCCCTCTCTATGAAACATCTCTCTGCCCTCTCTATGAAACATCTCTCTGCCCTCTCTATGAAACATCTCTCTGCCCTCTCTATGAAACATCTCTCTGCCCTCTCTTTTTTTCATGAAACATCTCTCTGCCCTCTCCCCCCCCCCCCCCCCCCCCCCTCCCCCCACCCTCCCCCCACCTCCCCCCACCTCCCCACACTCTCCTCTCTATGAAACATCTCTCTGCCCTCTCTATGAAACATCTCTCTGCCCTCTCTATGAAACATCTCTCTTCCCTCTCTATGAAACATCTCTCTTCCCTCTCTATGAAACATCTCTCTTCCCTCTCTATGAAACATCTCTCTGCCCCCTCTCTGAAACATCTCTCCCCCTGCCCCTCTCTATGAAACATCTCTCTGCCCTCTCTATGGAAACATCTCTCTCCCCTCTCTATGAAACATCTCTCTGCCCTCTCTATGAAACATCTCTCTGCCCTCTCTATGAAACATCTCTCTGCCCTCTCTATGAAACATCTCTCTGCCCTCTCTATGAAACATCTCTCTGCCCTCTCTATGAAACATCTCTCTGCCCTCTCTATGAAACATCTCTCTGCCCTCTCTATGAAACATCTCTCTGCCCTCTCTATGAAACATCTCTCTGCCCTCTCCTATGAAACATCTCTCTGCCCTCTCTATGAAACATCTCTCTGCCCTCTCTATGACCCCCCCAAACATCTCTCTCTGCCCTCTCTATGAAACATCTCTGCCCTCTCTATGAAACATCTCTCTGCCCTCTCTATGAAACATCTCTCTGCCCTCTCTATGAAACATCTCTCTGCCCTCTCTATGAAACATCTCTCTGCCCTCTCTATGAAACATCTCTCTGCCCTCTCTATGAAACATCTCTCTGCCCTCTCTATGAAACATCTCTCTGCCCTCTCTATGAAACATCTCTCTGCCCTCTCTCCCCCCCCCCCCCCCCCCCCCTATGAAATATCTCTCTGCCCTCTCTATGAAACATCTCTCATCCCTCTCTATGAAACATCTCTCTGCCCTCTCTATGAAACATCTCTCTGCCCTCTCTATGAAACATCTCTCTGCCCTCTCTATGAAACATCTCTCTGCCCTCTCCTATGAAACATCTCTCTGCCCTCTCTATGAAACATCTCTCTGCCCTCTCTATGAAGCATCTTTCTGCCCTCTCTATGCAAACATCTCTCTGCCCTCTCTATGAAACATCTCTCTGCCCTCTCTATGAAACTGTCTCTCTGCCCTCTCCCTATGAAACATCTCTCTGCCCTCTCCTCTTAGAAGCATCTCTGCTGCCTCTCTCTATGGAAACATCTCATCTGCCCTCTCTATGAAACATCTCTCTGCCCTCTCTATGAAACATCTCTATGCCCTCTCTATGAAACATCTCTCTGCCCTCTCTATGAAACATCTCCCTATGCCCTCTCTATGAAACATCTCTCTGCCCTCTCCCCCCCCCCCTATAGAGGCATCTGCCCTCTCTATGAAACATCTCTCTGCCTTTCTCTCTATGAAACATCTCTCTGCCCTCTCTATGAAACATCTCTCTGCCCTCTCTATGAAACATCTCTCTGCCCTCTCTATGAAACATCTCTCTGCCCTCTCTATGAAACATCTCTCTGCCCTCTCTATTAAACATCTCTCTGCCCTACTCTATGAAACATCTACTCTGCCCTCTCTATGAAACATCTCTGCCCTCTCTATGAAACATCTCTCTGCCCTCTCTATGATAACTCTCTATGCCCTCTCTATGAAACATCTCTCTGCCCTCTCTATGAAACATCTCTCTGCCCTCTCTATGAAACATCTCTGCCCTCTCTATGAAACATCTCTCTGCCTCTCTCATGAAGCATATCCCTCTCTATGAAACATCTCTCTGCCCTCTCTATGAAACATCTCTCTGCCCTCTCTATGAAACATCTCTGCAGCCCTCTCTATGAAACATCTCTCTGCCCTCTCTATGAAACATCTCTGCCCTCTCTATGAAACATCTCTCTGCCCCCTCTCTATGAAACATCTCTGCCCTCTCTATGAAACATCTATTCTCTCTGCCCTCTCTATGAAACATCTCTCTGCCCTCTCTATGAAACATCTCTGCCCTCTCTATGAAACATCTCTCTGCCCTCTCTATGAAACATCTCTCTTGCCCTCTCTATGAAACATCTCTCTGCCCTCTCTATGAAACATCTCTCTGCCCTCTCTATGAAACATCTCTCTGCCCTCTCTATGAAACATCTCTCTGCCCTCTCTATGAAACATCTCTCTGCCCTCTCTATGAAACATCTCTCTGCCCTCTCTATGAAACATCTCTCTGCCCTCTCTATGAAAACATCTCTCTGCCCTCTCTATGAAACATCTCTGCCCTCTCTATGAAACCTCTCTGCCCTCTCTATGAAACATCTCTCTGCCCTCTCTATGAAACATCTCTCTCTGCCCTCTCTATGAAACATCTCTCTGCCCTCTCTATGAAACATCTCTCTGCCCTCTCTATGAAACATCTCTCTGCCCTCTCTATGAAAAATCTCTGCCCTCTCTATGAAACATCTCTCTGCCCTCTCTATGAAACATCTCTCTGCCCTCTCTATGAAACATCTCTCTGCCCTCTCTATGAAACATCTCTCTGCCCTCTCTATGAAACATCTCTCTGCCCTCTCTATGAAACATCTCTCTGCCCTCTCTATGAAACATCTCTCTGCCCTCTCTATGAAACATCTCTGCCCTCTCTATGAAACATCTCTGCCCTCTCTATGAAACATCTCTCTGCCCTCTCTATGAAACATCTCTCTGCCATCTCTCTATGAAACATCTCTCTGCCCTCTCTATGAAACATCTCTCTGCCCTCTCTATGAAACATCTCTCTGCCCTCTCTATGAAACATCTCTCTGCCCTCTCTATGAAACATCTCTCTGCCCTCTCTATGAAACATCTCTCTGCCCTCTCTATGAAACATCTCTCTGCCCTCTCTGAAACATCTCTGCCCTCTCTATGAAACATCTCTCTGCCCTCTCTATGAAACATCTCTCTGCCCTCTCTATGAAACATCTCTCTGCCCTCTCTATGAAACATCTCTCTGCCCTCTCTATGAAACATCTCTCTGCCCTCTCTATGAAACATCTCTCTGCCCTCTCTATGAAACATCTCTCTGCCCTCTCTATGAAACATCTCTCTGCCCTCTCTATGAAACATCTCTCTGCCCTCTCTATGAAACATCTCTGCCCTCTCTATGAAACATCTCTCTGCCCTCTCTATGAAACATCTCTCTGCCCTCTCTATGAAACATCTCTCTGCCCTCTCTATGAAACATCTCTTCACCCTCTCTATGCCCTGCCCTCTATGAAACATCTCTCTGCCCTCTCTATGAAACATCTCTCTGCCCTCTCTATGAAACATCTCTGCCCTCTCTATGAAACATCTCTCTGCCCTCTCTATGAAACATCTCTCTGCCCTCTCTATGAAACATCTCTCTGCCCTCTCTATGAAACATCTCTCTGCCCTCTCTATGAAACATCTCTCTGCCCTCTCTATGAAACATCTCTCTGCCCTCTCTATGAAACATCTCTCTGCCCTCTCTATGAAACATCTCTCTGCCCTCTCTATGAAACATCTCTGCCTCTCTATGAAACATCTCTTTGCCCTCTATGAAACATCTCTCTGCCCTCTCTATGAAACATCTCTGCCCTCTCTATGAAACATCTCTGCCCTCTCTATGAAACATCTCTATGAAACATCTCTCTGCCCTCTCTATGAAACATCTCTGCCCTCTCTATGAAACATCTCTCTGCCCTCTCTATGAAACATATCTGCCCTCTCTATGAAACATCTCTCTGCCCTCTCTATGAAACATCTCTGCCCTCTCTATGAAACATCTCTCTGCCCTCTCTATGAAACATCTCTCTGCCCTCTCTATGAAACACTATGAAACATCTCTGCCCTCTCTATGAAACATCTCTCTCTGCCTCTCTCTATGAAACATCTCTCTGCCCTCTCTATGAAACATCTCTCTGCCCTCTCTATGAAACATCTCTCTGCCCTCTCTATGAAACATCTCTGCCCTCTCTATGAAACATCTCTCTGCCCTCTCTATGAAACATCTCTCTGCCCTCTCTATGAAACATCTCTGCCCTCTCTATGAAACATCTCTGTTCTCTCTATGAAACATCTCTCTGCCCTCTCTATGAAACATCTCTCTGCCCTCTCTATGAAACATCTCTCTGCCCTCTCTATGAAACATCTCTCTGCCCTCTCTATGAAACATCTCTCTGCCCTCTCTATGAAACATCTCTTATGCCCTCTCTATGAAACATCTCTCTGCCCTCTCTATGAAACATCTCTCTGCCCTCTCTATGAAACATCTCTCTGCCCTCTCTATGAAACATCTCTGCCCTCTCTATGAAACATCTCTCTGCCCTCTCTATGAAACATCTCTCTGCCCTCTCTATGAAACATCTCTCTGCCCTCTCTATGAAACATCTCTCTGCCCTCTCTATGAAACATCTCTCTGCCCTCTCTATGAAACATCTCTCTGCCCTCTCTATGAAACATCTCTCTGCCCTCTCTATGAAACATCTCTCTGCCCTCTATGAAACATCTCTCTGCCCTCTCTATGAAACATCTCTCTGCCCTCTCTATGAAACATCTCTCTGCCCTCTCTATGAAACATCTCTCTGCCCTCTCTATGAAACATCTCTCTGCCCTCTCTATGAAACATCTCTCTGCCCTCTCTATGAAACATCTCTCTGCCCTCTCTCTGAAACATCTCTCTGCCCTCTCTATGAAACATCTCTCTGCCCTCTCTATGAAACATCTCTCTGCCCTCTCTATGAAACATCTCTCTGCCCTCTCTATGAAACATCTCTCTGCCCTCTATGAAACATCTCTGCCCTCTCTATGAAACATCTCTCTGCCCTCTCTATGAAACATCTCCTCTGAAACATCTCTCTCTCATGAAACATCTCTGCCCTCTCTATGAAACATCTCTCTGCCCTCTCTATGAAACATCTCTCTGCCCTCTCTATGAAACATCTCTCTGCCCTCTCTGAAACATCTCCTCTGCCCTCTCTATGAAACATCTCTCTGCCCTCTCTATGAAACATCTCTCTGCCCTCTCTATATGAAACATCTCTGCCCTCTCTATGAAACATCTCTCTGCCCTCTCTATGAAACATCTTCTGCCCTCTCTATGAAACATCTCTCTGCCCTCTCTATGAAACATCTCTCTGCCCCTCTATGAAACATCTCTCTGCCCTCTCTATGAAACATCTCTCTGCCCTCTCTATGAAACATCTCTCTGCCCTCTCTATGAAACATCTCTCTGCCCTCTCTATGAAACATCTCTCTGCCCTCTCTATGAAACATCTCTCTGCCCTCTCTATGAAACATCTCTCTGCCCTCTCTATGAAACATCTCTCTGCCCTCTCTATGAAACATATCCCTGCCCTCTCTATGAAACATCTCTCTGCCCTCTCTATGAAACATCTCTGCCCTCTCTTATGAAACATCTCTCTGCCCTCTCTATGAAACATCTCTCTGCCCTCTATCTCTATGCCCTCTCTATGAAACATCTCTCTGCCCTCTCTATGAAACATCTCTCTGCCCTCTCTATGAAACATCTCTCTGCCCTCTCTATGAAACATCTCTCTGCCCTCTCTATGAAACATCTCTCTGCCCTCTCTATGAAACATCTCTCTGCCCTCTCTATGAAACATCTCTCTGCCCTCTCTATGAAACATCTCTCTGCCCTCTCTATGAAACATCTCTGCCCTCTCTATGAAACATCTCTATGAAACATCTCTCTGCCCTCTCTAGTGAAACATCTCTCTGCCCTCTCTATGAAACATCTCTCTGCCCTCTCTATGAAACATCTCTCTGCCCTCTCTATGAAACATCTCTCTGCCCTCTCTATGAAACATCTCTCTGCCCTCTCTATGAAACATCTCTCTGCCCTCTCTATGAAACATCTCTCTCTATGAAACCCTCTCTATGAAACATCTCTGCCCTCTCTATGAAACATCTCTCTGCCCTCTCTATGAAACATCTCTGCCCTCTCTATGAAACATCTCTATGAAACATCTCTCTGCCCTCTCTATGAAACATCTCTCTGCCCTCTCTATGAAACATCTCTCTGCCCTCTCTATGAAACATCTCTCTGCCCTCTCTATGAAACATCTCTCTGCCCTCTCTATGAAACATCTCTCTGCCCTCTCTATGAAACATCTCTCTGCCCTCTCTATGAAACATCTCTCTGCCCTCTCTATGAAACATCTCTCTGCCCTCTCTATGAAAAATCTCTCTGCCTCTATGAAAATCTCTGCCCTCTCTATGAAACATCTCTCTGCCCTCTCTATGAAAAATCCCTGCCCTCTCTATGAAACATCTCTCTGCCCCTCTATGAAACATCTCTCTGCCCGCTCTATGAAACATCTCTCTGCCCTCTCTATGAAACATCTCTCTGCCCTCTCTATGAAACATCTCTGCCCCTCTCTATGAAACATCTCTGCCCTCTCTATGAAACATCTCTTTGCCCTCTCTATGAAACATCTCTGCCCTCTCTATGAAACATCTCTCTGCCCTCTCTATGAAACATCTCTGCCCTCTCTATGAAACATCTCTGCCCTCTCTATGAAACATCTCCATCTCTGCCCTCTCTATGAAACATCTCTGCCCTCTCTATGAAACATCTCTGCCCTCTCTATGAAACATCTCTCTGCCCTCTCTATGAAACATCTCTTTGCCCTCTCTATGAAACATCTCTCTGCCCTCTCTGCCCTCTCTATGAAACATCTCTCTGCCCTCTCTATGAAACATCTCTCTGCCCTCTCTATGAAACATCTCTCTGCCCTCTCTATGAAACATCTCTCTGCCCTCTCTATGAAACATCTCTGCCCTCTCTATGAAACACATGAAACATCTCTGCCCTCTCTATGAAACATCTCTCTGCCCTCTCTATGAAACTCTCTATGAAACATCTCTCTGCCCTCTCTATGAAACATCTCTCTGCCCTCTCTATGAAACATCTCTCTGCCCTCTCTATGAAACATCTCTCTGCCCTCTCTATGAAACATCTCTGCCCTCTCTATGAAACATCTCTCTGCCCTCTCTATGAAACATCTTCTCTGCCCTCTCTATGAAACATCTCTCTGCCCTCTCTATGAAACATCTCTCTGCCCTCTCTATGAAACATCTCTCTGCCCTCTCTATGAAACATCTCTGCCCTCTCTATGAAACATCTCTCTGAAACATCTCTCTGCCCTCTCTATGAAACATCTCTCTGCCCTCTCTATGAAACATCTCTCTGCCCTCTCTATGAAACATCTCTGCCCTCTCTATGAAACATCTCTCTGCCCTCTCTATGAAACATCTCTCTGCCCTCTCTATGAAACATCTCTCTGCCCTCTCTATGAAACATCTCTCTGCCCTCTCTATGAAACATCTCTCTGCCCTCTCTATGAAACATCTCTCTGCCCTCTCTATGAAACATCTCTCTGCCCTCTCTATGAAACATCTCTCTGCCCTCTCTATGAAACATCTCTCTGCCCTCTCTATGAAACATCTCTGCCCTCTCTATGAAACATCTCTCTGCCCTCTCTATGAAACATCTCTCTGCCCTCTCTATGAAACATCTCTCTCTGCCCTCTCTATGAAACATCTCTCTGCCCTCTCTATGAAACATCTCTGCCCTCTCTATGAAACATCTCTCTGCCCTCTCTATGAAACATCTCTCTGCCCTCTCTATGAAACATCTCTCTGCCCTCTCTATGAAACATCTCTCTGCCCTCTAAACATCTCTGCCCTCTCTATGAAACATCTCTCTGCCCTCTCTATGAAACATCTCTCTGCCCTCTCTATGAAACATCTCTCCCTCTCTATGAAACATCTCTCTGCCCTCTCTATGAAACATCTCTCTGCCCTCTCTATGAAACATCTCTCTGCCCCCTCTATGAAACATCTCTCTGCCCTCTCTATGAAACATCTCTCTGCCCTCTCTATGAAACATCTCTCTGCCCTCTCTATGAAACATCTCTCTGCCCTCTCTATGAAACATCTCTCTGCCCTCTCTATGAAACATCTCTGCCCTCTCTATGAAACATCTCTATGAAACATCTCTCTGCCCTCTCTATGAAACATCTCTCTGCCCTCTCTATGAAACATCTCTGCCCTCTCTATGAAACATCTCTGCCCTCTCTATGAAACATCTCTCTGCCCTCTCTATGAAACATCTCTCTGCCCTCTCTATGAAACATCTCTCTGCCCTCTCTATGAAAAATCTCTGCCCTCTCTATGAAACATCTCTCTGCCCTCTCTATTAAACATCTCTCTGCCCTCTCTATGAAACATCTCTGCCCTCTCTATGAAACATCTCTCTGCCCTCTCTATGAAACATCTCTCTGCCCTCTCTATGAAACATCTCTCTGCCCTCTCTATGAAACATCTCTCTGCCCTCTCTATGAAACATCTCTGCCCTCTCTATGAAACATCTCTCTGCCCTCTCTATGAAACATCTCTCTGCCCTCTCTATGAAACATCTCTCTGCCCTCTCTATGAAACATCTCTGCCCTCTCTATGAAACATCTCTCTGCCCTCTCTATGAAACATCTCTCTGCCCTCTCTATGAAACATCTCTCTGCCCTCTCTATGAAACATCTCTGCCCTCTCTATGAAAAATCTCTGCCCTCTCTATGAAACATCTTTCTGCCCTCTCTATGAAACATCTCTCTGCCCTCTCTATGAAACATCTCTCTGCCCGCTCTATGAAACATCTCTCTGCCCTCTCTATGAAACATCTCTCTGCCCTCTCTATGAAACATCTCTGCCCTCTCTATGAAACATCTCTCTGCCCTCTCTATGAAACATCTCTCTGCCCTCTCTATGAAACATCTCTGCCCTCTCTATGAAACATCTCTGCCCTCTCTATGAAACATCTCTCTGCCCTCTCTATGAAACATCTCTCTGCCCTCTCTATGAAACATCTCTCTGCCCTCTCTATGAAACATCTCTGCCCTCTCTATGAAAAATCTCTCTCTGCCCTCTCTGCAATTTAATATATCTGAACTATCCTGAACCATGATTTCTCTTCTGATCAAACCCCTTCTCACCCACCCACCCGTGTATTCACTTTATTTTTTTTTCCTCTCTGTCTTCCCCCCTCCCCTACTTTCTCCATCTTCTCTATTTTTTTCTTCTATCGTAGTTATCTGTTATCTGCAAGATATCTCTTTTTTCTTTTTGTCTGTCTTTACTCGATTCCACTCCCTCTCTCTATCTCTTACTCTCTGCCTCTGCTATCTTTTCTCTCTAGCTGTTTTTTTTTTCTTTTGCATTTCTCACGTTCTCTTCTTCTCTATCACTTTTCTCTCTATCCTTCCCAGCCTCTCTCAGTTTACTTGACCCTCCACCCCCCCCACCCCCATCAACACTACTACTCACTCAACACGCACTGATGCCATCTTGAATTTGAATATTGTTCTGGCAACGACATCCTGATTTTGGTGAATAACTCTTCTGAGAGGGAGAGGAAACGGGAGAAGATTCCCTCCAATGCATAATGTATGAGCGATGTAAAATGGGAATTCCCGGTCCATTGTTGTGCAATCAGTGGGAAGATTAAAACTCATTGGCCGGTCGGGAGACATTTTGTCACGTGGGAAAATTTCGAACGGTGGCAGTGAAAGGAAGTTGTCACTTAATCGGACCGGCACTCCACGTCCATTGCTCAGCACGACACTGGTAGAGTTGACCAGTGCCTAGATTTTGGTTGAGTGGCGTTTCTATGTCCGAGTTATTCAGGCACACGCACTTTGGCTCATTGTCCAGTTTAGTTTTTTTTTTTTTGATGGTCCGTCACTTGTAGGATCGCTTGTGAGAGGGCGGAAAATCATTAGCTTTCTTCCAATGCGATCCCACACCCCGCACCCCCCTCCCTGCCCAACATTTTATGAGATATTAGTTTTTAATGTTAGTCTTGTATACAATGTATGTGTGTCCACGAAGGTTCTTAGGCCACTGGGGCTCCAGGCAAATAATTCCGGATATATTTGTGGCCCTCGGAGGAGTCACCTTTTGAAGCCCTCTTTATACCTGAATGGAAATAAATCAATACAGGAAGGGGGCCACTTTTGAAAGATCTTTGTGTTTGTGTCTGTGTCTGTGCGAGTGTCTGTTTGCGCTATTTTGTTAATAGTTGTTGTACCTGGTATGGCTATTAGTGTTTTTTTTTTTTAACGATGTTTTAAAGTTGTTATTTTTTTCAATGTCATGTTTATGTGTTTGATTTTGTGATTATGTAAGCTTGGATATTCTCTGTGTACAGTGTAACGGAATAAAACAGAATATAGACAAAGAAGAATACAATCATTAAGTGGCCATATTGTGCCGTAAATATGTTGGACCAGTTCCTCAGCCAACGTGGATAATTAGCAGTGCCGGCTCAATTTGGGGAACCCGGGCTCCAAAGGGAACACGGGCAGTTTGCCGGGGGGAACACAGTGTGCTAAGCCGGTGCGCCCTAATATTATTGTATTTCAAAATGGGGCTTGATGATTTTGTACAAGTTTCGTTTCCGTTTTGTAAAACTTGAATGAGAAAAATATATTTAATAAGGCTTAGATCAAACAAATATTTGTATAAATTATATTGTCTGAAAAACGTGATTATTTATTTCATTTATTTATGGATGAGTGTAGTATAGTTCTAATAATAGATCAGCCCCAGTATACTTGGTTTTTTTTTATTTAGCAGTGAATAGACAAATTAGTCCATAATATTTTGATAATCATTTTTTTTTTCATTTTGTAAACACAAGATATACACCCTGGCGCCCGCGCTTTTATTTTACTGGATAAAATTTCTATAAATAGGTGTATGATCTGGGCTTCAAAAGGTTGTGTGATTACAATATATAGCTAAATATGTCTTTACATTAGATGACAAGTGGTAATTAAATAAATATGTCTTTACGTTAGATGACACGTGGTAATTAAATAAATATGTCTTTACGTTAGATGCCAAGTGGTAATTAAATAAATATGTCTTTACGTTAGATGCCAAGTGGTAATTAAATAAATATGTCTTTACGTTAGATGCCAAGTGGTAATTAAATAAATATGTCTTTACGTTAGATGCCAAGTGGTAATTAAATAAATATGTCTTTACGTTAGATGCCAAGTGGTAATTAAATAAATATGTCTTTACGTTAGATGCCAAGTGGTAATTAAATAAATACGTCTTTACATTAGATGACAAGTGGTAATTCAATAAATATTCTATATATCTCGATGGGCACCCACCCTTATATATTTAATAATGATAATTTATATTAATGTATGTATGATATAGTGAATTATTTTTGTTTTGCTTTTATATTTTACTCTTTAGTGCTTTTTAATGAGAGCTTATTTATTATTTATTATTAAAGAAATTTTTAGAGCATTTTCGAAAAAAAAATGCTCTATTGTCCCCGTTTTGTCTGTCTGTCTGTCTGTCTGTCCGTCATCACCCTAGATCTCAACAACCATAATTCCTAGACCCATGATGTATATATCATTTTGTAGGTCTTGGCCTGCCAAGTGTACATCAAAAGTCCATTTCGCGATCTGACCTCTCAGGGACGAATATAAGAGTTTTTTTAGGTACCGTTTTTTGTTTATATTTTAAATATAAATAATAAAAGCCAATCAAAGAGGCGTAATCATTATTTATTTTTGTAACAGTTATTCAACATGATTACTTCCCTCTCTATTTATCAAAACCCATACACGTGGAGCAAAAATCTATGGCTGTAACCCGGAAAAAAAATACGGATTTCGTCCGGCGTAACCGTAGCCACTGCTTACACGAAAATGCTCTAAAATGTCCTTTTCCGAAACGGAAAAGACTTAAATTTAGTGTTGTTTTCGTTGACGAAAACTAAAACTAAAACCTTCTTTGACGAAAATGTTGACTTTTCGTCAACGAGAACTAAAACTAAAACTAAAATTAGCAGCAAGACTAAAACTAGACGAAAACTGAAATTATTACAGAAAAAACGAAATAAAAACTGAAACTAAAATATAGTGTTGCTTTCGTGCACGAAAACTAAAACTAAAACCTCCGTTAACGAAAATGTTGACTTTTCGTCAACGAGAACTAAAACTAAAATTAGAAGCAAGACTAAAACTAGACGAAAACTAAAATTATTACAGAAAAAACGAAATAAAAACTGAAACTAAATTATGACCTGGGACCAAAACAACACTACTTAAATTGCTTGTTTCATTACACAGAATATAACGCCCACAAAAAGCAACTTCAATTAGTCTATCAAAATAATGTATTTTTTATTTAGCCATTTACTTGGTTTTTTTTTTTTAATGTAAATCTCTGTACCTCAGTTATAATTTCTCGCTTTAACTCTTCATGCCATTCCAAATAACAAATTGTGTGACTTTTTCGTTGTGACATTTCATTAAACTTCCGGTCCTGATTGATAATATTCTTGGTTGGCATCTCCATGTACAATTGTCTTGCTGTGCCAGTGTGCTTCATCTCATTATGCACTTTATGTGCACGTTGCATTCAATATGTACAAGTAGCCTAATAATAACAATACATCCAGATGGCGGCTTCATAATTCATATCACCGTAACAGGGGAAGTAAAAAGAAAATATTTCCTCCTGTTTATTAAAGTCAAGTGCACTGGGTTGTGTTGCAGAGTTACATCCCCGCACACAGACTGATATATGAGCAAACCTAATTCCTCTCCCCATCGCTACATTGTGACATGAGCAAGACTGGTTTGCTTTTTTAATTTCCCCTGGTTGTGTTGGTGATAAATTTGATTTCTGCCTCCCCACCCCCCACCCGCATTTCTCCCGCATTATATTTCCATTATAAACATTTGCTTTGCTTAAAAAAAAACCATAACTTTATTCTTGACTGCTCTGAAGTTGATCAAATTTAAAGCGAAAAAAAATCAACAAGATATTTTTTTTGTCAACTTTTGAGGGTCAACATTTTGGGTCAACTTTTGTGGGTCAACTATTTTGGGTACCAACAGTTTAAAGAATTGCCCAAGTTCTGTTGGTCATTGAATGCGTATCCAGAATAAGTAATGGACGCTGTGATAAACAAAATCATTGTTTGTTGACTGTTTAAAACATTTCGATTTAAATATGAACATGTATGACAGGTATTATATGACATTCATTTATGATGAACATGTATGACAGGTAATTGACATTCATTTATGATGAACATGTATGACAGGTATATGACATTCATTCATGATGAACATGTATGACAGGTATATGACATTCATTTATGATGAACATGTATGACAGGTATATGACATTCATTTATGATGAACATGTATGACAGGTATATGACATTCATTTATGATGAACATGTATGACAGGTAATTGACATTCATTTATGATGAACATGTATGACAGGTAATTGGCAAGTGTTCTTAAGCACAAATGAATGCCAAGTATATGAATATTTATGTTGTGTACATTAAAGTCATTGCTAAGTAATGAACATTTATCTTGTATATTTGAAGATACCAATTTAAATATAAATATTTGATGCACAACCGAAGCCAGAAATCTGGCAATCTTGAAAACTATTGACTTATTTTTTTTTTCAAAGTTTTTATGAACACATTATTTTTAATGTTAAACACAAGAATCCATGGATGACAAAGAAAAAAACGTTATAAAAAAAGTACAGAAATTACTTGAAGTTTTTCTGTTACATTTCAAATGAAAAGTAGATTTATTTTTATCTAAGGTTTGTTTATTTTATTTTAAGAGATGCATTTTTCAAACTAGTTACAAAGCCAATGTCAAATGATAAAATTTCTCATCTCCCAATAAACTACCCCTTAAATAAATCCCACCGCTGCCACCATGTAAAGGATGTTGTTGTATGAACTGGTTTATAATGAGAACTCAATTCATGTCCATGGTTCATATAATTTATTGACGACACAATAAAATATAAACAGAATAAATCCAATATAATTCACAATGACTGACAATCTCAACTCAATGAATAATACTTGTTAACAATAAACTCAACTGATTAACTAAAACTTCTGAACTGACTTCTGAACTGTACTGTAATACTCTATCTCTCTCTCTGTACTCAACTGAACTGAACTTCTGAACTCAACTGACTTGACTGACTCCCGTATCTTCCAAAATCGTCCTTATATAATTTACTTGCATCCAACTCGAACATTCCACATCGCTCTCTCTCTCTCTCCCATTTAGAAATACAATTTACAATAAACATTATATTTATATTCTCTAAATATTTAGAATCTTGACCCCGTGACCTCATGTTGTCCTGGTTGGCCAAGCTCCAAACATACACACACACCTGTGTGCATAGTGCACACAACTATACCATGACACCCTGCATCATTCTTACCCAAAAGGGTCCACTTTTTGCAATCTAATAAATAAATTCTAATAAATAAATGTATTTGAGTTGCCCCTCCCCCCCCTTTCCTTTACGGCGTCCCTGATTTATAGCCTGAGCAAAGTTACCCCCCCCCCCACTGTTTGCAATTTATTTATTTAACTGTCGACTAGGACTATAACTTGTTCATCTTTATTCTGTAGAACTGTTATTCTCTCTCTCTCTCTCTCGTCGTTGACAACTTTTTGTTTGTGTTCTCGTGCACGCGCTAATATGTGTGTATAATTGGTGACTAACCTTATGAATGTTGATGTGTGTATTGTATGCACACAGGTCATTGCTATGTGATGTGTGTTTCAGATATGGAAGTACGTGGTAATTGCTCGCGTAATTAACCTAACCTTTAGCGACATGACAATTATACACATGTTTGTATAGTCAGTGAGATAAGGCAATGTGTGCAACACATTCCATTGTTTGTATAGTCAGTGAGATAAGGCAATGTGTGCAACACATTCCATTGTTTGTATAGTCAGTGAGATAAGGCAATGTGTGCAACACATTCCATTGTTTGTATAGTCAGTGAGATAAGGCAACGTGTGCAACACATTCCATTGTTTGTATAGTCAGTGAGATAAGGCAATGTGTGCAACACATTCCATTGTTTGTAACGACATAACCATTAGTACATGTACTTTATTATTAATAAAGATACTCACACATCTATTGGGACGTCAGGAGTCGGGTGGTAGAGCTCCGACTGTCGACCTGAGGGCCCTGGGTTCAGACCTATAACCTGACACAAGTCGGGGAAGTACGGACGGCTGGGCATTGTGCTAGGCCACCGAATATGCCGTGGCAAGTGAGCACCTTCTGGAACAACATGTGAATTCTACTTTTCATCAGTCCCGATTTGCCCTGTAGACTTTTAGGGAACGTGTATTGTGACACGAATGTTCAGATTACGTCAGATGTACCCCAAGATGGATGTCTTGGGAAATGTTTTCACATTGTGTCTATTTGCTTTTGCTGTCACCCATTTTGGGATTAAGTAAAAATGAATCAAATAAAACAACAAGATTGGTTTCTATGACGTCAGACCAGTTTTAGACAATGATCATCGGGCCCGTGATTTGAATTTCATAGGAGGGTCAACAAATTATTGGAGACGCCACTGAATTTCAGTTCTGGTCTCTGATGGAACACCCACCCACTCCTGTATTATTACATTTAAGTTCTGGTCTCTGGTCGAACACTCATCCACTCCTGTATTATTACATTTAAGTTCTGGTCTCTGGTCGAAAACTCACCCACTCCTGTATTATTACATTTAAGTTCTGGTCTCTGGTTGAACACCCACCCACTCCTGTATTATTACATTTAAGTTCTGGTCTCTGGTCGAACACCCACCCACTCCTGTATTATTACATTTAAGTTCTGGTCTCTGGTCGAACACTCACCCCCTCCTGTATTATTACATTTAAGTTCTGGTCTCTGGTCGAACACCCACCCACTCCTGTATTATTACATTTAAGTTCTGGTCTCTGATGGAACACTCACCCCCTCCTGTATTATTACATTTAAGTTCTGGTCTCTGGTTGAACACCCACCCACTCCTGTATAATTACATTTTTTTTCTCTGTACAGGCTGCATGTTTTTATGTTCATCTCTATTAATCACTTATCGAAGTCCCTGACCACCACTAGGACATAATTGTAATGCATTCTTCACCCTCTCAGTTTACCGATGTTTGTGACGTGGTTAGGACTCAAACCCTAGCCAGCACAACACCATCAAGTAGCTTTCTCTTTTGGAAGCATCTGATGTGACCTTGACCGAGTTCCACCTATAATCCTTCAACGGCCATTGCAGCCTCAGTCATGGTCGGGATGAAGCGTCGTCTTTACTGAACTGGCCATATGTCCGTCTTTACTGAACTGGCCATATGTCCGTCTTTACTGAACTGCCCATGTGTCCGTCTTTACTGAACTGGCTATATGTCCGTCTTTACTGAACTGGCCATATGTCCGTCTTTACTGAACTGGCCATATGTCCGTCTTTACTGAACTGGCCATATGTCCGTCTTTACTGAACTGGCCATATGTCCGTCTTTACTGAACTGGCCATATGTCCGTCTTTACTGAACTGGCCATATTTGATCAAAATACGTTGTATGATTTGAAAAAAAAACATTTCATGTAATTCATTAAATTGACGTAATATATGTGAGATTGCACTACGTTCATGTATAAAATAATAAATCAGTGATATATTAGAAATATATATTTATATATATAATGTAGTGTTATTTGACAACTAGTCACACAATGTTTATGTTTTTAAATGTTTTTCTTGTTTCTCTACAGTTGAACTTCCACCTCAGAAACTTGAAACTGTCACGTCCAACGTCCTGAATCTGGATCACATTCGTGACAGGCGTGACAAAGTCAACATTGAGGTATGGCCTGTGTCACTTTGTGGATGTCTGTGTCACTTTGTAGATGTCTGTGTCACTTTGTAGATGTCTGTGTCACTTTGTGGATGTCTGTGTCACTTTGTGGATGTCTGTGTCATTTTGTGGATATCTATGTCACTTTGTGGATGTCTGTGTCACTTTGTGGATGTCTGTGTCACTTTGTGGATGTCTGTGTTACTTTGTGATGTATGTGTCACTTTGTGGATGTCTTTGTCACTTTATGGATGTCTGTGTCACTTTGTGGATGTATGTGTCACTTTGTGGATGTCTGTATCGCTTTGTGGATGTCTGTGTCGCTTTGTGGATGTCTGTGTCACTTTGTGGATGTCTGTGTCGCTTTGTGGATGTCTGTGTCACTTTGTGGATGTCTTTGTCACTTTGTGGATGTATTCGTCACTATGTAGATGTATGTGTCACTTTGTGGATGTCTGTGTCGCTTTGTGGATGTATGTGTCACTTTGTGGATGTCTGTGTCGCTTTCAG
Organism: Bulinus truncatus; assembly: GCA_021962125.1. Taxonomy (NCBI): domain Eukaryota; kingdom Metazoa; phylum Mollusca; class Gastropoda; family Planorbidae; genus Bulinus; species Bulinus truncatus. The sequence continues at coordinate 446,915 of JAGDYQ010000102.1, forward strand.
CATCCATTGATTATTACGGCTTATGGTGTATAAATGAATGTGTTGTTGTTATATAGGTAACAGTTGGTTTTGTGTATGATATGTGCCTTTAGTTGTGTATGTGTTGTATCCATTTCATATACTGTTGGTGGTGTGTGGGTGTGGGTTGTATCCATTCCATATACTAGTACACTGTTAGTGGTGTGTGCGTATGTGTTGTATCCATTCCATATACTAGTACACTGTTAGTGGTGTGTGGGCGTGTTGTATCCATTCCATATACTAGTACACTGTTAGTGGTGTATGTATGTGTTGTATCCATTCCATATACTATTACACTGTTAGTGGTGTGAGGGTGTGTGTTGTATCCATTCCATATACTAGTACACTGTTAGTGGTGTGTGTGTATGTGTTGTATCCATTCCATATACTAGTACACTGTTAGTGGTGTGAGGGTGTGTGTTGTATCCATTCCATATACTAGTACACTGTTAGTGGTGTGTGTGTGTGTATGTGTTGTATCCATTTCATATACTAGTACACTGTTAGTGGTGTGTGGGTGTGTGCTGTATCCATTCCATATACTAGTACACTGTTAGTGGTGTGCGAATACATGTATGGGTTTGTTTTAAAATATCTCAAATGTAATACAGAGTAGATGTTGGAAGTTGCTATTGTGCGATGTGCTGTATTCTGTGTAGATGAATGTTCTGTATAAGTTAAATGTTCTGTATAGATGAATGCTCTGTATAGGTGAATGTAATGTATGGTATTACTCTAGTAATACATTTAGCTATACCTGTGGATGTGATGTTTTAATATTTGTGAAGCCATGAACAAGCCCTATATAATGTACTGATAGTGTCAATATTGAATAATGAATATGTTCAGTTATGGTCTTCTTTGTATTCAAACTAAAACTCCTAGTCACGTCCCCTACCATTCAATGCCGACATATCTCTCATCGCCCCCACCGGCAGCAGTCGACTCGGTATCATCGCCTACATTGTTCACCCAGTTTAGCTCATACATATTTTACCACCACCTTCTTTAGGTTCCTTAATCTACTCCCCACGTCCCCCGCTATCACCCCTAACCACTGTCTTAAAGCGTAGTCAATAAACAGCGTGACTACCCCTGTCTTTCAAGGGGACTCCCCCCCCCTATCCACACACACACACACACACCTTCGCATGGTGAGCACAACAGAAATGTACTCATGAATTAAAGAAACCACCAGATGGTTTACCTGATACTCTCAAAGCCTCATCGATCCGTTATGTTCTTGCGTGTGAGAGTAGGGGGTTGTAAGACAAGATCTAAGTGAAGAGATATTTTCTTTTTTTTTTAAACTGCAACAATCGACCAGAAATATTTATCATTTTTAAAACAAACGTAATATTAATTTTGTAGGTACAACTATTAGTCACACGCTGCTCTGTGCATAATTTAAACATTAATTGTGAATGTAATACGCTTTACACAAGTATATATATACAAGTATATGTATATGTATACATTTGAATAAAGTAATAAATATGAAGATATAATATTTGATATAGTAACATATATTAAAATATCACATAAATATTACATTTAGATATATCAATAAATAGTAACATATTACATCAATAAATAGTAACATATTACATTTAGATACATCAATAAATAGTAACATATTACATTTAGATACATCAATAAATAGTAAAATATTACATTTAGATACATCAATAAATATTAACATATTACATTTAGATAATCAATAAATAGTAAGAATATTTACTTGGAAGATGGCAGAGAGTGGGAGGGTACCAAACTAAGACCACATAATATTTAAGGTAGCATCTCTTTACCACATTTACCTGTCGGGTCATATTCTAATTATAGATCAAAGGGTATTTCCAGGTATCCCTTTTATGTTCTTGACGCCTGTAATGTGTCTTCTGTTCGAATATGTATGGGGGATGGGGGGGGGCGGTAAATATCAGAAAGTTCCAGTCAAATGTCTGCATCTGAAAATCAAGTGTCTGACTTCAGACATCGCTCATCATTCCCTACTCCATCACTACTTCGTTACTTCCCTATCTCCCCACCACCCCCCACCCCATCCACCCACTACTACCTTAAAGGTATCGACCGTTGAACTTTTTTTTTTTTTCAAAGTCCAAAGCTACCTTCACCTTCCTTCAGGTCAAAAGGTTAACGTCGTAGTAATGAGTTCTATCTCTGATAAAGTCGTGTCCATTATCTCCGTCAAGCTGTTTCAACCCGCCCTCATCAGACACGCGTCTGGCCGTCAGGGATGTTGAAGTGGTGAGTAAGGGACGTCTGAGGGCACCCCCACTACCCCCTCCCACCCCCTTTCACCTACAACTTCACTCATTGATTATCTGTCTCCAAGAGGTATCTGGAAATGTCAAATGTTGGGAAATAGTTTGGCCATTCTCTCTCTCTCTCTCTCTCTCTCTCTCATTTTCAAACAAAAAAAAAATTCAGAAAGTTTCGAAAAATGTATTGTTGATGATTTTAAAAATGTTAGTTTTGTTTGAATACTATGATAAAAAAAGGTGTATTTGTACTTTAAAAGGTAAATCTATAAAAGCAAACGATTTTATGGAAAATAAAAGATAATCTGTGAATTGCATTAAATTTATCTTAAATGTAGTTATTATATATGTGACGTTTGATTTGGAACAATATTATTTGCAAACGAATCTGAAATTTATTCTTAGAAAATTTGCTGTTTCCCTTGCCATATCTTGTCCTATTCACACTACATCCTAGAATCTAAACAAAAATGGAGGAACCATGCCTCGTTGGAGACTGTTAAATGAGAGTTCAAACCTTTGACCTTCGCCATTCAACTTGCACACTTAATTTCATCATTAATTAATGTCTCTGTATGGACAATATGTTATTAACTCAAACCTAAAAAAAAAAACAAATAAAGGGACGGTTTTGGTAGTGCTCTTTTTTCCATCCCGACCATAGTCATGGGTGCAATGTAAATGGAGACACCACGGGAATCATCCTTAAACAACCTGCTAGACTTTTTTTTAATTTTATCTGTTTTTTCGGCGGTGTTTTGTTTGTGTGTGTTTGTTAATTTGATATAAATATACAAGGCCGTAGTCAGAATTTTGTTGGGGGGGGGGGGCTGTGCGGAGAGTTTTATATAAGAAAAAATTGGAACGCAATGATAAAGAAGTATATTTTATAATAAAATTTAATTTTTAGAATTAATTGGTTGGGGGGGGGGGGGGGCTACGGCCTTGTATATATATATGTGTGTGTGTGTGTATGTAAATGTGATGCTTAAAGTTTATTTTAGGTCTTACGTTGTGACAATATAAATACTTAGAATGGTTGACTTTCAAATATCGCACCCAATGTGATGGAAAAGTAAGCCGGGTAACAAAAGCCGCGTTGTGTTCGTAAATTAGACCGGTGAACCAGTATGAAGTGTTGACATGAACCAGTATGATGTGTTGACATGAACCAGTATGAAGTGTTGACATGAACCAGTATATGAAGTGTTGACATGAACCAGTATATGAAGTGTTGACATGAACCAGTATATGGAGTGTTGACATGAACCAGTATATGAAGTGTTGACATGAACCAGTATATGAAGTGTTGACATGAACCAGTATATGGAGTGTTGACATGAACCAGTATGAAGTGTTGACATGAACCAGTATATGGAGTGTTGACATGAACCAGTATGAAGTGTTGACATGAACCAGTATATGGAGTGTTGACATGAACCAGTATATGAAGTGTTGACATGAACCAGTATATGGAGTGTTGACATGAACCAGTATATGAAGTGTTGACATGAACCAGTATATGGAGTGTTGACATGAACCAGTATATGAAGTGTTGACATGAACCAGTATATGAAGTGTTGACATGAACCAGTATATGAAGTGTTGACATGAACCAGTATATGAAGTGTTAACATGAACCACTATATGAAGTGTTGACATGTACCAGTATATGGAGTGTTGACATGAACCAGTATGGAGTGTTGACATGAACCAGTATGAATTAAATATCATCGTCATAACATAAAAGTCTTACACTGGAAAGAGTGGCGGGCCGTATTAATCAGTCCGGCATGTTTTGGCCCTTTGTTTTCACATGGCTGACCTAACATAATTATGGAAAAGCATAACATTTTTTAAATAATAAAATATACTATTTCCTGCTTCGACAAAAATGTCGACTTCCAGTCATTCTCTATTTTCCCCTCTTCTCATAAAATAAATTATGTATTTAATATCACTCACTGTCCCGACCCCCACACACAACTCTGATTTGTTTTATGGGTTAGTGCTACATCCCTCTATTCCCTCCCCTTTCCTTTCGTCACATCCTGGTGTCTCCGGTTATCTTCCATGGACAAGAAGTTGTCGTAAATTTCCGTCTTAACAAAGTGTCGTCTTGACCTCCTGGAATTCATCCAGGTTTATGGGCAGTTGTTTTTCTTCTGGTGAATTTGGAGGTCCGCGCAGTAGGAGGGGGGGATTACTCTTAACGAGTTTTGTGATAGTAAACATAAAATGGAAGAACTAAAATCTGTACTGGTGGTCCGAAGGGATAAAATTTTGAACACATTTTTCCTTCACTTACTGTTTCCAGCGGTAGGTAACATGAACTGATAAGATACTTTCATTCCGCAAATCTTCAAAATCTTCATTTCACGCCCCTACCCCCATCCCAAACACACACACACTCACACGCTGCCTTAATTTAATTTATAGTATAATGTTTGCAATTCCTTTTTCTGCCTCTGGTATTAGAGAGTTATTATCAGGATATATATAATTCGTATATACAAGAACAGCGTGTAAGTAAGAACAAGCAATTAAGCCTGTTCCATTCTGGACACAGGACGTGTTAACGCATTTTCATGTTATGTATCAGTACGTTTGTTAGCTTTCAGTAAATATTTGTAAATTTTGGAAATGTTTATAAATTCAATTTTGTAATGCATATATCTGTAAAAAAATATTACAAAGGCGTTTCTTTATATTTGAAAAAAATTATTTTCTCTTAAATCTAACTACAAGTGGTTTGTGGTTACTGAAATAGGACTCATAATTGAAAACATTCGAAATTGTAGTCATTTAATCGTCCGAAAACTCCGTCAATCGTTGCATAGCTCTGATACTTTCAATTAAACTCAGAACACAAGCTTACTATTTCATTTGATGAGTTTCTTAATAAATCTTGGTGAAACTACGTGCTGCAGTATTTCGCACCAAATGAATGGGTTATTGAACGTACAAGGTGTATATATAATATATAAGCCCCTTAGGAGCCCTGAAGCCCGGCCCTCAGAGGTCCTATCGCGAAATGGACTTTTGGTGTACACTTGGCAGGCCAAGACCTACAAAATGATATATACATCATGGGTCTAGGACTTATGGTTGTTGAGATATAGGCGCTCTTTATTAATATAGCTTATATAGTAAAAAACGGTACTAAACCCCCTTTTACGGCCCTCAGAGGTCAGATCGCGAAATGGAAAAAAGTCATTTCTTGGCAGGCCAAGACCTACAAAATGATATATACATCATGGGTCTAGGACTTATGGTTGTTGAGATATAGGCGCTCTTTATTAATATAGCTTATATAGTAAAAAACGGTACTAAGCCCCCTTTTACGGCCCTCAGAGGTCAGATCGCGAAATGGAAAAAAGTCATTTCTTGGCAGGCCAAGACCTACAAAATGATATATACATCATGGGTCTAGGACTTATGGTTGTTGAGATCTAGGGTGATGACGGACGGACAGACAAAACGGGGACAATAGACAAAAATTAAGAAAGATAGTTAGAAGCCGAATTGAAATTGCGCGCGGGTGCTGTATCGTGCAAAAAATGGCAGAGGAAAAAAAATTAATTTGATCAATATTGCTATGCTTCGTTTTGATTTTTATATTGAGAGAATTATTTACTGTTTAAACAAATAATCCTAAGTTATTAGCGTTGACGGGTAAAACGTAATTTGTAATGTTTTCTTTGTGAGGTTTTGTATTTTTTTTCTCATTTTTCACATATTTCTCTTAACTTAAGCTGCAAAATGTTTATAAGTAACTTACATTATTTTTTATAATGAAAGAGACTCAATTTTTGAGTAATAATTTATTCATGTTTTTTTTTCATATTAAATTTAAAAATTAAATAAATGTAGTACAAAAAAATCAGGATAACTCAAAGAAAGAAAGAAAAAAACCTGGTTAAAATTAAAGATGTTTGATAGAAGGTTTTAGTCATCACAATAAAGGTGTTTGATAAAGGTGTTAGTCATCACAATAAAGGAAGTATCGATTGTGCCTGGTTAGTAGGTCCAAGTACTAGGCAGAAAGCGTTTGAGGGAGGGGGAAGGGGAGTGCCAAACTGGCCATGATTCATTTGACCTTGTTAAACAGCTGGTGCCCGGTGAGTAGCCTCCCTTGTCTCATCTGGTAAAGATTAATATTTAGCCACTGTCAACGCCTTCACTTCGCGCAATAATTAGCAGAGATAAATAAATGACGACCTGTAATTGACAGACTTAGAAAGTAGCTCCTTAACTTGCCCCCCTCCCACGACTTAAAAACATATCCCAGATTTTATAAAGTAATATATGTTAATTTATAGACACAATATAGACCATGTACCATCATTGCATTATTAATACTATGGGTTCTTCGTAACAACAGAGTCGTTCTCATAGTTCAGCAAACTAGGGTAATGCCTAGAAACCCCCCCCCGCCCCACTGCTATCGACCCTTGTTTCTTTATATTTAATTTTAATGTTTGTTTGCTAATGAATGCATTAGAGTATCTTAATAGAGCCTCTAGTAAACAGAAGTTTTCTTCCATGGGGAAAAAAAAGAGTGTGGCCGGTAGCATAAGATACATTTCTTTTTATTCATACTAAACACTGTCTGAAAACATTATTTCTACACCAATTCTAACATACACGTAACAGAAGACAACAACATATATTAAGATTGATTCGCACAAACACTTTGTGTCTACCATACAAATATACGGTGTATATACATTTTGTGTCTACCATACACACAAACGGTGTCTACGCATTTTGTGTCTACCATACAAATTTACGGTGTCTACACATTTTGTGTCTACTTTTCAAATATAGGGTGTACAGTACTGTACACACATTTTATGTCTACCATACAAATATACGGTGTCTACACACTTGCTATCTTATGTTTCAGGAAATAGAATGCGGAGTTCATTTGGAAGGCTCAGAGAATTCAAAACAAGAATGGTCGTTTACATTGTATGACTTTGATGGCCATGGCATGATTACCAAAGAGGTGAGCACAATATTTCACTGATGCTCAACTTTGTTTCTATTTTATGTTTTGTTTTTTTTTATGTTAACTATTAATATTTTTTTTTGTTAGAAATTGACATACACTATTTCACTTGAATATAAAAACCTAAGCAGCTGTCACAATTTTTTTATACGCACAAATGAAAATGACATCAGTGAATTAGCAAACATGGGTTCAAATGACATCAGTGAATTGGCAAACATCGGTTCAAATGACATCCGTGAATTGGCAAACATCGGTTCAAATGACATCAGTGGGACGCGGTAGTGGCAAACCGACTTACGTGAACTGATGCGCACTAGTGCACCCTGTGGTAGTGGCAAAACGACTTTCGTGAACTGATGCGCACTAGTACACACTGTGCCGTGCAAGAGCAACTGACATCGACTGAGCAGTAATGCACTCGTGAAAGAGACGTTTGAATTTATTTGAATTCACATCCGCTGTGTACAAACATTGCGGCAGTATTCTGTTGATGGTATGGTTCATATAGTAGGCCATTCGTAGTGTTGTTTTAGTCCCAGGACATATTTTAGTTTCAGTTTTTATTTCGTTTTTTCTGTAATAATTTTAGTTTTCGTCTAGTTTTAGTCTTGCTTCTAATTTTAGTTTTAGTTCTCGTTGATGAAAAGTCAACATTTTCGTCAATGAAGGTTTTAGTTTTAGTTTTCGTCAACGAAAGCAACACTATATTTTAGTTTCAGTTTTTATTTCGTTTTTTCTGTAATAATTTCAGTTTTCGTCTAGTTTTAGTCTTGCTGCTAATTTTAGTTTTAGTTTTAGTTCTCGTTGACGAAAAGTCAACATTTTCGTCAACGAAGGTTTTAGTTTAAGTTTTCATCAACAAAAACAACACTAGCCATTCGTTAAAAAAACTCACACAATCATAAAAAAACAAAATAAAAAAAAAATCCTGACGCTGTGAGACCGAGTGAAATATGAACAGACAATGCCCTAATCCTGTATTATTCAGTGGTGCCTGCCATTGATTAAGTCCTCGATAGCTGACCGTCCTGCTGTCTGAGATTTAACATGGTGTCCTCGACCCTCCACCAAATCCCTTAAAACCCATAACTGGTAGTTTATTATGTGACATCAGTCTCGTCTCTGGGACTGGGGGGAGGGGGGTCTATTGTCTGTATAAAACGTCTCTGACCCCATACGTCACTCCCCCCCCCCGGTCACTCACTCCTTCCAGGCTAATCAGTCAGTTATTAATTAACGTCGTTGTTAATTCGTTATCTGCACGACACCTGTTCTGGCAGGCTATGGCTAAATTAAAACCTATAGCCCGTACATGTGCAAAGATATGTAGCCAGGTTTACTTCTAGACAACGGCGTTCTCTCTCTCTCTCTCATTTTTTCGTTGATACCCTCAGCAGTGACACTTTATCTCTCGGGGAAAAGTGAAAGGGGGTGGTGGTGGTGACACTCATTTCCTATGACGCAATGGCATTTTGAATATTCAACCGTTTTTTTTTTGTTCACAATTTTTATGCTTAAGAAACAGGAGCTGGGGGTGGAACGGGGACGTTGGGGGGGGGGACACAAGATAGATGACGTAGTACTCATTAGAAAACAAGCAATTAAGCCTGTTCCATTCTGGACACAGGACGTGTTAGCGCATTTTCATGTTATGTATCAGTACGTATGCTATCTTTCAGTAAATATTTGTAAATTTTGGAAATGTTTATAAATTCAATTGTGTAATGCATATATCTGTAAAAAAAAAATTATAAAGACGTTTCTTTATATTTGAAAAAAAATTATTTTCTCTTAAATCTAACTACAAGTGGTTTGTGGTCACTGAAATAGGACTCATAATTGAAAACATTCGAAATTATAGTCATTTAATCGTCCGAAAACTCCGTCAATTGTTGCATAGCTCTGATACTTTCAATTAAACTCAGAACATAAGCTTACTATTTCATTTGATGAGTTTCTTCATAAATCTTGGTGAAACTACGTGCTGCAGTATTTCGCACCAAATGAACGGGCTATTAAACGTACAAGGTGTATATATAATATATAAGTCCCTTAGGAGTCCTGAAGCCCGGCCCTCAGAGGTCCTATCGCGAAATGAACTTTTGATGTACACATGGCAGGCCAAGACCTACAAAATGATATATACATCATGGGTCTAGGACTTATAGTTGCTGAGATATAGCGCTCCTTTATTAATATAGCTTATATAGTAAAAAACGGTACTAAGCCCCCTTTTACGGCCCTGAGAGGTCACGTCGCGAAATGGAAAAAGTCATTTCTTGGCAGGCCAAGACCTACAAAATGATATATACATCATGGGTCTAGGACTTATGGTTGTTGAGATCTAGGGTGATGACGGACGGACGGACAGACAGACAAAACGGGGACAATAGAGCATTTTTTTTTCGAAAATGCTCTAAAAATGTGGCTCGGGACAGAGTTATAAAAAAAAAGTAAAAGAAAATGTTTTTTTTTTATAATTTCAACTGTCAGTTTTATTTCCGTTTCCCCTAACTCTTCACAGATACAATGTGTATGTGGGTGTTGGCCACAAGGGGAGGTCATTTCTTGAAACTTCTGCGTTATTTATTTCCCTTTTTACAAAATATAAATAGTTTTGACATAAGACAAAAGCCATGCAAATAATCTACAATAAAACTAACAGAAAACTATTGATATAAACGTTGTTGTTTTTTTTTTTTTGACAAAAACAAAATTAGATTGATTATATCAATTTTTCCATTTTACTAAATTCCTTTATTTAATCACATTTTCCTTAGACTCTCAACTGTGGTCCACATAATTCTCAAAGCCTGACCTTATGGCAGGTGAACTTTATGTGGTCACGAGAAAGTTACTGGGGACACCAGAATGAGTTATTTTTTTTTAAATTCCCTTGTGATTTAGGGGTCCCCATAATCAATTAGTTTACTGACCGCTCCAACAAGTGGTAGTCCTGGCCAACACACCAGGCTTTTAGCGGCCAGCACAACGCCTGGCTTCATTCATTGGTCACTAATGTAATCATGTTGCCATTAGTTGTATTTTCTGTTGCAGTTTGTTGTAGTCTTGAATGTCTTCAGGTCCAAAGATATAAATAACCCTGGAGTTAAGTCATACACTAGATTTAGGAAGATATTGGACACTACAAGCTAGCAAGATGCTGGACACTACACGCATTATAGAAAATCTCTTTGCTTTTGCTGAATTTAAAACATATTTTTTTTCTTTTAAAAAAATAAAAACAAGTTTAAAAATGAAAAAAATTAACTTGTTTATAATTTAATTTTTTTTTATTTCAAGATAAGTGTTTGCAATTATAAGTGTTAGCAATGATAAGTGTTTGCAAAGATAAGTGTTTGCAAAGATGTGTTTGCAATGATAAGTGTTTGCAAAGATAAGTGTTTGCAATGATAAGCTTGTTTTGCTTTTTCATTCCTGTTGCACTAATTTTTTATTCACTTTTTTTAGGATTTGGCCAGCCTTTTAAAAGCTCTCTATGATGCTGTTGGCTCTTCTATAAAACTCCCACCAAATGGGGCCAAAACTTTGAAACTGCGTCTTTCAGTTGGACAAGACTGCACAGCTGAAATACAAACAGTCAGCAACATCAAATCTTCTGAGAGATGTCGAAACACAAACAAAGCACCAAAGAACAAAGTCAGGGATTTCTCAAAGCTGAATAACCTGATGAGAACTCATATTAAATGCACCAATGAGAATCAAGCCCAGGTATTAGGTCTGACAACTATAGAGACAGTGAGCTGTCAACAAGGGGCAGAAGTTGTGCCGAAACAGGGCCAGATGCCAGACCATCAAGAACTGGCCACTTTAATACATGAGAATATGGAAAGAAACCAAATTAAACAACTCAGGTATGTACAGATCAGTGTTGGCCAAATGTGGATCTTACATCCACATGCAGCTGACAGCCACATGCAGCTCTTCAGTTAGTTTATGATGCTTCCATTGAGTCAGTTTTTTTTTATCATTTCATTTTTTTTACACAAAATCTTGTTATATTTTCTATACCATTTGAAAAATACAATTTGAAAAATTAGAATATGTAGTGGTCTATATGTCGATGAAAAGAAATCAAATGACAAATAACTGTTTGTAAATTTGTTTAGATGAAAAATGTTTTTGGTGTCGATTTAAAAAAATCATGACTGCTAGAAGAGTGTAAATATACAGAAAATCAGAAACAAACAAAAAAGGATTAACAAGTTTTATGAAGTCCTTTCTTCCGCTTAATGGGGACATTTATAAAGCAAAATTTCAAATAGGAATTTAATTGCTCCACCTTATATTTTCAAAAGTATAACATATCATTTACTTCTGAGAAATATTTTTTTTCCCCTGACCTGCATGACTGGTTTTGTCTTCATAGATAATTAAAAGCAAATGGGCTAATTACTAAATGATATTTCTTAAGCAAATTGTCAAATTATCTCACAGATATGTTGTAAATTACGATAAAGTTGAGGACAAAATTATTTTTATTCTTATTGTTCAGCGGTGCTGGAAATTTAGTAAATATTATTAATATTTAACTATAATTGACCAAATTTCCAAGGGCATGAATAAATTAAAATCAGTAGACATGTTTCTTGTGAATTCTTTTCTGTAGTCTTTACTGTATGAGTTTTGTAGTACCTTTTTAGTTTCTAGTTTATATATTAATACTAAATGAGTCTTTACTTTATGAGTTTTAGAATACCATTTGTATGTATCTAGCTCTTACATTAAAGGCTGTTTTTCATTCAGTATTCCATATTATGTGTTATTGCTAACTATTACATAACTTGCATTTTTACAGGCGACACCATAGTGACAGGAATGATAGTCAGCATCATTACAAAAGACGACATCGCACAACTGCTGCACATTGTCCAGTTATTACAGCGGGTGCTGCTTTGACTGCGCCCTTAATACCATCTGCATCAGCTATTGTTGCAGTGGGAGGCCAGCAGGATGACAGGGCCAAGGAAAGTCAGGACAGAAGAAATTATTACCTTGACCTAGCAGGTGTGGACAACTCTAAATTTCAAAACAATCCCACAGTTCCAGTTGCTGGCTCAGGCTGTGTGAGGACAGGTACTAGTCAGCATAGGTCAAGGTCGCATGACATTTCTAATACTGTGAAATGTGACAACCGGCAAGCTGGAGCACATAACCCAAGTGATGCTCCATTAGCTACGAATCCTGACAAATGTGATAATGTAAAACGGGAAAGTGAGAGACTTGGACATAAAGTAGCCAATGGCAAAATAGATCAGCATTTGAGATCTAAATCATCTGACCCCCAGGAAGTTAATGGGCAGAAGCGATCTTCGAAACCTGCACAGCAAGAACAGCAAGTTCCTTCCTGTGCCAATAATAAACACAACCGGTTTCGACCAGTGAGCTTGCCTGGTCATGTGCCTGCGACTGTCTCCCCACATTATCACCGGCGGCATCGCCACAGAGAGAAAGATCATGACCTTGCTATGCAGCAGGTCGCTCAGTGGATAGAAAGGGAGCATGTATGGGATCTAGAAGGTGAGCGGTTGGTGGTTCAGAGACACGAACATCACCATTTTCATGAACATCACCACCACCACCACTATCACCACTACCATGAGGCTTGAACTTCTCAACCCAATTTTTCCAATCGGTGCAATGAAATTAACTCAGCTTTAACAGTATTACGTTTGAGTGGAGAACCGCCACTTCTTGCAACTTTATCTTCTGTCTGAAATTTGCCCATTAGGTCCACTGGAATAAACTCTTTTTAAACAGTATTACATTCAGTGGGGACCACCACATTGAACTCTCTAGTCTATATAATGAAGCATTTTAATATTTTTTAAAATTATATTCCACTGTAGAAAATTGTAATTATATGACTATCTAGGTCACTTGAGATTTAATTTAAAATGTAGGTACAATATAATGTCACTTAAGTATTGCTTATGATTTCTACATTTTTTTCTTTAGTTTATGTCAATTTTCATTGTTAGTAATTATAATTTTTTAAATAATTTAATCGATATTATATAAAAGCTACCAATTGTCAAGTAAATGCTTTTGAACAAATTTACTTAGTAATAAAAGAATCACAATTTCAAAAATGTGTTGTATTTTTTAACAGAACTGTAATACTATTATAATAGTATTATAACATTATCCTCAGAGTTCAGATTAATTTACCGTATATTTCAACTGCAATTATTAATTAAGTTTTTTTAAAAGGAAAATAATATGTTAGTGTGCTGTGATTAATTTATTTATGCAACATTTAAATATATTGTTAAGTTTCTCAAATGTAAAAAAAAAATCTCTGGAAAGACCAATGTAGATATACATTAAAAAATAAAAAGGCTGCTTTATTATTTTTTAATAGTTTTTCCCCATTTTCTAAACAACTAAAAATCACAGCACTCCCAAAAAAGCTGTGCAAAAATTATATTATTTTTTTCTTTACGAAGCTGATAAAATGAATACTTCAGTCATCTACACAAGAATAGTTTAATTGTCTCACACTTCCTCAAGTTTTCCAACAAGTAACTTTTTATTTTTACAAAAAATAGTTTAACAAAACAATGTAACACAATTAGTTATATTTTATCATCATATTCTTATTTTCCATGTTTTATAGTATTATTGATAAATTAGTTTGAACATTTGTAAAAAAACAATGTGTGTGAAATCTGAAAATAATGTCAGTTGTTGTTTTATTTGTACAGCTACTTTGTGTATAGTAATTTATTTTGTGAGAAGTAAAAGAAATCAATGAATGTCTGACTAATTGTGTCACAGGATAGTGAATCTGTTTTAGTTTCCCACGAAGGACAAAAATAAATATGTTTAAAAGTTTAGCTTGTTGAAAATGTGTCAAAATAAATTTTATGTAACATATATTTCTGCTCAATCAGCTTGGTGGAGCGCATTTTATGTAAAATCTATTTATTTCATTGTTGTCAGAAGAATTTTTTTAGTCTTCTGATCCTGGTTTATTGTTCAGTCAGCTATTATTTATACATGTACAAGTATAAGATCATATGACTTGGAGGCTTTTTGATGGGAACTATCTGACTTTTTAATTTGGTAATTTTTTATGTTTTTTTCTGGGATTTTATTTTGTGATTGACTTTTTTAGAATATAACCTAAAGTAAAATGGGTATTTTTTAGTAACTAAAATAATTTCATTTAAAATATTTTGCTTATTTAATTATTTTAATTCAAAATTTCTGATTACTGTCAACCAGCACAAGCGAGGGGGAATAAATCTGCTGCTTGATGTAATTAGCAATGTCATTTGTTGTTTAGATGATAGTATCTGTGGCATTACTAGTTGTATAAGGGTGGACTCAGAAAATGTAGCCCCTTTTCTAAAGTGAGTAAAATGCTGGCAGCAAAGTTTATGTCACCTAGGGATACCACTCCTCACCTATTTACGCCATTGGATATTGTTAATTAATGCTAAAGGTATCAGTAAACTACCTCAATGGTTTTTAAATAAAATGCATTTTAATTTTTTTTTTTATATTTCATTCACTCTGTCACCTATCTCATTGCCTTATCATATGTCTAAGTTAGAAACTGGCAATCTATAGCCCACAAACCAAGCACAGCCCATCATGCTGTTTGATCCTGTCCAGCACTCTGCTCACTCATAATGCTGAGGTTTACTTTTAATTTATATCATTTCATATAAACATTACTGTTCATGGTCTAGCCCTTCTGTAATTTTTAAGAATTCATTTTTGTGGCCCACAGTTTAAAAAAAAGTTTGCCTACCCCAGGTGTGTCATTAATGCATTTGTAGTACCAGGTGTGTCATTAATGCCATCCATGGTTTTGGTGTTAATTATAGGCCAATCTTTTGTTAAAATTTGTACAATAACTCATTGTTATTTAGCCCTAGCTTATCCAGATTTGTCAGACGTTTTTTTTTCTTTGTGTCAAATATTGAAATAAACATTCATTTATTCGATATCATCACTTTTATTATGTAAAAATAAATTCACCTTTTTTTTATACCATTTGTATCTTTTTTATTCTATTAATAAATTCTTGGTCAGTTAAAAATGTCTATTAATAATTTATGAAAAAAAATGTATATCATACAAGTGTATTAAAAACACATTCTGAGAGAATATGCTGTAGGGGTTAAGCTGTATGTAATCCTTTTGAAATGGTTATTTTTTTTTTTGGTTTAATTTTTCAAATCTTTGTGTGTGATGATCTATTAATGTTTTGTCATATTGTGTTTGCCATTTATTAGTAATGTAAAAAAAAATTTACATAAAGAAAAAATAAAATTAAACACTTCCTTTCTCACTGCTTGTGTTTGTCATTTGAAACAGTTGTCTAACCTTTCTATGTTTATTGCCCTTATTTGTAGCTGTGTTTGATGGAGCTGATTCCCCTATTTGTCAGTTTGTTTTGACACATAGACAACCATTCTCCAGCTATATTTATTTTTGGCATTTAGTTCACGGACACGTAATGTGTCAAAGGGGGGATAGGGTGTCGTGACATTTCCATTTTTTAATAGAATAATTTACATTTGTTTTTTTTTCTGTTTGGTGGTAGGATTGATTGTGTGATAAAAGTGTATCATTTAGTGCAGGGGTGAATAATTTGTTTGGTGGTAGGATTGATTGTGTGATAAAAGTGTATCATTTAGTACAGGGGTGAATAATTTGCTTGGTGGTAGGATTGATTGCGTGATAAAAGTGTATCATTTAGTGCAGGGGTGAATAATTTGTTTGGTGGTAGGATTGATTGCGTGATAAAAGTGTATCATTTAGTGCAGGGGTGAATAATTTGTTTGGTGGTAGGATTGATTGCGTGATAAAAGTGTATCATTTAGTGCAGGGTAACCCTGACGGCCGCATCTACATTAGTTTGGACCACAGATTATCTACTCTGTGGTTCGGCCGGCCACCAGACTGAGTTATATCAATATATTTATAAAGAAATATTAGACTATAGTTGTTTTGGCCGCCAATTCTCTCTCCTAAGGCAGGGTCGGCAGCCAGAAAATCTAGGACCCCTGACAAACTCTCCCCACATGGGGCGCCCCGATCACCCCCACCCCATTAAGCGGAAGAAAGTCTATATGAATATTATTTTTGAAAGCGACGGGACCCCTAACAAATTTTTGGGTCGCCTCCCTCTTGTAGTGTTAACGTTTTTGGCTTTTCAAGTGTATACTATTAGTCATTGGTGATAGCACACACACACCAGGCCCGTACGCTACGGGGGGGGGGCAGGTGGGGCCGCCCCCCCCCCGCGTTTTGTCTGGCCCCCTCTGCTTATTTGCTCTGCTTAGTAAAATGTATTACCTGCCCCCCTGCTATTGCCTGGCCCCTGCTGTAGAATGCCTGGCCCCTGCTGTAAAATTTTCACGCTACGGGCTGCTAGGCTCTCTTTTTGCTACGGCATTGTGTCATCATTCAGATGTTTATTGCATATCACAACAGCACTGCTTTACAGCAACAGTATTAACCACAAACAATTAACTAATTAGCATTATTATTATAGTGACTAACTGATAAAGCAATATCCCGTTTTCTTGTCGTCGTTGTGTACAACCGTACGCCAAACAAGAGGGCATTTATTACTTTTTTTAAAAATTATAATACAGTGTTTTATAACGTTCAAAATAGTACAACAATATAACATACACACTACACAGCTACCAATGTTTTGCGTCGAACAATATGGCGGTAGGCTCCGCCCACTGGCTTCAGCCTAGTGACGTCATGCCGCCTCCAATAATCTAACCTCCTTGGTTTTCCTCAATGCCTACAGAGTAATTGGCGCTTGGTTAAAAAAAATGTTATCGATGGCCCGGATGTTAAAACAATCAACAAAGTAACTCGTTTGCCTAATGATCACATAAACCAATAAGCTCTTATTTTCAACCTTACTGGTGAATCTGGACGCTAGGTTTCCTCCTTTACATTTTGGGCTGGTAGTTTACAGCCAGTGAAGGATCTACGTATAAGCTACACAAACTATTGCTTTCTTGGGGGCCCCCAAATAATTGTCCAATTGAACGATTGTCATGTATACTTAAATATTTGGCACTGACAAAATATAATATATGGACGTAAAAAGGACCCCATATCTCAAATAGCTTATAGCCTTATAAGTCTTAATCCGGCCCTGTTTACGACAACAATTTCATGGGTTAGAGGTATGACATTGATAGGGGTGTAGGGGTTCAAACTTAAAATATTCTTGAGCCACTTATAGCCAGCTACCTGGTTCTCATATCCTAGTTGTAATTAAACACAACTATTTTCGATGAAATATT
>JAGDYQ010000102.1:465050-497927 GCA_021962125.1 Bulinus truncatus
AAAACGCATAAATTTGTAGTAGTTTTTTTATAGAATTAAATAATTTTTAAATGTATAAAATGCAAAAACCTTTTTAAAAAAAAATTTAAAAAATTGATTTTCTTAAAATAAAACGTAAAAAAAAACCCTCATCCGTATCATGGCTTATACAAATTATCCATTCTAAAAATAAAAGCGTGTGTGATTAAAATATATGAACTAAATATCAACATGTGCGTTGATAAGTAGCAATAAATAATCGTATTCACATACATGGTCTCCCAAGCTTATATTTTTAGCAAGTACTAATGATCATTCATGTAGATACTTGTATGACATAAAGATATACGATAGATTGATACATAGGATTTATAATATAATTTAACGTTTGTTGATTTTTATTTTTTTTCTTGGGCTAATTTCTCTTCATGAGTTCTATGCAATGACCTCTCACTATTGTGTTAAATGAATTCAATAATGTCTATTGTTACTTAACATTTCTGTTCAACTGACGCTTAGCATTTACAAAATTGCCAGGCTGACGCTATTCTTGAAATTTTACACACAAAATAAAACCGTAAGAGGAACTAAGTGCCAGGGTGACGCTATTCTTGGAAATTTTACACACAAAATAAAACCGTAAGAGTAACTAAGTGCCAGGGTGACGCTATTCTTGGAAATTTTACACACAAAATAAAACCGTAAGAGTAACTAAGTGTTGTATCCAAATATACTTGTTTGTTTTTAAATTAACCAGAAAATAGCGACGTTAAAAAAAGGGGAGGGGTGGGGAGCAATACGCAGGCGTCCCGTCTAAGTTAAAATAAAAGTTATTTTCGTCCAATGTTTACAAACATTTTTATCGCCAGAATTTCTCCCCGGCTAGACGATGCAGCGTCAAAATAACATAAGCTGAGAAACTAAGGTGCACAGTGATGTGTCAGCACGAAGCTGACCCCACCGAGCCGGGCTGACCCCACCGTGCCGAGACGGCTGTGCTCATCCGTGAGTCTTAGAATACTTGGAGGAGCTGCAGACATGTTTGGTCTGATAAATTATCGCGCACAAACATGTAAACAGATACAAGGATTTAGAAACAAGTAAATAAACGCACTTCGAAAGGTATTGGCTCACATCGATTGATGGCGCACTTAAGACATGTCATTGATTGGTTGATTATGGAGGGAGGTGGCTAATTTAATTTGAATGCTACTGTGTGTATACAATAATATGTTAGAAAGCAGAAAGTATCGGTGTGAATATAAGATAGTATACATCAATGAGTTATCAGGACCTCTTGGTGCTAACTCTGGACAATCCTGGTATTAGACAGAAAGAAAGATACAGGATTTCAGAAAATGGCCCCCATGCTCTCATTATTAATGGAATACAAAACCATTATCTATGTCAGGGAAGAGATTAATAGCCTGTGGCCCCTAAAGAACAACTCCTGTCTACAGCCTCCAGGCCTCCAAAGAACAACTCCTGGCTACAGCCTGGTGGCCCCTAATTGGCAACCCCTGGCCACAGCCTGGTGGCCCCTCAAGAACAACTCCTGGCTACAGCCTGGTGGCCTCTACAAGAACAACTCCTTGGCCACAGCCTAGGGGGCCCTCAAGAACAACTCCTGGCTGCAATGAAAAAAAAAAAAAAAAAAAAAAAAAAAAAAAAAAAAAAAAAAAAAAAAAAAAAAAAAAAAAAAAAAAAAAAAAAAAAAAAAAAAAAAAAAAAAAAAAAAAAAAAAAAAAAAAAAAAAAAAAAAAAAAAAAAAAAAAAAAAAAAAAAAAGAGACAATCACCATAACAGAGAGGGGAATGGAGACACTGGCCATAACAGAGAGGGGAATGGAGACACAGGCCATATCAGAGGGGGAATGGAGACACTGGCCATAACAGAGAGAGGAATAGAGACACGGCCACAACAGAGGGGGAAATTGAGACACTGGCCATATCATGGAGGGGAATGGAGACACTGGCCATAACAGAGAGGGGAAATGGAGACACTGGCCATAACAGAGAGGGAACTGAGCCACTGGCCATTACAGAGGGGAATGGACCACTGGCCAATAACAGAGGGTGGAATGGAGACACTGGCCACAACAGAGGTGGAATGGAGACACTAGCCATACCAGAGAGGGGAATGGACCACTGGCCATACCAGAGGTGGGAATGGAGACACTGGCCATACCAGAGAGGGGGATGGATCTTTGGCCATAACAGAAAATAGCACACCTTCAAACGACAATGAACTTCTAGTTACCACAACATAGCTAATGGACAATAATGATGCCCATCCTTAAACGTATCAATATGTAAGATGTTTCCACAGATTCAGCCAATGAATATAGTTCAATATGCTGTGCACATATATTTAATTTACAATCGTATAAGACGGAAGATCTAATAAACTGTGCCTAAAGATTTAGCCCAAAGGCAAACATTGTGGTAATATGCCCTCAGATTTAGCCCGTTACATTGCAGTTTGGGTTTGTCTGACCAAACAATATAACAGCCCGCCCGCCATAATACATCAGGCCATAAATCACACATTTTTCCATACAAACATACCGGCAGTACACAGATGCCTTTGTCAAGACGGGAAATACAACATGCCACACCCATACGGGTGTAATCAGCTGCATATAATGCAAATTTCAGCACTCACACGTTTTGCCATAATCCACAGGTAAACGGATAAATTTACAACTCTATCACTTTCTTTTGACTCATACCCACTCATCTCCCCCGCCTCACTGCATGGGTAGTGCCAGATATTCATCCCCGAGTCTCAAATGATCGCCATGAAAATATTGAAAATTCTTTGATTCAGGGCGTCATCACCGGCAAGGTTAATTTTAACCGCATCCAAGTTTTTTTGTATCCCTCACCCCCTCCCTTTCTAACAAAAACAAGAGCATTTAACCTTTGTAAATAGGGAGGGGGTTCAGATATGAGTCAAGAAACAGTTATGAACTTAACTGTGCAATTGTTGGAGCATTCTTATCACACCTCGGGCAGACTCCTACGAAATGGAGATTTGAACTGCAGCGGGAGATGTTGGAGAAATAAGGTAAAAGTGGGGTCACAGAGTTATCTATCATTGAGAAATGAGATTTGTCTCAGAAATCACAATCAACCTTTTACTTCCTTTTGAGCAGAGCATCCACTTTTAACTGAGGTGAATGTTTTGATTACATATCATTCAACGGTTCTCGTTTTATTTATTTAGGCTTTTCACATTCAGTGGTGCACTAGTTCAACGACAATAATCGGTCGTTCGATATCCAAGCCATTCAAGATGCCACAGTCAACAAGTAAACTATTGGTGAATCGTTTTGTTTGCTCGATATCCGTCGTTACCCAAGATGCCACCAGTCAACAAGTAAACTATTGGAATCGTTTTTTGGTTTGCTCGATATCCGTCGTTATCCAATGCCACAATCAACAAGTTAACTATTGGTAATCGTTTGATTGTTCCCCCGCTAAGTAATCCATTGACGGAGAGTCGAAAGACGAAGCCTGTGTCGTTATCATATCACAGATTTTGTTAAACCACTGTTCCTTAACCGGGTAAATCGTTAACTTTAGGTTGTCGTATAACCAAGGTTATCGTTGTATATAATCCACGTTGGGAGAGCTCTTCAATACTTAAAAAAGTATCAAGAATGTCTGTTACGCCAAGGTTTCATAAAGGGCTAGATAAAAGGATCAAAAGATGGTGTTGGAATTAATTAACCACTTTTTGAAAACGACATGTCCGCAATGCACCCTGCCCCCCCACCCCCGGAGATACTGCAAGGGTGTATAGCTCACTCTGTTAGCTCTCGACGTCGCCAGAATAACGTGAATTATGCCGCCCTATTTAGGGTGCCGCCCTGATATGACGCGTCACAACACCCAATACACGGGACTCTCCGTTGTATTTTTTTGAACAGCTAAGGGTCAACAACGTAAGATCAATAATAGTAGACTCTCCGTTATATTTTGCGAACAGCTAAAGGGTCAACACACGTAAGATCTGGTCATAAGGGACTCTCCGTTATATTTGGCGAACAGCTAAGGGTCAACAACGTAAGATCTGGTCATAGACTCTCCGTTGTACTTGCGAACAGCTAAGGGTCAACAACCTGTAAGAACTGGTCATAAACAGCTTAATCCACCCTGATTGGGAAGGCTTTAACACTTTCTGAACATCACATCTTATAAATGATTGTGGTCATACCACAAAAGGGTCTGTTCATAAATATGACTGTGTTAATACCACAAGGGTACTGTGTTCATAAATATGACTGTGTTAAAACCACAAGGGTCTGTTAGCATAAATATGACTGTAAGCGTTAATCACCACAAGGGTCAAGTTCATAAATATGACTGTGTTAATGCTGCAAGGGTCTGTTCATAAATATGACTCGTGTTAATGACCACAAGGATTTGTTCATAAAAATATGACTGTTGTTAATACCCATGGGTCATTGTTCATAAATATGATGTGGTATTACCACAAGGGTCTATGTTCATAAAATATGACTGTGGCAATACCTTTAGGATCTGTTCTAAATATGACTGTGTTAATACCACAAGGGTCTGGTTCATAAATATGACTGTGTTAATACCACAAGGGTCTGTTCATAAATATGACTGTGTTAATACCACAAGGGTCTGTTCTACAAATAAATGACTGTAAAAGCTTAATACCAGTAAAGGGTCTGTTCAGTTGGTATGACTGTAAGTGATAATACCACAAGTGGTCTGTTCATAAATATGACTGTGTTAATACCACAAGGGTCATGATTCATAAATATGATTGTGTTAATACACACTAAGGGTTTTGTTCATAAATATGAACAGTGTTAATACCACAAGAGGTCTGTTCAGAAATATGACTGTGTTTAACTATACTAGAGTTCACTCCTTGAATAAGTGAATGCAAAAGACATTCTGAATGTTTGAAACATTTCTCCGGACGAACAAAATAAAATGTAGCTGATAAAAAAAGATGCCCACAGGTAGACAGGGTTGCAATACAAACCACGGGTCCATACCAGATGCTGAAATATTTCTCTCCTATTACTCTATCTTTCACGGTGGATACGGTCCTAATGTGTGGATCTGTCCAGAGAATAAAAGTGTTATTTTTCAATTTACCATCTACCTGGTATCTCACTTTAACACAGACAAAATGTCACCGTGCTCCCAGATTTGGTGCAGAAGAAAAACTTGAATACTTGGATTTGTGGTAGAATGTGAGGTGTAAAATGGCGTGGGTCAAATGTGGGTAATATGTGGTCAAAAGTTAAACGGTTGTAATATGTAACCATATATATGTGGACATTGTGGTCAAATGAAGTGGTGGAATATGTGGTGAAATGTGAGGTGTAATATGTGGTGAAATGTGTGGTGTAATATGTATACTAACTGTTGAAATTATTCCAGGAAATAAAAATAATGAGTAAGCGCGCAATGTGGAGCAAGGCGACATCCCCAGTTTAAAAGTACTAGTACATGGAGCTGGTTAACAAAACATATTAAATAGATACATTGGCTAATGTGAGACAAGATAGACGATAAATGCACGTCTGAACACTAAGAATGACTCTTGGATGCACTAACCTAGTGTCTAATAATATGATAACTTTTCCATAGAACCCCCAAAACATCTCGAGAAGTATATACCTAATGTGCAGCGTATAAAGGGAAGCACTGAAGATGGCGTATGCATTTAACACTGTCAACAATTAAATGTTTATCAACAAGTACACACCCTATAATAACAATGGATTATGATACTAAATGAGGAAATGAGGTGGATTCACCAACTTACCGAAAAGTGTTTAATCCATATTATAATTTGCAACAAATTGAATCCAGTTTTTATCTTTCCATATGGGTATGTCATGAAGAGTTTGATTAAAGTCAGGTGCTAACGTAGAAAATATTCTGAAAAGAGATGGAAAAAAAAGACATTAGGCTGGTCTAGGATCAGCATTTGTGGAAATGGACATATATTCATTGAGACATGTATTGTGGAAATGGACATATTCATTGAGACATGTATTGTGGAAATGGACATATTCATTGAGACATGTATTGTGGAAATGGACATATTCATTGAGACATGTATTGTGAAAAGGACATATTCATTGAGACATGTTAGTATAACCGTGGGACAATGAAGACAAGTTAGTAACTTTACAATACATTCACCGTGGGACAATGAAGACAAGTTAGTATAACTTTACAATACATTCATCGTGGGACAATGAAGACAAGTTAGTATAACTTTACAATACATTCATCGTGGAACTATGAAGACAAGTTAGTATAACTTTACAATACATTCATCGTGGGACAATGAAGACAAGTTAGTATAACTTTTACAATACATTCATCGTGGGACAATGAAGACAAGTTAGTATAACTTTACAATACATTCATCGTGGGACAATGAAGACAAGTTAGTATAACTTTACAATACATTCATCGTGGGACAATGAAGACAAGTTAGTATAACTTTACAATACATTCATCGTTGGACAATGAACTCATGAGGTTAATGAGAGCTGGGGTCGGGGTTAAGAGTCACACCATAGTCAATTGAACAAGATTTACTAATTAATTAATATAAAAAGGGATTCATGGAGCTAAACAACTCATCAAAGTGTCGCACGGGTCTCATATATCCGTATTAGGCCACCATTGACATTTTTTTTAGAGCATTTTCGAAAAAAAAAAATGTTTCCCTCTATTGTCCCCGTTTTGTCTGTCTGTCCTGTCTGTCTGTCCGTCAGCACCCTAGATCTCAACAACCATAAGTCATAGACCCATGATGTATATACATTTTGTAGGTCTTGGCCTGCCAAGAAATGACTTTTTTTCCATTTTGCGATCTGACCTCTCAGGGCCGTAAAAGGGGCCTTATAAAGTACCGTTTTTACTATATAAGTTATATTAATAATGGAGCGCCCTATATCTCAGCAACCATAATTCCTAGACCCATGATGTATATATCATTTTGTAGGTCTTGGCCTGCCATGTGTACATCAAAAGTTCATTTCGCGATAGGACCTCTGAGGGCCGGGCTTCATTGGCTCCTAAGGGGCTTATATATTATATATATGGCCCCATTCTACACCTTGCACGTCTAATAACCCATTCATTTTGGTGCGAAATACTGCAGCACGTAGTTTCACCAAGATTTATTAAGAAACTCATCAAATGAAATAGTAAGCTTGTGTTCTGAGTTTAATTGAAAGTATCAGAGCTATGCAACAAATGACGGAGTTTTCGGACGATTAAATGACTACAATTTCGAATGTTTTCAATTATGAGTCCTATTTCAGTAACCACAAACCACGTGTAGTTAGATTTAAGAGAAAATATTTTTTTTTTCAAATATAAAGAAACGTCTTTATAATATTTTTTACAGATATATGCATTACACAATTGAATTTATAAACATTTCCAAAATTGACAAATATTTACTGAAAGCTAACAAACGTACTGATACATAACATGAAAATGCGCTAACACGTCCTGTGTCCAGAATGGAACAGGCTTAATTGCTTGTTTTTTATTCAAGGGACCCTATTCTAGACAAAGGACGTAACCCCGCCAAGGAACTTGACAGCTGAGCTGTAAATATACGTAACTGAAGTGCGCATTAACTATTTTTTACTATTAACTGGTAGAACTTGTTCACTTGCATATCAAAAGTTTCACAACAATACATCGTAAATAAAACTTCCAGTTTCAATTAATTAAAACAGTGTGATCTCAGAAATAAATAAGCTATTAGTCGAACAAAAATGTCTTAAACTGTTAGACTCCATCCAATGTTCGATGCAGTTCTATATATGTCTATAGTATTGTTTAATTACGAATGTAGATTAATTTGGTCATTTTGAAATTTGAATCGATGTTTCTATGTGGCTGGTTTCGGGTTGTTTTCCATGGCGTAAAAAATTATGGTAAGCCCCCACTGGGCCGAAATTCTACGGACCTTGCGATTATCGTATCTGTTTCGCTCCATATATTAATGCAAACAGACCATTTAAAAACTACACCTGCAAGGAAAAAACTCAGAAAGAAGCGGAAATTTGTTTAGTATTTCGTAGCGGCGAAAAAATATACGGGATTCGCGAGGCTCATTAGAGACTCGAATTTCCGACCTATAATGAGATTACCTTGAAGGTTTTAAGACACCTTACAATATGGCTGCACATTAATATCTTCCGGCATTTCGGCCCCAATGAGCACTCCAGTTTAATAAAGTTCGGTGGACCATACTCAAGTAACACTTTTTGAAAAACTTCATCTGCACAACACTGACCGATATATCGACCACAATTAGTTCACATTCGGAAAGTGTATTGAATAACACAAGGAAATTCGCTCATGACACACACACGCACGCATGCACACACACACACACACACACACGTCCCACTGTCCCATGTGTAATCAAATCAACCCGCAGCTCAAGATGTCGCTATGTTATGGGAGACAGGGCGAAATAAAACGTGTGGACCAACACCCCCCCTCCTCCCCTCCCGATGTTTTTTTCTCTTTCACCGAGCTTGTCTCTAGTAAATTTAGTTTTTTTTAGTTTTATATTTTCTTTAGATTGGATATCCACTCCTCCCCCTATCCATTAATCCAGCTTTTTTAACAATTATTAATATTGATATATCGGTATCCATTTCCATTGGAATCCATTGAAAAACTGAAGAAAGGGAGACAATTGTCATGAAACGTAAACATTGTCATTTCCACCAAGACAACTAGAGACGTTGTCAGTCCAGGGTCAGTTGTTTTTAGATTTTAAAACGGGCCAACCAATGACAAACAATGGTTGTGTAGTATTAATCAGCCTCATTTACTTTACAAAAAAAAAAATCACTAAAATATCGTCCACACCTGAAATAGTTTATTTATGTCTGGATGTGACAATTATTGATCAAGAGTGTTGCTCTCAAACAATCATTCAAGAAACAAATATGCATATGAGTTACTTCAAGATGTCTGTAAACAAAACAATAAAATGAGTTACTTCAAGATGTCTGTAAACGAAACAATAAAATATTGCAAACCACAAAGAAACAAAATCTGGCCAGAAATGGGACACAACAGGTGATACTATGATACTATAGTACTTAGGTAACATGGGAGAGAACTACTGAGTTTAACTTGATACTGTACTCTGACAGAAAGAACTTTGCTATACAGTTAATTGTTTCCATTTCTTTCTATGTTCCACACAAGAACAAATTTAATCATTTTATACAATGAACTATTAATATGCTAGGCAATAGAAAACACACCTACACACACACACATTGTATATAAATACTAGCTGTACCCTGCAAAACCTTTGCATAGAGTTATATTTCCTTAGACTTGATCGGTAGGCTAGGTTATTTTTGGTTTCGGACAGATGATTTTATTTTAAACTGGAATACTGTTGTATTAATTCTTTACTTTCGATTTAACGCAGAACCCACACCGCTATTATTTATATAGATACCCAGGGACGAGGCGTGAGTGTTGCTTCGGTCATGCTTAACTCTTAGAGAAAAATTTATTGATGTTTTTGTGCTGTATACAAAGCACAAACGAACAAAGATCTATATATATATGTATAAAGTGCTTGGACTAACAATATATACGATTTATATATAACTGATGTTATATATATTTAAACTTGTGTACCGGTAGTCATTTTATGCTATATAATGGTACTGTGTTTATTGAATTTATAGTTAGCAAAATCATTTTCATAAGGGTATTTCAGTATAAATGACTATGAAACCTATAGCACACACACCCCACACACACACAGACAGACATAGTAACGGTGGATGGGTAGTCCGAGGCTGTGGTGCCGCACAGTGTGTCTGTCAGATCTGAAGGAGGTGGGGGGGGAGGTGCCAAAACATGTAAGTCACACCAGGGTGACACAGATGAAGTAAGAATCGGAAGATTTGTTTAGTTTTATAAAAAAATGTAATAAACACAAATATATTCTGGTTTGAAAGTAAGTATATAAATCAAGGTACGCACCACTAATTGCACGTAAAGACATTTGTACTCTGTAACGTAAAGACACTCGGTACGCTGTAACGTAAAAGTACATTCGTACTCGGTAACGTGTAGTGCATACATTCGTGGAAAACTCTGTAACATAAAGACATTCGTACTCTGGGACGTAAGTAGACAAAGGTACTTGAGAATGGTGGGTATTGCAACTCCAGTAGACCCACTTAGAAACGTGCTTCCAATGTACAGCCCAACTAATTAAAGAAATGTAGAAAAATGATTAGAAAGGGAATCTACATTTCATTGCACAATACTGTCAACAAAGTAATTTTTTTTTCTATTTGTCCAACCACCAGTGAGCCGCTACGCACACTATGAGAACTACTGTGGAGAACTATTGTAGAGAGCTACTGTAGAGAACTATTGTAGAGAACTACTGCAGAGAACTACTGTAGAGAACTACTGTAGAGAACTACTGTAGAGAACTACTGTAGAGAACTATTGTAGAGAACTATTGTAGAGAACTATTGTAGAGAACTATTGTAGAGAACTACTGTAGAGAACTACTGTAGAGAACTATTGTAGAGAACTATTGTAGAGAACTACGTAAAGAGAACTATTGTAGAGAACTACTGTAGAGAACTATTGTAGAGAACTACTGTAGAGAACTATTGTAGAGAACTACTGTAGAGAACTATTGTAGAGAACTACTGTAGATAACTATTGTGAGGGAACTACTGTAGAGAACTACTGTAGAGCATTGTTGTAGGTATGGAAATAATCACAGAAAGGAGGGATAATAAATTCAGCCAAAAACCAAGCCTGCTGTTTGAGAAGGTAATACAAATACATCTAACATGTCAATATACAAGACATCTGACATGTCAATAGTACGAGGCATCTGACATGTCAATATACGAGACATCTGACATGTCGTAATAGATACGAGACATCTGACATGTCAATATACGAGACATCTGACATGTCCATATACGAGACATCTGACATGTCCATATACGAGTTATCTGACATGTCCATATACGAGGCATCTGACATGTCAATATACGAGACATCTGACATGTCCATATACGAGACATCTGACATGTCCATATACGAGACATCTGACATGTCCATATACGAGTAATTCTGACATGTCAATATACGAGACATCTGACATGTCAATATGCGAGACATCTGACATGTCCATATACGAGGCATCTGATATGTCAATAGGCAGACACATCTGACATGTCCATATACGAGGCATCTGACATGTCAAAATACGAGACATCTGACATGTCCATATACGAGACATCTGACATGTCAATATACGAGGCATCTGACATGTCAATAATATACGAGACATCTGACATGTCAATATACGAGACATATTGCATGTCAATATACGAGGCATCTGACATGTCAATATACGAGTCATGCTATAAGAAATTTAAAGTCTACAAAAAAAAAAAAAATCACGTAAAAAGAAAATATTTCACCCCAGCTAACAGTGGAACCAAACAAAATATTTCACCCCAGCTAACAGTGGAACCAAATAACAAATATTTCACCCCAGCTAACAGTGGAACCAAACACAAACAATAATAAAATACAATTTTCATTTTCACAATTACTGGACAAAGCCTACACCACCACCACCAAACATGTCGCACAACCACAACATTCATTTTTAATGACCCAATCCATGACTCCAGCTTTCCCCCCCCTTCAAGTCACGTGACATGTCCCCTTCCCCCCCTCTCTCTTCTCTCTTCCCCCAGCTTCAAAGACTGACAATGGCCTCCGGTCAGTTTTAAAATAAAACTTCACTGGTCCTTCAAGCCTCGAACCATTTTGCATTCTTTTAAAACGTATTTGTAGTTTCTTTGACAGCTTCCCCCATCCCCACCCCTAGGGCTCCTCAACCAATACAAACTCTTTCAAGATATAAAAGTCATGTCTTCTTGGACAAACTAAAACTACATTAAAACCGGTCAACTCACCCATCAGCGCCCCATCTACGCCCCCTTTCGATCACCAGACAATCTTATTTTTACAGTCGACTCGACCACCAGTTCTTTTCTTCACCCCCATTTTTTTTCCTTTTCTTCTACTCATCAATCACTTTGTCTTTTAAATCGTTTTTTTTTTTGTTTTGCCCCACCTCCTAATGTAACTATCTTGTTTAGATTCTTCCTAGTTGCTCAAACTGAAACTTTTTTTTCCTTCACAATATGATAACCATTATTTGATTTTTTTTCCTTCTTCTTGCTTGCTCAAGTTTGTTTCATTTCTTGATTTCCTGCGATAGATTTTTTTATTTGGGAATAATTTCTACATTAGAGTTATCTGTTCATTTGATCTTCTCCACGAAAGC
Organism: Bulinus truncatus; assembly: GCA_021962125.1. Classification (NCBI taxonomy): domain Eukaryota; kingdom Metazoa; phylum Mollusca; class Gastropoda; family Planorbidae; genus Bulinus; species Bulinus truncatus. The sequence continues at coordinate 477,441 of JAGDYQ010000102.1, forward strand.
GTGGGGGCTTCTAAAAAATAGCCCGCGAACTCGCTACAAAAAAACCGTTAACGGTTCAAAGTAAGTCTAAAACTATACTTTCAATGTGTAGACCGGGGGGGGGCTAATGAGATGTAGTAATAAATAAAATATCATAAAAACATATATCTGGAAAAAATTGTATGTTTTTAAAGTGGTGAGACTAAGAGAAGATATGAAGATATTCTGAGTTTTTTTTTTTTTAATACTAGCATATAGAAGAAAAAAAAATGAATAATTCAAGACGCTATTTCTGTGAGTAATGGATATTCCCATGGTGCTGATATGAGAGAAAACTTATACTCCCCCTTTAACTGATCTAGGTGATGGTTTCTTTAGCATTAGTAGGACAACTATCAAAGCGTGATATTTTTTAACTCCCACAATATTCAAGAAATATATAGGTGAATGGTGTCCCTTGTTGGGAGTATAAAGAGACTATCTTTTTACACGTTCTGAGTACGTCGGTATTAGGTGGTAAGGGTGTGGGTGGGGATGGGTTGGTAGAGATAACGGTTTGCACCCAGAGATGAGTTGATGGTACAATCAATGGTACTGCTACCATTACGGCTGCTAACATGGTTGGTAACCATTTAGTTTGTAGGGTTGTGGCGTAACATCAGTTTAGAAATTCATGCTGAAAGATTGGGCGCGGGTTGGACATAGTTTAAAAAAAACAAACAATAAAGAAGTTATTAATGATAAATAATAATAATGGTTAAATAGTGTAAACATGAGCACAGAACTGTTAGATTGATGAACTGTTTGAATTGATGAACTGTTGGAATTGATGAACTGTTGGAATTGATGAACTGTTGGAATTATTGAACTGTTTGAATTGATGAACTGTTGGAATTGATGAACTGTTGGAATTGATGAACTGTTTGATTTAACGAACTGTTGGAATTGATGAACTGTTTGATTTTACGAACTTTTGGAATTGATGAACTGTTGGATTTAACGAACTGTTGGAATTGATGAACTGTTTGATTTAACCAACTGTTGGAATTGATGAACTGTTGGAATTACCGAACTGTTGGAATTGATGAATTGTTTGATTAAACGAACTGTTGGAATTGATGAACTGTTTGATTTTACGAAGTGATTGAATTAAACAACTGTTGGAATTGATGAACTGTTTGATTTTACGAACTATTTGAATTAACTAACCGCTTGAATTGATGAACTGTTTGATTGTACGAACAGTTGGAATTACCAAACTGTTTGATTTAACGGATTGTTTGAATTGATGAGCTGTTTGACTAATGAACTGTATGTCTTACAAAGAAAGTTAGTGAAGTAGCCTCCCTTTCCTCCCTTCTCCCCCCTCCTTCCCGCAATCTCCCGATCTCCTCAGTAGGCCATATAGCTCAACTCCTCAGTAGGCCATATAGCTCAACTCCTCAGTAGGCCATATAGCTCAACTCCTCAGTAGGCCATATAGCTCAGCTCAGAAGATAGTTTATTGGATGCTACTAATTTTCTCCATTATTCAATAATAATTCAGGTTTCAAGAAAATGTAATACAATTTAAAACATAAACCTTTATTGCTGTCTTTGTTTGCTCTTTGGGTTACTATTGGAGGTGTGGGCTTGATACATGTGTGCCAAGTCAAGTCAATACTGATGTGTGATTGTGTGTATAATAGTGTGTATATGATTGTGTGTGTGTGTGATTTTGTGTATGATGGTGTGTATTGATTGTGTGTGTGATTGTGTATGATAGTGTGTGTATGATTGCGTGTTCATGTGATTGTGTGTAAGTGTGATTGTACGTGTGAAAATAAGTGCACGTGTGGAGCGAGCTGTGCTCACGCGGGTGTGTTATGAGTGAGTGTATTGATCTAACGGGATGCTTGTCATGGTGTCGTGTGACCCGGGGAGGGGGGGGGTGGAAACTGTAGTCAGACAAGCTGCACAGAAATAAATTTTATTTGTAAATGGAGAAGATTATCTAGATGAGTATGGGGGATGAGATGGGGGGCTGATTGTAAGGAAGTTATGGAAGATGGCTGATGATGATTTTGATAATGGCCGGCTTATGTCGGAGGAGAGTCCAAAGTGGCTATTGATGCACCCCAGCTCTACCCCAGTTTGAGAATCAAAACACACAGTACATGTGCTGTCATTTTTTTAAAATACTAACCAACCCCCTGACTTGCATCCGAATCAAGCAAAAACGATAATATACATTTTGAGTTTTTCCTTAATCTCCTGGAAATGAAATATCTCTACCCACAGAGTGATCTGCTGATAAAGTAATTTTCAAGAGACTGAAGCGAATTTATGTAGGTGAATATGTGCAACATAATCAGATGACAATCTCTACTTATTTCAGTGTACATTTTGTGAGCTTCTCAGTACTTTCTACTGGACGATTCTTATATCTAAAGGGATATCATTACTTTGACAACTGAACATATCATTGCTCACAACTGAACATCTCATTACTCACAACTGAACATCTCATTGATCACAACTGAACATCTCATTGATCACAACTGAACATCTCATTGCTCACAACTGAACATCTCATTGATCACAACTGAACATCTCATTGATCACAACTAAGCATCTCATTGCTCCACAACTGAACATCTCATTGATCACAACTAAACATCTCATTGATCACAACTAAGCATCTCATTGATCACAACTGAACATCTCATTGATCACAAATGAACATTTCAGTGCTCACAACTGAACATCTCAGTATTAACAACTGGACATTCAATTCTTACTACTAAATTTTAAACATTTCGGTGCGTTAAAACTTACTTGATACAAAAATAGAAAGAAACCATGACCTGAAATGTGCAGCCTACTGATTTACAACACTCGTGACCTTTTTATTTTTAAATTTATTTAGACACAGGCCTACATGATACAGACTGGTTGCCTGTGACACGCACTGTGACATACTCTGACATGCAACGAGCTGATGTGATCATAAATAAAAGTCAATCAAAAAGAGCCAATCAGCAGAAATGACTTGATCAAATCTTTAAACCTTTTTTATACAGATTCAAAGAGATCGATAAAGCATCACCATTGGATTGACCAATTTAGTAAGAAGAAAGTACATGTAATACATGAAATGTAAATACATGTACAAACAAAAGATATTTTAAACTTACACTACTGCATTAAAAAAAAACATTTTTAAAAAAAAAAGTAAAAATATAAAAAACATCTAAAGGCAACCTCTTTTTTTTTGTTATCATCAGAGAGATTATTTGTCTTTATTATCATCAAGTAACATGAGATTATTTGTCTTTATTATCATCAAGTACATAAGGTTATTTGTCTACATTATCATCAAATTCTATGAGAGATTATTTGTCTTTATTATCATCAAGTACATAGATTATTTGTCTTTATTATCATCAAGTACATGAGATTATTTGTGCTTTATTATCATCAAGTACATGAGATTATTGTCTTTATTATCATCAAGTACATGAGATTATTTGTCTTTATTATCATCAAGTACATGAGATTGGTTGTCTTTATTATCATCAAGTACATGAGATTATTTGTCTTTCAAAGGGATGGAGGGTGATTAGTTTAATTTAACGTACTGCCATTAATTCAAAATAAATGTCTGCCTACTGCAGAGTGAGTAGTAATAAAGATTACCATAAATGGAAATACTGCCATAGTCATTTATTGAAAGCGTGTTTACAACAGAAAGTGGATATTATGGTATAAACATTTATTTACAAGTCAGAGATGATGAGGTCGAGGCCTGTAATAGTGGATGATAGTAACGACAACTGAACTGCCAAGAAATGGGCACCAGCGACATCAGATATGGGCAAAAAAAAAAACGACCCGAAGGCCTAGTCCCACCAGATCGGTACAAAGGGAGCGAAAGTTATGCCCGCGGGTACTCATCACACGTAAGTTCGCACATAAATGTACTCATTTTCATAAAGGAATGTTCTTACCTTTGTAATGCGAGACTTCGGTCACGCAGCAATCATGGCGACCTTCTTCATACTCATTGGTTGTTTTAAACGAAAATTATATGTCGATGCCTACCCCTGCATAACCTTTCTCGTGCCCCAAGGGGTACAAGTACCACCGGTTGAGAACCGCAGACCTAGACACTCGATATAGAAAACTAAACAGCCACTCAAACTATACGGTCACACGCCTATTAGCTAGACAATTAGAATAGTAAACTAAACAGCCACTCAAACTATACGGTCACGCCTATTAGCTAGATAATTAGAATAGAAAACTAAACAGCCACTCAAACTATACGGTCACACGCCTATTAGCTAGACAATTAAAAAAGACAATAGCCACTCAAACTATACGGTCACGCCTATTAGCTAGATAATTAGAATAGAAAACTAAACAGCCACTCAAACTATACGGTCACGCCTATTAGCTAAACAATTAGAACAGAAAACTAAACAGCCACACACACTATACGGTCATACGCCTATTAGCTAGACAATTAGAACAGAAAACTAAACAGCCACTCAAACTATACGGTCACGCCTATTAGCTAGACAATTAGAACAGAAAACTAGGCCACACTTATTAGCTTAGACACTAGGCAGACACGCTAACTATATGACCACGCTAATTAGCTAGACACTCTAAATAGGAAACTAGGCAGACACGCTATCTGGCCACGCTAATTAGACACAGTGTGTAATCTAGTTTCAAGTTATCACAAATATCTCACTGACCTTGTGCGGTTGGCACAGTTCATTCCACCCACCCTATCCCCTTCAAGAATAAGCCCACCTCAATCCTTAAAACGAATAATCCCGAGCATTTCTCATTCCCAATACCCATCTCCAGATAAATCGCTTCCCCTCCGCCACCCACCCCGTATACCGTCATACAATACCCGGCTTCCTAAACAGGTTAGCATTCTAATGGCCAGACGGCCAAACTGAAATAAATAAAAGAAGGGAAATAAATCGGGGTTTGGGGTGGGGGGGAGAATTGCTGGCATCCACGCCACTGGGAGGGATGGGAGAGAGGGGGAGAAACAATGACGGTTGACTCACTCTTGCACAGCAGCACCATCATCGCGGGGCGTGCGGTAGGGTGCATGGAGTGGGGAGGCTGAAATGTCGCCATGTGTTGCAGAATTGAAGAATTATGTTTCTTCCTTACTGCAGTTGTTTAATGGGGAGGGGGAAAGGGGGGGGGGGTAACGAAATAAGAAGAAATAATGACCAGTAAGAAAGGCTGACTCTGTGTGTGTGTGTGTGTGAGTGTCCAGTTCAGAATGAGTACCCATCTAAAGAGCTACTGACCTGTGTATGTGTGTGTGTGTCTGTGTGTATCGTATTCAGAGGGAGTATTCATCTAGAATAAGCTGTACAAAAATAAAAAAAAAATAATGTCATTTATTTGTTTTTCTCGACCGGTAGTTTTTCTCGACCGGTAGTTTTCTCTACATGCAGCAGTGTTTCTCTACCGATGTTCGTGTTCCATGAAGCCGTTTAAAGTGTTGATCTAATTTTTTTTAAAAATGAGACATACAATTAAACCATTTATTTATTCGAAGATCAAAGGTTAGCCCGCACGCGCGCGGGTGGGTGTTTTGTTTTTCTCTATAATAGTGGAGTAATTCTTGTGGGCAATGTTTCAGCTGGTGTATAGTCTATGTTTAGCTGGTGTATAGTCTATGTTCAGCTGGTGCATTGTCTATGTTTAACTGAGTGTGTTGTCTATGCTTAGCTGGTGCATTGTCTATGTTTAGCTGGTGCATTGTCTATGTTCAGCTGGTGTATAGTCTATGTTCAGCTGGTGCATTGTCTATGTTTAGCTGGGTGTGTTGTCTATGTTTAAAGCTGGTGTATTGTCTATGTTTAGCTGGTGTATAGTCTATGTTCAGCTGGTGCATTGTCTATGTTTAGCTGGTGCATTGTCTATGTTTAGCTGGTGAATAGTCTATGTTCCGCTGGTGCATTGTCTATGTTTAGCAGATCATGTTGTCTATGTTCAGCTGGTGCATTGTCTATGTTTAGCAGGTGTGTTGTCTATGTTCAGCTGGTGCATTATCTATGTTTAGCAGGTGTGTTGTCTATGTTCAGCTGTTGCATTGTCTATGTCCAGCTGGTGCAGCCTGTGTGTTGTCTATGTTAGGAGAAGGGAAAAAATGTAAAATTTGAATGTTCCTAGACTTCAGAAAATTATTGAGAACCACTGGTTGAGATAGTCAATAAAGTTTGACCTAATTAGTAATTAGAAAGTTGTGCATACACTCATCACCACTAAATGGTCTGAGCGTGAACGTCTTCACGATTTGTAACGCAATTTTATTCGTTATACTTTGGAATTCTATACAAAATCTCCACACCAAATATGATTCAACTCAAAGTTTTAACAACACATTAGATTCAAATCTCCACACTAAGTATGATTCAACTTAAAGTTTTAACAACACATTAGATTCGGACCATCTTAGTGTTCACCACATATAATATATTATAATATCTAATCTGTGGTGTTCACTGTATATATAATAGCACCATGAATAGTACAATCGTCATAAAACTTCACAATACAAATGACTTAGTTCACTAATATACTCACGCCGATGTTTCTCCAGGCGTTCAGACAGCTCATCTACAATGTATTTCATTGTTGTTGTTTATTAATACCATCGCGTGAGTTCCAACGCATATTCTTACCAAGAAAGATTATCGTTAGGTTTTTTTTTTTTTTTCCTTATCAATCCTCCTCCTCCTCATTTCATCAAAACAAATGACAGCCATGACCCCATCACCTGTCCGTGGTTTAGTCTACGCCCAGGGACATGAAAAACGTATTTCCATCGCTATTCTACCCACCCATTCCCATGTACGTATCTGAAACAGATCTTTTTCAAGTTGCCTCCCTTGCAGTAATCACCTGACTATTTATTCTCCCATTATTAGAGCCCGCGGGGATAACGTTCGCGCCCCACCTAAACATCCGCCTCTGCGTGCTGGATGTCTTCGAAAAAGCAACGACTCATGTTTTGGCCACCCCATGGTCTGGAAGTTTCGACTCGGTGTTTATTACAGACACCAAACAAGTGGAGTTCTGATGAAGTTTAGCCCTCAGACTGCTGGGACTTAACCGTGGAGGAAAAAAAAAGAGTTCCACTTCACAGTCACCAATGGTAAGAAAATGAATGGGTCGTTGAGAGGGACTCAAAATGGCGGGAAAGCGTGGAAATATTCGTTACTATCGTTACGTTAGTAACACTTAAGTCTGAAAGTAGATGTGGGAAATCAGAGATGATGGTTAACTAGAATGGTCGCGACTGACCAGTGAGTTTATATTTACATAAAAGGTGACATATGAAGAGACTAGAATGAAGTTTAGAATTCATCTGTTGGTTTGAATAGCCACTGAATGCTAAGTGATTGCATGGCTAGCACAACTGACCAGCCACCTTTACATTTTCCCTTTACGTCTGGTAACCATCACCAGGACCTGAAAAAATGCAGAGGTTCCATTCCGAGGCCTTCCCCCTTCCCACCTCAACCAACCTTGGTCAACAGTTGAGAGCTCTTCACACAACTATCCGTGGCCTAATATTTCTTTATGGTCTGGGGCCCTAAATGTGATGTGAAGTATTAAGGGGCATAGCGGAAGCCATGGGCAACTGGCGGCGCTTGGGTTCAAACTCCAAACATGAACTGTGCCAGTCGAAATAACGACCTGTCTGCCAGGGACTCTGGCAAGTAACTCAATTAATTCGTTTGATTCCACCCCTCTACCCCGACCCAGTTGTTGCCAAGCACAGAATATTGTTCGAATCCAAGCGCCCTATGGTTAACTCTAATGTCTGAAAGACCTGCCACCGACTGGCTCTATGATCCAAAGTCAGCAAAGGCAATGATGTGGACAGGACACTATCAGTGGCGCCTTTGGTGTGGAGGTGGGGGGAAGGGGTCTAGGACGACCAACACGCGTTTGAGGAGGGAATTGGGGGGAGGAGGGTGGAATTGTTCCGTTTGTTCCGGCACCACACAAGCCACTCGCTCTAGACCCTGCAATTGACACTCGCTCCTAAGGCCTCACGTATTGCTAAGGATGTCGTCACAAGCATTAACTGTCATAATAGTAATTGACATTCCGTTAAAGATAAAATATTTCTTCTCATCTTTTAAACTTTGCAGTAATGAGTATTGACAATATATTGGTTTAAATTTAAAAAATAAAATAAAATCAGAACACAATTGTTGTCTTACTTCTCTTTTTCTTGAGAATCTTCGTTAATGTTAAAATATTTTGTAATAGAATCATTATTATCGCAGAGAAATGTATCTACGAGATCACTATCGTGAATATGTATTCCAATGAACATTGAATTATCACTATGATGTAACTGATAGACCTCACTAACATTATCACTATGAACAGGGTAACTGATAGACCTCACAACATTATCACTATGAACGTAACTGATAGACCTCACAACATTATCACAATGACATAACCTCAAGCAAATGAATTAATGCAAACTGACACGGTGTGAACTGAAAAAGGCCCCAACTGACACGGTGTGAACTGAAAAAGGCCCCAACTGACACGGTGTGAACTGAAAAAGGCCCCAACTGACACGGTGTGAACTGAAAAAGGCCCCAACTGACACGGTGTGAACTGAAAAAGCCCCAACTGACACGGTGTGAACTGAAAAAGGCCCCAACTGACACGGTGTGAACTGAAAAAGGCCCCAACTGACACGGTGTGAACTGAAAAATCCCCACCCAAAAACAGAGTGTGCTGCAGAGTTAGTGCCAGGGTCCTTTGCTACAAACAAGGAAATAGTATCTAGATCCTCGGTTCTCAACCTGTTTTGCTACTGCCCCCAAATAATGAGAAAGTATGTCCGCCGGTAACCCCTCACAAGTAAGTTCTTTAAACTATTGCTTGATTTAAACGAAAATTACATGACGCTGCGTACAACTGCATTACCTTTGCCGTACCATGTCGCTGCGTACACCCTGCATTACCGTTGCCGTGCCATGTCGCTGCGTACACCTGCATTACCTTTGCCGTACCATGTCGCTGCGTACACCTGCATTACCTTTGCCGTACCCTTTAAGGTGCGCGTATCAACAGTTGAGAGCCGCGCATCAAGATAGATAGAAACGGATAAAAAAAAAACAATATATAAAAATTGTATAGTTAAATGAACGAAAAAAAAACGGTAGATGTATTGTATATAGGGTTCGAAGTCGCGTAACGTTACGCGTAAGTTACCGTAAATTACGCGTAATTTACGGTAACGTAATTTTGAAAATTACGCGTAAATTACGGTAATTTAAAAATGCATATTCGACGGCCATTTTTAATTGTTTCTGTCGCAATTCGTTGTGTTAACAGTGGCGATAATTAATTACAGTGATTAGGAGTACCATCTACATCCAACCATAAGCCTAAACCGGAAGTATTCGTTTGGTAAAACAGCGTAAACCGCAAAAGTATATTTTTGTTTTTAATCGTTTCAAGTAAACATAATAAATAAATATTTTCAACCGATTAAAATCATTTGCATTCGATAAATCATAAAATTTTTTCGATTAATTACCACAATGGGCGGTACACATGGCGCAGCAGCCGCAAGCCAACAGGGAGGATTATAAAATAAAACATTATATTCTGTCAGATACCTATTATTTTTTTGGGATTTTTTTGGAAGTCATTCTAAGTTTTCAAAGGCAAATGTTATCAATTTTTTATGATTTACTATCAACAATGCATTAAGGGGGTGGGCCTTTACCAATATCTATTTCCCCCCCCCCCTGGTTTTGTTTTTCCGATTATCTATATGTTTTTAAATTATGTGGCGTTTTGCAAAACATTTACTTTTATATTAAAGCCAAGAAAATCGTCTGCTGTAATAAACATTACTTCGTCAGCCACCCATTTCAAATCTGTAATTTCGCGCGGTTGCATAGAAATATATCTCTTGTATTTAGAGCTTTAAGACGTCTTTATAATATAAGTGGAAGTATGGCGCTGTATATCAAACTCTGAGTTCTGTATGGATTCAAAGACACTGTAATTTACCGGTGGATTACGCCTGAACTCTTTGCGGGCTGGACGTGAAGCTCAAAATATATGACTGAAGCATGTTAAACTCTGCACATTTTCTACAACGGGGATGATGTTGTCCCTGATTTGCGCCAGGTATATGCCTATTTTTGCCCCGTGACCGTTCGAGCATGTAATAAAACCTACTCCATGCCGCCGGGCTGCCTGCAGGATCGACCTTATTTGGTTTCGACATACCGAAAATCTGCCGTCCCGCACCGCCTTTCTTGTGAGCATTTAGCGCCAGATATCACGTTGGGCCTCTCGGATCTAAATACCGCATTCCCTTCTCGGAAGGAGCATACATCTCACGTCTTTGCCCCGTTTGGCACCCGCGGCATTGCTATTTCGCAGCGCATTTAACCCGATCCCGCGTGGAAAGCCGTATTAGACGGTATTACTCAGCCAAAGATGGCCGCCGCTGATGCAGTCAGTACACGACGAAATACGTGGACGACGGGCAAATTAGTATGACCGGAAAATTACAAGTAAAAACCTTTGAAAACATTATTAAGAATACACCTACTAGCAATCAGTGAGCGTGAGCAACAAAAGGAACATAAATTTTCAAGAAATTGGGCATTAATGGTACGCGTAATTTTGGCGTAAATTACGCGCGCCAATCTTACACGTAATTTTCGAACCCTAACCAGCGTCGATCGCGTGTGCCGTCTTTTGCGTAGTTCGGCACCCGCGGCGGCCATCTTTCGCAACGCATTGCACCCGCCCCCGCGTTAACCGTATTAGACGGTATTACTTAATAAAGATGGCCGCCATGATGCAGTATGTACACGACGAAATACGTGGCCGATGCGGACGACGGGCAAATTAGTATGACCGGTTAATTACAAGTAAAAACCTTCGAAAACATTATTAAAAATACACCTACTAGCAATCAGTGAGCTTGAGTAACAAAAGGAACATACATTTTCAAGAAATTGGGCATTAATGGTACGCGTAATTTTGGCGTAACTTACGCGTAACTTACGCGTAAATTACGCGCGCCAATCTTACGCGTAATTTTCGAACCCTAATTGTATACCTTTCATTTTCTTGCCTTCAGATGATCCAATAATATCTAGATCTGTATATAAAGTCATAATGTCGCCAATAGGGCACTTACCAAAACACCACACTATACTAAAATATACTTCAAACAGATGAGTGATTGATTTTTTTAAAAGAAATAAACATCGAAATGTATAAACCTATGGGGACATCTGGGCAGCAGGTATTTAATAAGTTAATTATTATCTCACCATCAAAGACTGATGTATAACTGTACCATCATTGATGGCTGCAAATGTGAAATACGCACTGGAGTTAAAAGTTAATAGCGACTACGAGGAATGCAATAAATGAAATTACAGGCGATGAGATAGTAATAAAGCAATAAATTGCGTGATTTCTACAACAATCAGATAAAAGTACCGGACAGTGTGAGTACAATTAACGTACTTCTGTTGGTCTTTGATCTTCAGACAAACAAAAGTGAACGCTAGAGACACAAACCCTGAGGTGAGAATTATAAATCATCATTGACTTGACCTATATTGATACTTCATGCAGGTGGAAAAGGTGGGCAGCTGTCCAAAAAACTCTCCCCCCCTCTCTCTCTCTCTCTCTCTTCTCCCTCCCCCCCTCTAAGGCAGCCGCTTCTTAACCCACACACTTACACCTGCGATGCGATAAAAAGAAAAGACTAGTTGGTGGTGGTGGTGGATGTACAGAGTACTACAGATATAAATAGTATTGATGTGGGGTGTTTTTGTACTCATCAGACACAAGGGGAATGTGTATGGTGACTTGGGTGGGAGTGGGGGGGAGTGACCTTATCGATCACTATCAGGAAAAGACAACAGGTGAATGAGACAACCAGTCAGTGCAGGGTGTACTCAATACTACAGATACAAGACAACCAGTCAGTGCAGGGTGTACTCAACACTACAGATACAAGACAACCAGTCAGTGCAGGGTGTACTCAACACTGCAGATACAAGACAACCAGTCAGTGCAGGGTGTACTCAACACTACAGATACAAGACAACCAGTCAGTGCAGGGTGTACTCAATACTGCAGACACAAGACAACCAGTCAGTGCAGGGTGTACTCAATACTGCAGACACAAGACAACCAGTCAGTGCAGGGTGTACTCAATACTGCAGACACAAGACAACCAGTCAGTGCAGGGTGTACAAGACAATGACGTGTGTGTGTGTGTGTGTGTGTGTTATTGTGCTCATCCAATGGATCAAAAAAAATACAAGTGGAACATGAGTGGAGGGGGGACCTAATCGAGGGATGGTGGGGGGGAGGGATTGTAACCTAATCGATCATTACTCGGAACAGAAACTAGGTAAATCAGAATACCATTGTGTACTAGAAATTAAAAAAATAAAGAGTATATGTGAGCTGTAATCTTAATTAGACAAAACGGATCATTATTAGGACATATATACATTATTAGGACATATATACATTATTAGGACATATATACATTATTAGGACATATATACATTATTAGGACATATATACATTATTAGGACATATATACATTTAGGAGCTGTGTGACACGAGCAGGTGGTGGACTCAATGGCTAGGGTGGGAACAAACATATGTGTCAAGGTAGTGGTCAGTATTTCAAGTCGCCCCTTTATCCACCCCTGTGTCGATGGGAGCAGGGTCTAGTTGTTAATGGGCGCAGGGTCTAGATGGGTTAATGGGAGCAGGGTATGAGTGTGTTCAAGGGAGCAGGGTCTAGATGTGTTAGTGGGAGCAGGGTATATATGTGTTAATGGGAGCTGGGTCTAGATGTGTTAATGGGAGCAGGGTATGGATGTGTTAATGGGAGCAGGGTATATATATGTTAATGGGAGCAGGGTATATATGTGTTAATGGGAGCAGGGTCTAGATGTATTAATGGGAGCAGGGTCTAGATGTGTTAATGGGAGCAGGGTATGAATGTGTTCAGCAAGTAGGGTATGGATGTGTTAAGGGAGCAGGGTCTAATATAGGAATGATTATATGAGTCGTTAGCAGTAATAGTAACAATTGTTGACCACATTCAAGGTCAGCTATAGTTGACTACGCTATTCAAAGGTCATCTACAGTAGAATTATGAATTTTACACATTTAACCCAGCTGCATATCTTTCTAATCCTAGTCTTCATTGTGACATTAACTTCCAGTTTCTCAATAGTAACAAATGTATTAGTATTGTCCTGCACAACTTAAGTTACTTATGAAACATATTCAGCAATACTATAGGGTGAGGGAAGTCACTTTGATAACGGGGTCATAATAATGGTATCACAGGTAACTGCAATCTAGTCATATGGTATCACAGGTAACTGCAATCTAGTCATATGGCATCACAAAAATTAAAATAAATAAATATCAAAAGCGATGCGCCCAACCCTACTCCCAAAGCTTGGGACCCCCTGACAAGTGTTCGGGTTCTCTCCCTCTCCTTCTCGGTGACCCTGCATGTTACTACTGGCATTGGAAACAAAAACCATAGCCCCCGGGCTCCTGGGCAGTTTTTACGTTAACGGGACCCCTGTGTTCATTGAGGGGGCCCTGTGTTCATTGAGGGGGGCCATGTGTTCATTGAGGGGGCCTTGTGTTTATTGAGGGGGGCCCTGTGTTCATTGAGGGGGCCCTGTGTTCATTGAGGGGGGCCCTGTGTTCATTGAGGGGGGCTATGCTAATTTACATTAGGTGGGCCACAAGGGAAAACGGTGTAAAAGCCACCACTTGCAAATATAAGGCCTGTAATAATCTTTGAAAATTGGGGCCCCTCTGACACCGACCCCAACCGTTAAGTATTAAATCCCGGATATCCTCACAAATCATTGCTGGAATAACTTTCAAATAAAAAAAACCAGTTTCAAACAAAACAATTATTCTCGTTTTCTTGAGAAATTCAAAGAGTTCTATGTATCAATGGGTTGGTATTTTATGCATGTGTATCACTGGGTTGGTATTTTATGTCTGTGTATCATTGGGTTGGTATTTTATGTCTGTGTATCATTGGGCTGGTATTTTATGCATGTGTATCATTGGGTTGGTATTTTATGTCTGTGTATCATTGGGTTGGTATTTTATGCATGTGTATCATTGGCTTGATATTTTATGTCTGTGAATCATTGGCTTAATATTTTATGTCTGCGTATCATTGGCTTGATATTTTATGTCTGTGTATCATTGGGTTGGTATTTTATGTATGTGTATCATTGGCTTGATATTTTATGTATGTGTATCATTGGCTTGATATTTTATGTCTGTGTATCATTGGGTTGGTATTTTATGCATGTGTATCATTGGCTTGATATTTTATGTCTGTGTATCATTGGGTTGATATTTTATGTCTGTGTATCATTGGCTTGATATTTTATGTCTGTGTATCATTGGGTTGGTATTTTATGCATGTGTATCATTGGGTTGGTATTTTATGTCTGTGTATCATTGGGTTGGTATTTTATGTCTGTGTATCACTGGGTTGGTATTTTATGTCTGTGTATCAATGGGTTGTTATTTTATGTCTGTGTATCATTGGCTTGATATTTTATGCATGTGTATCATTGGGCTGGTATTTTATGTATGTGTATCATTGGGTTGATATTTTATGTCTGTGTATCATTGGGTTGGTATTTTATGTCTGTGTATCATTGGGTTGGTATTTTATGCATGTGTATCATTGGGTTGGTATTTTATGTCTGTGTATCATTGGCTTGATATTTTATGCATGTGGATCATTGGGTTGGTATTTTATGCATGTGTATCATTGGGTTGGTATTTTATGTTTTTGTATCATTGGCTTGATATTTTATGTCTGTGTATCATTGGCTTGATATTTTATGTCTGTGTATCATTGTATCACATGTTATGTTGTATATTGTACGACAGGGGGGTGTGAGTTTTTTTTTTTTTTTTTTTTTTTTTTTTTTTTTTAATAATATTAAAAATTAATTTAAAAAAAAAAAGGTATATTATATAATTACTACATGTTCTGTTGTATATTCTATGACTAAATGTTCTGTTCTATGTTGTATGACACTACATGTTCTGTTGTACGTTTCCGTGTGAAGTTACTTCCTATGTCCACATTTCAACATCCAGCCAGTCCAAATGGTCAAGTGTGCGGCTGGCTTTGTCAAGATCAAGGACAGGAAATGGGAGTGGGAAAGAGTGATGAATCTGAAGGAGGGAGGCGGAGGGGGGGGGGGCAGGTCGGACGTTGACGTGTAAACTGGGGCCACAGCTTTCACTCTGTTGAGTTGAGGGAAGAAAAAAAAAGAGTTGACCAGCTGAAGACAACAGATGAAAGAAAGTGACCAAGTTTCATGGCAGATGTGCTTCCCAGAAGTAGTAGCCAGTCGACTGATCACGTGACCTCCCCACCCCCCCCCCCTCCCCACACAGACACACCGACAGTAAAAAAAAGAGTCAACAAACTCGAGCGTCTGATGAGAATAGATTTAATGACCTTGACACACACACGTATCACCGTATCACCAAACTACAACACAGTGTCAGGGGATAGAGAGTAGGCGTGTGTAGTAGTTGGTGGGATGATAAATCTCCTAATAACACATTAACCAAATTAAAAACACGAAGTGATGACCTACATTCCGTTGTTTATATTCATCAACACCATCTGCCCGCCCACCCCCCACCGCCCAACCAAGCCTCAGTGGCATCAATACATGGGCGTTGTTCTCATGAAATATTCAATGGCGTAGTGTGGGTGTCTTTTTTTTTCTTCTTTTTACGGCGCACCCCTCTCATCCACCACCATCACAGACATATGTTGTGAACGCACAACCCAACATCACAGGCATATGTCGTGAACGCATAACCCAACATCACAGACATATGTCGTGAACGCACAACCCAACATCACAGACATATGTTGTGAACGCACAACCCAACATCACAGACCCCAACCCCCCCAACCCACCCAAATTTACCACCCAATTACCACCTAATATTGCATATGTCGTGAACGCACAACCCAACATCACAGACATATGTTGTGAACGCACAACCCAACATCACAGACATATGTTGTGAACGCACGAACCCAACACCACCCCACCCCCCCCCCCCCACCCCCCCACCCCCCCCCCCCCCCCCCCCCCCCCCAAACTACAGAATACGGCCATGTATAAATTATTCCGTCAGTACTTCAGTCAGCGGCGGATTTAACAGTGATCGCGCAAGGTGAGCGCCTCGGGCTCTTCTCGACTTGTGGTGAGGACCATTTGCTAAAACAGGCAAACTAAGTCAGCGGGTCAGATCCGGCACTTAAATTGACGAACCCAGTGTGGCCCGCGACTTAAAAAGTTTGCCCACCCTTGAGATGTGTGATGTCCCTGTAAGGATGAGATGAAATCTCTTAGATCTCTTAGACGGTTTTTTATGGTGCCCTTCTTTCATCCTCACCATAGCCGATAGTGCAATGCCCATGGAGGCACCACGGGAGATATATCGGGAACTTGAGCCAAGACCTGAAAAATGTCCTTGGTCCTCACCGGAGATCGAACCAGGTACCTTCAGGTCGACAGTCGAGCTCTGTACCGCACGACCACCCGTCCCCTACTAAAAAAAAAATCGCCCACCCAAATGGGACAATGTTTAGGTTTTGTAGTGCGCCCTTCTTTTGTAGTGCCCTTCTTTCATCCCCACCACAGCCGGGGGCACCCTTGAGATAGAGCCTTTTAAAGTCTCCTTCTTTCCGGCTCAATATATCCTTCTTTCTGCGCCCTTGAGCATCCAGCGACCTTAGTCCGCCTGTGCCCTCAATATGTTTCTATGTACCCCCCCCCCGCTGGGCCCCTCCTTTAGAATGAACTACTTATGCACATATTCATCTCAACTGTCTCCATACAAAAGGAGATACAGTTAATTCATGTGTATATGTCACATGACAAATGCTCAACAATTACACACCAATGCCATTGAATCCCACCATCAACAGTTACAGCACAGTCCTAGCAGTACAGACATGAAGGGACATCATCGTGCCAGCTTAACTGTACACAGTTGACACATGTCAAGACAATGAATGAATATATTAAAAATAAAAACACTGCACATAAATTAAGAAACTGGACCGGTGATGAATACTCACAAAAACACTGCACTAAACGAAGACACTGAACCACACTAAGTGTAAACTAATTAGTTATTTACTGTTCATTCACGTCTTGAAATCCCATATAAATTCTAACCCAAATTGATCCAACGCACTCACCTGAACTTTTTGTGAAACTTAACAGTTTAAGAAAAGTTATCGTCTGTGGTAAAAAGTGGGCCTTCATACCAACTGAGGCAACTCCAACATAAAAAGAAACATGAAGTATAACTGAACACAAATGTCCGCGACAACTTCATTTTTCCTTCATTCAAATTAACTCTTAACAAATTTATACATCTACTCCTTTAATCCATTGGGTGTTATAATCTCAGCCCTTTAATCCAGTAGGATGTTATTGAATCTGCAGCCCTTCGGTAATCCATTCGGGGTGTTATTGAGATCTGCAGCCCTTCTGTAATCCAGTCGGAATGTTATTGAGATCTGCAGCCCTTCGGTAATCCAGTCGGGTATGAAGGAAACCTTTGTAATAAATGTTAAATTAACTATAATAGTGGGGTGTAAAGAAAAAACAGTGGAGTTATGAGATTTAGATGATAATCAGTGGGGTGTAGAGACGAATTGATAACCAACTGAGTATATTGATCCGGAGTACGATAATCCAGTGGAAAGCGCGAGACGCAGCCCAATAGTCCTTATGGGGGGGAAGACGCAGCCCGGAAACCATTCGCGTGACGAGACGCAGCCCTTCGGGGGCAACAGTCAGGAGCGAGACCCGAGCTCCGAACCATTCGTGTTATTGAGATCTGCAGCCCTTCGGTAATCCAGTCGGAGTGTGGGGGGGGGGTATTGAGATCTGCAGCACTTCGAACATTGGGTGTTATTATATGTTTTGTGTAATCAGTGGAATGTTATTGAGATCTGTAAAATTTTTAATATTAAATAAACGATAATCCAGTCGGGGTGTTATTGAGATCTGCAGCACAAAAAAGTAAAATAAAATGGTGAAAAGCCTATAATATTGGGGTGTAATCCAGAGCTGGGTCAGTAGGATGTTATTGAGATCTGCAGCCCTTCGGTAATCCAGTCGGGGTGTTATGAGATCTAGGAGGGGGTGGAGACTGCAGCCCTTTGTAATCCAGTCGGGGTGTTATGAGAATGAGCTCCTTTGTAATCAGTGGGTATGTTTCGATAATCCAGTCGGGGTGTTATTGAGATCTGCAGCACTTCGATAATCCAATCGAGGTGTTATTGAGATCTGCAGCACTTTGATAATCCAGTCGGGGTGTTACTGAGATCTGCAGCACTTCGATAATCCAATCGGGGTGTTATTGAGATCTGCAGCCCTTCGATAATCCTAGACAAGTGATGTCCTGTATTCAGATTATCTAATAGCAGATTAGAAAACGATGGGGGCCCTGATAAACGTCCAGCCCCCTCCAAACTTCGAGGGCAAACCTCCTTGTACACACACAGGGCCACTGGGCTACACTTAATTCCACTAGAAGACACTGATGGCAGGAAAGTCATGGACATAGTCCAGCCAACCAGAACCGTCCTAACTGAAGTAAAGTGAGCCACCCCGATCAAAAGACAGTCTCACAAAGCCCCCCCCCCCAAACACACACACACACTCCATCATTTCCAGTTTAATTGGACTCCATGTTAGGCATTATGTTGATTTTTTTTCAGCCTGTCTTTATCATTTAAATAAAAAAACATTAACATTTCAACTTCATCCATTAAATTACAATCACGCATTCATTCAGATCTGGACAATGGACAGTCCGATTAGCTTAAACGAGCTATTAATAATGGCAATAATCCCACATGACGCGCGGCATGTAAACGAGGTATAAACCAGAACACCAAACTAATGAGTCTAATTCTAAGTAACAGTGAGTTAAATTATTTCGGTTTACTTTGTATCAGTACAGCTGTCGGAGCAGTTCTCTGTAACAAACAAAACGTCACACCCACAAGTTATGAACTTCAAACATGCACTCACATGACAAGTTATGAACTTCAAACATGCACTCATATGACAAGTTATGAACTTCAAACATGTACTCACATGACAAGTCATAAACTAATACTTACCATGTTTGCTCTGGAGTTTACCCATCGTCAAGAGTGGTTATCCATTACTTGAATAATTATACATATCCAAATAACAAAAACAAATTCAAACAATGAACACCCCCATAACTGAATGAATGAATGAGCAGCACGTTGAGTTAAATAAAAGAACAAACTTGAAATAGACGTGCACACATTAGCGTAATGTCAATAGTAGGAACAAAAACAACACAGTTGTCAACAAACTGCTGTACTTCACAATATTATCCTCTTATTTTCAAACAGACTTACACCACTGCACAACTCCACGGTAAAACAAATTATTGGCACTATTACAAATTCCTTGTTCCTCGCGATGCACCCCTCGCACTGAAAGCCGCAGACTGAGACACGCTGATCTCCCTTTCAACTACGCTTCGCCGTTCATAGTGTTTGTGGAAAAAAAGAAAGGGGGCGGAGCCTGAGGCTGCCCTCCTTCCCCCCCCCTCTCTCTCTTATTCACCCTCCCCCCCTCCCCCCCCCCTCCCAACCCTTCTCTCCCTTCCTTCGCTCTGATCGTGGTCGCCGTTCATTGTGATTGACATCGGAAGGGTCAAACATCCCAACACTTCCTAGTCTTCAAAGAGAATCGTTAGAGAGAAGAAAAAAAAAACAAATTCTCCAGATAGCTCAAGATTAACTCAAAAAAGGTTCACGCCATTTACAGATTACAGATGCATTAAACAGTTCACGCAACTCTTTACATTCTAAAGGATTTTTACTAAGCGAAATAAAGCGCAAGCATGCACAATAGAAGACGAGAATAATTATGTTGTTCAAACATGAAAGGGTGCATGAGATCAACATACAATTGTTCGCAACTATTGCCAAGGTTTCCGTAGTGTAGTGGTTATCACATCCGCCTAACACGCGGAAGGTCCTGGGTTCAAGCCCCAGCGGAAACAATGTCTTTTTTTATAAATGTCATTATTTTATTCAATATTAGTTACATTTTTTATATGTAATATATACAGCAAGTTTATGATAATTTAATATACAAAGTATGCTTTTTACAAGTCTCTTATGATTTACAATCGCCCATATTCTTAAGACTTTATGAACAATGTTCTAAAAGAAAAAAAAAGCTTGCATCACAACCTTCTCGTTGTGTGTTTGTCATCTTAAAAATAATAATTGTAAAGATACCGACAAGAAACATATCATTAAAAATAACTAATGAATAA
>JAGDYQ010000102.1:498427-596172 GCA_021962125.1 Bulinus truncatus
ATTTAACACTGTCAACAATTAAATGTTTATCAACAAGTACACACCTATTATATACAATGTGATTATGATATTAAATGAGGAAGCGGTGGATTCACTAACTTTACCGAAAGGGTTTCATCCATATTATAATTTGCCAAATTCGAATCCAGTTTATCTTTCCATATGTTGTCATGAAGAGTTTTATTTAGGTCAGTGCTAACGTAGAAACATTCTGAAGAGATGGAAAAAAAAGACATTAGGTTCAGGATCAGCATTGTGGAAATGGACATATATTCATTGAGACATGTATTGTGGAAATGGACATATTCATTGAGACATGTACGGTGGTTTTGACATATTCATTCGAGTTATTACGTATTGTGGAAATGGACATATTCATTGAGACATGTATTGGTGTGAAAGCACATATTCATTGAGACATGTTAGTATAACCGTGGGACAATGAAGACAAGTTAGTATAACTTTACAATACATTCACCGTGGGACAATGAAGACAAGTTAGTGTACCTTACAATACATTCATCGTGGGACAATGAAGACAAAGTAATATAAATTTACAATACATCTATCGTGGAACTATGAAGACAAGTTAGTATAACTTTATAAATACATTCATCGGGGGACAATGAAGACAAGTTAGTATAACTTTACAATACATTCATCGGGGGACAATGAAGACAAGTTAGTACAACTTTACAATACATTCATCGGGGGACAATGAAGACAAGTTAGTATAACTTTACAATACATTCATCGTGGGACAATGAAGACAAGTTAGTATAATCCTTACAATACATTCATCAAGCTGGACAATGAACTCATGAGGTTAATGAGAGCTGGGGTCGGGGTTAAGAGTCACACCATAGTCAATTGAACAAGATTTACTAATTAATTAATATAAAAAGGGATTCGCGGGGAGCTAAACAACTCATCAAAGTGTCGCACGGGTCTCATATATCCGTATTAGGCCACCATTGAATTATTTTTAGAGCATTTTCGAAAAAATGCTCTATTGTCCCCGTTTTGTCTGTCTGTCTGTCTGTCTGTCCGTCAGCACCCTAGATCTCAACAACCATAAGTCATAGACCCATGATGTATATATCATTTTGTAGGTCTTGGCCTGCCAAGAAATGACTTTTTTCCATTTTGCGATCTGACCTCTCAGTCCCGTAAAAGGGGCCTTATAAAGTACCGTTTTTACTATATAAGTTATATTAATAATGGAGCGCCCTATATCTCAGCAACCATAATTCCTAGACCCATGATGTATATATCATTTTGTAGGTTCTGGCCTGCCATGTGTACATCAAAAGTTCATTTCGCGATAGGACCTCTGGAGGGCCGGGCTTCAGGGCTCCTAAGGGGCCGGCAGTATATTATATATATGGCCCTATTCTACAATCTTGCACGTTCAATAACCTATTCATTTTGGTGCGAAATACTGCAGCACGTAGTTTCACCAAGATTTATTAAGAAACTCATCAAATGAAATAGTAAGCTTGTGTTCTGAGTTTAATTGAAAGTATCAGAGCTATGCAACAAATGACGGAGTTTTCGGACGATTAAATGACCTACCAATTTCGAATGTTTTCAATTATGAGTCCTATTTCAGTAACCATTAAACCACGTGTAGTTAGATTTAAGGAGAAAATATTTTTTTTCAAATATAAAAGAAACGTCTTTATAATATTTTTTACAGATATATGCATTACACAATTGAATTTATAAACATTTCCAAAATTGACAAATATTTACTGAAAGCTAACAAACGTACTGATACATAACATGAAAATGCGCTAACACGTCCTGTGTCCAGAATGGAACAGGCTTACTTGCTTGTTTTTAAGTCCAAGGGACCCTATTCTAGACAATGGACGTAACCCCGCTAAGGAACTTGACAGCTGAGCTGTAAATATACGTAACTGAAGTGCGCATTAACTATTTTTTACTATTAACTGGTAGAACTTGTTCACTTGCATATCAAAAGTTTCCCAACAATACATCGTAAATAAAACTTCCAGTTTCAATTAATTAAAAACAGTGTGATCTCAGAAATAAATAAGCTATTAGTCGAACAAAAATGTCTTAAACTGTTAGACTCCATCCAATGTTCGATGCAGTTCTATATATGTCTATAGTATTAAGCTTTTAATTACGAATGATAGATTATTCTGAACGGCATTTTGAAATTTGAACCGATGTTTCTATGTGTTGGGTTTCAAGTTGTTTTCCATGGCGAAAAATTATGGTAAGCCCCCACTGGGCCGAAATTCTACGGACCTTGCGATTATCGTATCTGTTTCGCTCCATATATTAATGCAAACAGACCATTTAAAAACTACACCTGCAAGGAAAAACTTCAGAAAGAAGTGGAAATTTGTTTAGTATTTCGTAGCGACGAAAAAATATACGGGATTCGCGAGGTCTAGAGACTCGAATTTCCGACCTATAATGAGATTACCTTGAAGGTTTTAAGACACCTGTAAGCAATATGGCTGCACATTAATATCTTCCGGCATTTCGGCCCCAATGAGCACTCCAGTTTAATAAAGTTCGGTGGACCATACTCAAGTAACACTCCTTTTGAAAAACTTCATCTGCACAACACTGACCGATATATCGACCACAATTTAGTCTCACATTCGGAAAGTAAGGTGAGTAACCACAAGGAAATTCTGCTCGTATGATACACATATTTCCACTACTCACACTCATACACACACACACACACGTCCCACTGTCCCATGTGTAATCAAATCAACCCGCAAAGCTCAGAGATGTCGCTATGTTATGGGAGACAGGGCGAAATAAAACGTGTGGACCAACACCCCCTCCTCCTCCTCCCGATGTTTTTTTTTCTCTTTCACCAGAGCTTGTCTCTAGTAAATTTAGTTTTTTTAGTTTTATATTTTCTTTAGATTGGATATCCACTCCTCCCCCTATCCATTAATCCAGCTTTTTTAACAACTACTAATATTGATATATCGGTATCCATTTCAGCTATTGGAATCCATTGAAAAACTGAAGATAGGGAGACAATTGTCATGAAACGTAAACATTAATGTTTCCACCAAGACAACTAGAGACGTTGTCAGTCCAGGGTCAGTTGTTTTTAGATTTTAAAACGGGCCAACCAATGACAAACAATGAGTTGTGTAGTATTAATCAGCCTCATTTACTTTACAAAAAAAAAATCACTAAAATATCGTCCACACCTGAAATAGTTTATTTATGTCTGGATGTGACAATTATTGATCAAGAGGCGCTGCTCTCAAACAATCATTCAAGAAACAAATATGCATATGAGTTACTTCAAGATGTCTGTAAACAAAACAATAAATCGAGTTACTTCAAGATGTCTGTAAACGAAACAATAAAATATTGCAAACCACAAAGAAATGTAATCTGGCCAGAAATGGGGACACAACAGGTGATAAACTATGATACTATAGTACTTAGGTAACATGGGAGAGAACCACTGAGCTAACTTGATACTGTACTCTGACAGAAAGAACTTTGCTATACAGTTAATTGTTTCCATTTCTTTCTATGTTCCACACGTAAGAACAAATTTAATCATTTTATACAATGAACTATTAATATGCTAGGCAATAGAAAACACACCTACACACACACACACATTGTATATAAATACTAGTTGCAAATTCCCTGCAAAACCTTTGCATAGAGTTATATTTCCTTAGATTTGATCGGTAGGCTAGGTTATTTTTGGTTTCGGACAGATGATTTTATTTTAAACTGGAATACTGCTGTATTAATTCTTTACTTTCAATTTAACGCAGAACCCACACCGCTATTATTTATATAGATACCCAGGGACGAGGGCGAGTGCCGTTGCCGGTCATAACTCCTAGAGAAAAATTTATTGGATAAGCCTTTATGCTGTATACAAAGCACAAACGAACAAAGATCTATATATATATGTATAAAGTATTGGACTAAATAATATATACGATTTATATATAACTGATGTTATATATATTTAAACTTGTACCGGTAGTCATTTTATGCTATATAATGGTACTGTGCTTATTGAATTTAGTTAGCAAAATCATTTTCATAAGGGTATTTCAGTATAAAATGACTATGAAAACCTATAGCACAATAATACCCCCACACACACACACAGACAGACATAGTAACGGGTGGAGGGGTAGTCTGGAGCTGTGGTGCCGCACAGTGTGTCTGTCAGATCTGAAGGAGGTGGGGGAGGTGCCAAAAACATGTAAGTCACACAGGGTGACACAGATGAAGTAAGAATCGGAAGATTTATTTTAGTTTTATAAAAAAAATGTAATAAATACAAATATTCTGGTTTGAAAGTAAGTATAAATCAAGGTACGCACCAATTAATTGCACGTAAAGACATTTGTACTCTGTAACGTAAAGACACTGGTACTCTGTAACGTAAAGACATTCGTACTCGGTAACGTAAAGACATTCGTACTCTGTAACGTAAAGACCATTCGTACTCTGTAACGTAAAGACATTGGTACTCTGTAGAGTGGTGTGGTGTTGCAATCTGTGACCCACTTAGAAACGTGTTCCGTCTTACAGCCCCACTAAGTAAAGAAATGTGGAAAAATGATTAGAAAGGAAATCTACATTTCATTGCACACACTGTCAACAAAGTAATTTTTTTTTCTATTTGTCCAACCACTCAGTGAGCCGCTACGCACACTATGAGAACTACTGTAGAGAACTATTGTAGAGAGCTACTGTAGGAATTATTGTAGAGAACTACTGCAGAGAACTACTGTAGAGAACTACTGTAGAGAACTACTGTAGAGAACTACTGTAGAGAACTATTGTAGAGAACTATTGTAGAGAACTATTGTAGAGAACTATTGTAGAGAACTACTGTAGAGAACTACTGTAGAGAACTATTGTAGAGAACTATTGGAGAGAACTACTGAAGAGAACTATTGTAGAGAACTACTGTAGGAGAACTATTGTAGAGAACTACTGTAGAGAACTATTGTAGAGAACTACTGTAGAGAACTATTGTAGAGAACTACTGTAGATAACTATTGTAGAGAACTACTGTAGAGAACTACTGTGGAGCATTGTTGTAGGTATGGAAATAATCTGAAAGGAGGGATAATAAATTCGTTTAAAACCAAGCCTGCTGTTTGAGAAGGTAGGGCAAGACATCTAACATGTCAATATACAAGACATCTGACATGTCAATATACGAGGCATCTGACATGTCAATATACGAGACATCCGACATGTCAATATACGAGACATCCGACATGTCAATATACGGGACATCTAATATGTCCATATAATGAGACATCTGACATGTCCATATACGAGACATCTGACATGTCCATATACGAGGCATCTGACATGTCAATATAAGAGATATCTGACATGTCCATATACGAGACATCTGACATGTCCATATACGAGACATCTGACATGTCCATATACGAGGCATCTGACATGTCAATATACGAGACATCTGACATGTCAATATACGAGACATCTGACATGTCCATATACGAGGCATCTGATATGTCAATATACGAGACATCTGACATGTCCATATACCAGGCATCTGACATGTCAAAAATACGAGACATCTGACATGTCCATATACGAGACATCTGACATGTCAATATACGAGGCAACTGACATGTCAATATACGAGACATCTGACATGTCAATATACGAGACATATTGCATGTCAATATACGAGGCATCTGACATGTCAATATACGAGTCATGCTATAAAATTGAAAGTCCACAAAAAAAAAAAAATCACGTAAAAAGAAAATATTTCACCCCAGCTAACAGTGGAACCAAACAAAATATTTCACCCCAGCTAACAGTGGAACCAAACAATATTTCACCCCAGCTAACAGTGGAACCAAACACAAACAATAATAAAATACAATTTTCATTTTCACAATTACTGGACAAGCCACACCACCACCACCAAACATGCGCACAACCACAACATTCATTTTTACATACCCAATCCATCTCAGCTTTCCCCCCCCCCTTCAAGTCACGTGACATGTCCCCCTCCCCCCCTCTCTTCCTCTCTCTCTCTTCCCCAGCTTCAAGGACCGACAATGGCCTCCGGTCAGTTTTAAAATAAAACTCACTGGTCCTTCAAGCCTCGAACCATTTTGCATTCTTTTTAAGAACGTATTTGTAGTTTCTTTGACAGCTTCCCCCATCCCCACCCCTAGGGCTCCCTCAACCAATACAAACTCTTTCAAGATATAAAAGTCATGTCTTCTTGGACAAACTAAAAACTACATTAAAACCGGTCAAACTCACCCATCAGCTGCCCCATACGGCCCCCTTCCGATCACCAGACAATCTTATTTTTACAGTCGACTCGGACCACCAGTTCTTTTCTTCACCCCATTTTTTTTTCCTTTTCTTCTACTCATCAATCACTTTGTCTCTTTAAATCGTTTTTTTTTTTGTTTTGCCCCCACCTCCTAATGTAACTTATCTTGTTTAGATTCTTCCTAGTTGATCAAACTGAAACTTTTTTTCCTTCAATATGATAACCAATATTTGATTGTTTTTTTTTCTTTTCTTCTTGCTGCCTCGAGTTTGTTTCATTTCTTGATTTCCTGCGATAGATTTTTATTTACGAGATAATTTCTACATTAGAGTTATCTGTTCATTTGATCCTACTCCACGAAAGCGTGGGGGCTACTAAAAAATAGCCTGCGAACTCGCTACAAAAAAACCGTTAGCAGTTTAAAGTAGTCTAAAACTATACCAATGTATGTAGACCGGGGTCTAATGAGATGTAGTAATAAATAAAATATCCCATAAAAACATATATCTGGAAAAATTGTATGTTTTTTTTTTTTAAAGTGGTGAGACTAAGAGAAGATATGAAGATATTCTGAGTTTTTTTTTTTTAATACTAGCATATAGAAGAAAAAAATGAATAATTCAAGACGCTATTTCTGTGAGTAATGGATATTCCCATGGTGCTGATATGAGAGAAAACTTATACTCCCCCTTTAATCTGATCTAGGTGATGGTTTCTTTAGCATTAGTAGGACAACTACTCAAGCGTGATAATTTTTTAACTCCCCTGCTTGTTGAAATATATAGGTGAATGGTGTCCCTTGTTGGGAATTATAAAGAGACTATCTTTTACGTTCTGAGTGCGTCGGTATTAGGTGGTAGGGGTGTGGGTGGGATGGGTTGGTAGGAGATAACGGTTTGCACCCAGAGATGAGTTGATGGTACAATCAACGGTGCACTGCTACCATTACGGCTGCTAATATGGTTGGTAACCATTTAGTTTGTAGGGGTTGTGGCGTAACATCAGTTTAGAAATTCATGCTGAAAGATTGGGCGCGGGTTGGACATAGTTTAAAAAAACAAGCAATAAAGAAGTTATTAATGATAAATAATATTAATGGTTAAATAGTGAAACATGAGCACAGAACTGTTGGAATTGATGAACTGTTTGAATTGATGAACTGTTGGAATTGATGAACTGTTGGAATTGATGAACTGTTGGAATTGATGAACTGTTTGAATTGATGAACTGTTGGAATTGATGAACTGTTGGAATTGATGAACTGTTTGATTTAACGAACTGTTGGAATTGATGGAACTGTTTGATTTTACGAACTTTTGGAATTGATGAACTCATGGATTTAACGAACTGTTGGAATTGATGAACTGTTTGATTTAACCAACTGTTGGAATTGATGAACTGTTGGAATTACCGAACTGTTGGAATTGATGAATTGTTTGATTAAACGAACTGTTGGAATTGATGAACTGTTTGATTTTACGAAGTGATTGAATTAAACAACTGTTGGAATTGATGAACTGTTTGATTTCCTTTACGAACTATTTGAATTAACTAACCGCTTGAATTGATGAACTGGTTTGATTGTACGAACAGTTGGGAATTACCAAACTGTTTGATTTAACGGATTGCTTGAATTGATGAGCTGTTTGACTAATGAACTGTATGTCTTACAAAGAAAGTTAGTGAAGTAGCCTCTCCTTCCCCTCCCTCCTCCCCCCTCCTTCCCAATCTCCCGATCTCTCAGTAGGCCATATAGCTCAACTCCTCAGTAGGCCATATAGCTCAACTCCTCAGTAGGCCATATAGCTCAACTCCTCAGTAGGCCATATAGCTCAGCTCAGAAGATAGTTTATTGGATGCTACTAATTTTCTCCATTATTCAATAATAATTCAGGTTTCAAGAAAATGTACTACAATTTAAAACATAAACCTTTATTGCTTGTCTTTGTTTGCTCTTTGGGTTGCTATTGGAGGTGTGGGCTTGATACATGTGTGCCAAGTCAAGTCAATACTGATGTGTGATTGTGTGTATAATAGTGTGTATATGATTGTGTGCGTGTGTGATTTTGTGTATGATAGTGTGTATATGATTGTGTGTGTGATTGTGTATGATAGTGTGTGTATGATTGCGTGTTCATGTGATTGTGTGTAAGTGTGATTGTACGTGTGAAAATAAGTGCACGTGTGGAGCGAGCTATGCTCACGCGGGTGTGTTATGAGTGAGTGTATTGATCTAACGGGATGCTTGTCATGGTGTCGTGTTACCCGGGGAGGGGGGTGGAAACTGTAGTCAGACAAGCTGCACAGAAATAAATTTTATTTTGTAAAATGGAGAAGATTATCTAGATGGAGAGAATGGGGGGATGAGATGGGGGGCTGGTTATGGGAAGTTATGGAAGATGGCTGATGATGATTTTGATAATGGCCGGCTTAGGTCGGAGGAGAGTCCAAGTGGCTATTGATGCACCCCCAGCTCTACCCCAGTTTGAGAATCAAAACACACAGTACATGTGCTGTCATTTTTTTAAAATACTAACCAACCCCCCTGACTTTACATTCGAATCAAACAAAAACGATAATATACATTTTGAGTTTCCTTAATCTCTGGAAATGAAATATCTCTACCCACAGAGTGATCTGCTGATAGAAACAAATTTTCAAGAGACTGGAAGCGAATTTATGTAGGTGAATATGTGCAACATAATCAGATGACAATCCTACTTATTTCAGTGTACATTTTGTGAGCTTCTCAGTACTTTCACTGGACGATTCTTATATCTAGAGATATCATTGCTGACAACTGAACATATCATTGCTCACAACTGAACATCTCATTGCTCACAACTGAACATCTCATTGATCACAACTGAACATCTCATTGATCACAACTGAACATCTCATTGCTCACAACTGAAACATCTCATTGATCACAACTGAACATCTCATTGATCACAACTAACATCTCATTGCTCACAACTGAACATCTCATTGATCACAACTAAAACATCTCATTGATCACAACTAAGATCTCATTGATCACAACTGAACATCTCATGATCACAAATGAACATTTCAGTGCTCACAACTGAACATCTCAGTATTAACAACTGGACATTTCAATTCTTACTACTAAATTTTAAACATTTCGGTGCGTTAAAACTTACTTGATACAAAAATAGAAAGAAACCATGACCTGAAATGTGCAGCCTACTGATTTACAACACTCGTGACCTTTTTATTTTTAAATTTATTTAGACACAGGCCTACATGATACAGACTGGTTGCCTGTTACACGCACTGTGACATATTCTCACATGCAACGAGCTGATGTGATCATAAATGAAGTCAATCAAAAGAGCCAATCAACGAAATGACTTTGATCCAATCTTTAAACCTTTTTTATACAGATTCAAAGAGATCGATAAACATCACCATTGGATTGACCAATTTAGTAAAGAAGAAAGTACATGTAATACATGAAATGTCACATACATGTACAAACAAAAGATATTTTAAACTTACGCTACTGCATTAAAAAACATTTTAAAAAAAGTAAAAATAAAAAAACATAAAGGCAACCTCTTTTTTTGTTATCAAGAGATTATTTGTCTTTATTATCATCAAGTACATGAGATTATTTGTCTTTATTATCATCAAGTACATGAGATTATTTGTCTTTATTATCATCAAGTACATGAGATTATTTGATCTTTATTATCATCAAGTACTGAGATTATTTGTCTTTATTATCATCAAGTACATGAGATTATTTGTCTTTATTATCATCAAGTACATGAGATTATTTGTCTTTATTATCATCAAGTACATGAGATTATTTGTCTTCATTATCATCATAGTACATGAGATTATTTGTCTTTATTATCATCAAGTACATGAGATTATTTGTCTTTCAAAGGGATGGAGGGGTGATTAGTTTAATTTAACGTACTGCCATTAATTCAAAATAAATGTCTGCCTACTGCAGAGTGAGTAGTAATAAAGATTACCAATAAATGGAAATACTGCCATGTCATTTATTGAAAGCGTGTTTACAACAGAAAGTGGACACTTATGGTATAAACATTTATTTACAAGTCAGAGATGATGAGGTCGAGGCCTGTAATAGTGGATGATAGTAACGACAACTGAACTGTCAAGAAATGGGCGCTAGCGACATCAGATATGGGCAAAAAAAAAAAAAAAATGACCCGAAGGCCCAGTCCCACCAGATCGGTACAAAGGGAGCGAAAGTTATGCCCGCGGGTACTCATCACACGTAAGTTCGCACATAAATGTACTCATTTTCATAAAGGAATGTTCTTACCTTTGTAATGCGGACTTCGGTCACGCAGCAATCATGGCGACCTTCTTCATACTCACTGGTTGTTTTAAACGAGAAATTATATGTCGATGCCTACCCACTGCATAACCTTTCTCGTGCCCCCAGGGGTACAGGTACCACCGGTTGAGAACCGCAGACCTAGACACTCGATATAGAAAACTAAACAGCCACTCAAACTATACGGTCACACGCCTATTAGCTAGACAATTAGAATAGTAAACTAAACAGCCACTCAAACTCCACGGTCACGCCTATTAGCTAGATAATTCGAATAGAAAACTAAACAGCCACTCAAACTTATACGGTCACACGCCTATTAGCTGGAAAACTAAAAAAGACAATAGCCACTCAAACTATACGGTCACGCCTATTAGCTAGATAATTAGAATAGAAAACTAAACAGCCACTCAAACTATATGGTCACGCCTATTAGCTAAACAATCAGAATAGAAAACGAAACAGCCACACACACTACACGGTCATACGCCTATTAGCTAGATAATTAGAATAGAAACCTAAACAGCCACTCAAACTATACGGTCACGCCTATTAGCTAGACAATTAGAATAGAAAACTAGGCCACACTTATTAGCCTAGACACTAGGCAGACACGCTAACTATACCACCACGCTAATTAGCTAGACACTCTAAATAGGAAACTAGGCAGATACGCTATCTGGCCACGCTAATTAGACACAGTGTGTAATCTAGTTTCAAGTTATCACAAATATCTCACTTACCTTGTGCGGGTTGGCACAGTTTATTCCACCCACCCTACCCCCTTCAAGAATAAGCCCACCTCAATCCTTAATACGAATAATCCGAGCATTTCTCCTTCCCAATACCCATCTCCAGATAAATCGCCCCCCCCCCCCCCACCCCTCCACCCCACCCCCTATACCGTCATACAATACCCGCCTTCCTAAACAGGTTAGCATTCTAATGGCCAGACGGCCAAACTGAAATAAATAAAAGAAGGGAAATAAATCGGGGTTTGGGGTGGGGGGGGGGGATAATTTGCTGGCATCCACGCCACTGGGAGGATGGGAGAGAGGGGGGGGGAGAAACAATGACGGTTGACTCACTCTTGCACAGCAGCACCATCATCGCGGGGCGTGCGGTAGGGTGCATGGAGTGGGGGGGGGGGGGCTGAAATGTCGCCATGTGTTGCAGAATTGAAGAATTATGTTACCTCCTTTACTGCAGTTTGTTTAATGGGGGGAGGGGGGGGTAACGAAATAACAAGAAGAAATAATGACCCGAAAGAAAGGCTGACTCTGTGTGTGTGTGAGTGTCCAGTTCAGAATGAGTACCCATCTAAAGAGCTACTGACCTGTGTATGTGTGTGTGGTGTCTGTGTGTATCTGTATTCAGAGGGAGTATTCATCTAAGATAAGCTGTACAAAAATAAAAAAAAAATAATGTCATTTATTTGTTTTTCTCGACCGGTAGTTTTTCTCGACCGGTAGTTTTTCTCTACATGCAGCAGTGTTTCTCTACCGATGTTCGTGTTCCATGAAGCCGTTTAAAGTGTTGATCTAATTTTTTTTAAAAATGAGACATACAATTAAACCATTTATTTATTTCAAAAGATCAAAGGTTAGCCCGCACGCGCGCGGGTGGGTGTTTTGTTTTTCTCTATAATAGTGGAGTAATTCTTGTGGGCAATGTTTCAGCTGGTGTATAGTCTATGTTTAGCTGGTTATAGCTATGCAATCAGCTGTGCATTGTCTATGTTTAGCAGGTGTGTTGTCTATGCTAGCTGGTGCATTGTCTATGTTTAGCTGGTGCATTGTCTATGTTCAGCTGGTGTATAGTCTATGTTCAGCTGGTGCATTGTCTATGTTTAGCAGGTGTGTTGTCTATGTTTAGCTGGTGTATTGTCTATGTTTAGCTGGTGTATAGTCTATGTTCAGCTGGTGCATTGTCTATGTTTAGCTGGTGCATTGTCTATGTTTAGCTGGTGTATAGTCTATGTTCCGCTGGTGCATTGTCTATGTTTAGCAGATGTGTTGTCTATGTTCAGCTGGTGCATTGTCTATGTTTAGCAGGTGTGTTGTCTATGTTCAACTGGTGAGTTGTCTATGATTTAGACGGTGTGTTGATCTGTGTTCAGCTCGTAAGTTGTCTATGTTCAGCTGGTGCAGCCTGTGTGTTGTCTATGTTAGGAGAAGGGAAAAAATGTAAAATTTGAATGTTCCTAGACTTCAAAATTATTGAGAACCCACTGGTTGAGATAGTCAATAAAGTTTGACCTAATTAGTAATTAGAGAGTTATGCATACATTCATCACCACTAAATGGTCTGAGCGTGAACGTCTTCACGATTTGTAACTGCAATTTTATTCGTTATACTTTTTAGATTCTATACAAAATCTCCATACCAAATATGATTCAAAACTCAAAATTTTAACAACACATTAGATTCAAATCTCCACACTAAATTTGATTCAACTCAAAGTTTTAATAACTCATTAGATTCGGACCATCACCACATATAATATATTATAATATCTAATCTGTGGTGTTCACTGTATATATAATAGCACCATGAATAGTACAATCGTCATAAAACTTCACAATACAAATGACTTAGTTCACTAATATACTCACGCCGATGTTTCTCCAGGCGTTCAGACAGCTCATTACAATGTATGTCATTGTTGTTGTTTTTATTAATACCATCGCGTGAGTTCCAACGCATATTCTTACCAAGAAAGATTATCGTTAGGTTTTTTTCTTTTTCTTATCAATCCTCCTCCCTCATTTCATCAAAACAAATGACAGCCATGACCCCATCACCTGTCCGTGGTTTAATCTACGCCCAGGGACATGAAAACGTATTTCCATCTCTATTATTACCCACCCCTCCCATGTACGTATCTGAAACAGATCTTTTCAAGTTGCCTCCCTTGCAGTAATCACCTGACTATTTATTCTCCCATTATTAGAGCCTGCGGGATAACATTCGCGCCCCACCTAAACATCCGCCTCGCGTGCTGGATGTCTTCGAAAAAGCAACGACTCATGTTTTGGCCACCCCATGATCTGGAAGTTTCGACTCGGTGTTTATTACAGACACCAAAACAAGTGGAGTTCTGATGAAGTTTAACCCCTCAGACTGCCGGGGGGTGGGACTTAACCGTGGAGGAAAAAAAAAAAAAGTTCCACTTCACAGTCACCAATGGTAAGAAAATGAATGGGTCGTTGAGAGGACTAAAATGGCGGGAAAGCGTGGAATATATTCATTACTATCGTTAAGTCTTATAAAAAACTGAAAGTAGATGTGTGAAATCAGAGATGATGCTCAGCTAGAATTGTCGCGACTGACCAGTGAGTTTATATTTACATAAAAGGTGACATATGAAGAGACTAGAATGAAGTTTAGAATTCATCTGTTGGTTTGAATAGCCACTGAATACTAAGTGATTGCATGGCTTGCAATAACGACCAGCCACCGTCACATTTTCCCTTTACGTCTGGTAACCATCACCAGGACCTGAAAAAATGCAGAGGTTCCATTCCGAGCCCTTCCCCTTCCCACCTCAACCAACCTTGGGTCAACAGTTGAGAGCTCTTCACACAACTATCCGTGGCCTAATATTTCCTTTATGGTCTGGGGCCTTAAATGTGAGTGTGAAGTATTAAAAGGGGCGTAGTGGAAGCCATGGGCAACTGGCGGCGCTTGGGTTCAAACTCCAAACACTGACTGTGCCAGTCGAAATAACGACCTGTCTGCCAGGGACTCTGGCAAGTAACTCTAATTAATTCGTTTGATTCCACCCCATCTACCCCCGACCAGTTGTTGCCAAGCACAGAATATTGTTCGAATCCAAGCGCCCTATGGTTAACTCAATGTCGAAAGACCTCCACCCCGACTGGCTCTATGATCAAAGTCAGCAAAGGCAATGATGTAGACATGACGCTATCAGTGGCGCCTTTGGTGTGTGAGGGGGGGGGGGGCGGGCGGGCTAGGACGACCGACACGCGTTTGAGGAGGGAATGGGGGGGGAGGAGGGTGGAATTGTTCCGTTTGTTCCGGCACCACACAAACCACTCGCTCTATACCCTGAATTGACACTCGCTCTAAGGCCTCGCGTATTGCTAAGGATGTCGTCACAAGCATTAACTGTCATAATAGTAATTGACATTCCGTTAAAGATATAATATTCCATCTCATCTTTTAAACTTTGCAGTAATGAGTATTGTACAACATATTGGTTTAAATTAAAAAAAAAAAAATAAATCGGAACACAATTGTTGACTTCCTTTTCTTTTTCTTGAGAATCTTCTTTCATGTTAAATTATTTTTTAATAGAATCATTATTATCACAGAGAAATATATCACGAGATCACTATCGTGAATATGTATTCCATTGAACATTGAACTATCACAATGACATAACTTATAGACCTCACATCATTATCACTATGAACGTCAACTGCATAGACCTCACCATTATCACTATGACATACTGAATAGACCTCACAACATTATCACAACTGCATAACCTCAAGCAAATGAATTAATGCAAACTGACACGGTGTGAACTGAAAAAGGCCCCAACTGCACGGTGTGAACTGAAAAAGGCCCCAACTGACACGGTGAAACTGAAAAGGCCCCAACTGACACGTGTGAACTGAAAAGGCCCCAACTGACACGGTGTGAACTGAAAAACGCCCCCCCTGACACGGTGCCGAACTGAAAAAGGCCCCAACTGACACGGTGCCGAACTGAAAAAGGCCCCAACTGACCGTGAACTGAAAATCCCCACCCAAAAACAGAGTGTGCTGCAGAGTTAGTGCCAGGGTCCTTTTGCTTCAAACAAGGAAATAAGTATCTAGATCCTCGGTTCTCAACCTGTTTTACCCTACTGTGCCCCCCAAATAATGAGAAAGTATGTCCGCCGGTAACCCCTCACAAGTAGTTCTTTAAAGCTTTTGCTTGATTTAAACGAAATTACATGACGCTGCGTACATCTGCATTACCTTTGCCTTGGTACCATGTCGCTGCGTACACCCTGCATTACCGTTGCCATACCATGTCGCTGCGTACCCTGCATTACCTTTAAGCTGTACCATGTCATTGTGTACACCTGCATTACCTTTGCCATACCCTTTAAGGTGCGCGTATCAACAGTTGAGAGCCGCGCATCAAGATAGATAGAAACGGATAAAAAAAAAAGCAATATATAAAAATTGTATAGTTAAATGAACGAAAAAAAAAACGGTAGATGTATTGTATATAGGGTTCGGAAGTCGCGTAACGTTAGCGTAAGTTACCCTAATAAAATTACGTTGATAATTTACGGTAACGTAATTTTAAAAATTACGCGTACGCTAATTATGGTAATTTTAAAAATGCATATTCAGAAGGCCATTTCCAATTGTTTCTGTCGTAATTCGTTGTGATTAAAAGTGGCGATTAATTAATTACAGTGATTAGGAGTACCATCTACATCCGGCCACAGCCTAAACCGGAATTATTCGTTTGGTAAAACAGCGTAAACCGCAAAGTATATTGTTTGTTTTTAATCGTTTCAGTAAACATAATGAAATAAATATTTTCAATAAGGAAGCCAAAGTCTGGTTAAAAATAAGACAAAATCATAAAAATTTTCGATTAAGTACAAAAGAGCTGTATGGCAAATGACGGCCGCAAGCCAAACGGGGAGGTTATAAAGTAAAAACATTATCCACAGTACCGTACCCAGGATTTTTTTTTTTGGGGGGGGGGTCTATTCCAAGTTTTTAAAGGCAAATATTTGTCAAATTTTTATGAGTTACTATCAGCAATAACATTAGGGGGGTGGGCCGCAGCTCTTCCAGCCCCTCCCCCCACCCTGGGTACGGCCTTGATTATCTATATATGTTCCAAATGTCATGAAATGTATAGAAAACATTTACTGTGTATATTGCTTCCGTCGATCGCGTCGGCCGTATTACGCTGCGTAATGCACCCACGTCGTCTGTACTTCGCTGCGGATTGCACCTAGAAATACCTCTCTTGTATTTAGAGCACAAGACCCTAGTCTTTTATAAGCTCTGAAATGAATGTAGCTGTGTCTCTCAACTCCTGGAGAGTACCATATAGGTTCAAGACCTTAGTGTTACCCAGTGGGTCCCGCCTGAACTCCTGCAGGGCTGGACAGTGAAGAATATCATGACCACCCACTCCTTGTTCAACCCTTACCACAGCGTCTACCACTTGGGATGGTGCGTGAAATCCCTGATTCAGCGCCAGGTATGTACCGACTCACAGGTATCAGTTCTGAACTGTGCTGATAGGGCCTGACTCATTCCGCCCGGAGCTGCCACCACGGATCGGGCTTGTTTGGATTTTGGCATATTTCTGAAAATCTCACGTCCCGTACCAGCCTTCTTCCCAGCGTTTGCTCCAGATATCACGTTGGGAATCTCGGATCAAAATGCGCGCGTTCAGCGAAGGAGCATGCTCCTCCGTCTTTTGCTGAGTTCTGCACCTGCGGCGGCGGTATTTTTTGGCGCATTATAATCTGTCCCGCGTCGACCGTCTTAGACGGTATTACTCAGCAAAGATGGCCGCCACTGATGGAGTCAGTACCTGACGAAATACGCGGATGACGGGCAAATCAGTATGACCGCGAAAATTACAAGTAAAACCCTTTGAAACATTGTGAAGATACACCTACTAGCAATCAGTGAGCGTGAGCAACAAAAGAAATCATAAATTTCCAAGAAATTGAAGGCGTCACGGTACGCGTCAATTTTGGTGCAACAGTCGCGCCAATCTTCACGTCAAATTTTCGAGCCCTAACCAGCGTCGATCGCGTAAGCCGTCTCTTGCTGTAGTTCGGCACCCCTGCTGACGTATATTCTGCAGCGCACTGCACTCCGCTCCCGCGTTAACCGTGATTACACGGTATTAGCTTAGCCAAAGATGGCCGCCGCTGATGCAGTATGTACACGACGAAATACGTGGCCACGATCTGGTTACGACGGTCAAATTAGTATGACAGGTTAATACAAGTAAAACCGTATTGAAAACAGTAGTAAAAAAATATACCTACTAGCAATCAGTGAGCTGAGAGCAACAAAAGGAACACTACATTTTCAAGAAATTGGGCATTAATGGTACGCGTAAGGTTTGGCGTAACTTACCTGGTAACTTTCGTGTAATATACGCGCGCCTAATCTTACGCGTAATTTTCGACCCTAATTGTACATAAACCTTTCATTTTTCTGCCTTCAGATGAGGTCCAATAATATCTAGATCTGCATATAAAAGTGTCATAATGTCGCTTAATAGGCCTCTTACCAAAACACCACCTATACTAAAATATACTTTAAACAGATGAGTGATTGATTTTTTTAAAAGTATAACCACATCTAGAAATGTAAAACCTATGGGGACATCTGGGCATCAGGTATTTAATAAGTTAATTAACATCTCACCATCAAGGGCCCAGTGTATAACTGTACCATCATTGATGGCTGCAATGTAAAAATACGCACTGGAGTTAAAGGTGTACAAAGCGACTACGAGGAAGTGCAATAAATGAAATTACAGGCGATGAGATAGTATCAAAAGCAATAATTGTGGGATTTCTACAACTGTAATCTGTAGATAAAAGTTTGGACAGGTGTGAGTACAATTAACGTACTTCTGTTGGTCTTTGATCTTCAGACAAACAAAAGTGAACGCTAGGAGACACAAACCCTGAGGTGAGAATTATAAACTCATCATTGAAACACGACCTATATTGATACTTCATGCACAGGTGGAAAAGGTGAACGCTGTCCAAAAACTCTCCCCCCCCCCTCTCTCTCTCTCTCTCTCTCTCTCTATCTACCTTACCCCCAGTAAGGTCAGCCACTTCTTAACCCACACACTTGCCCTGCGTGCGATAAAAAGAAAAGACTAGTTGGTGGTGGTGGTGGATGTACAGAGTACTACAGATATAAATAGTATTGATGTGGGGTGTTTTTTTGCACGCATCAGACTACAAGGGGAATGTGTATGGTGACTTGCGGTGGGAGTGGGGAGGTAACATTATCGTCACTATCAGGAAAAAGCAATAGGGTGGAATGAGACAACCAGTGAGTGCAGGGTGATACTCAATACACAGATACAAGACAACCAGTCAGTGGGGGTGGTACTCAACACCACTGGATACAAGACAACCAATCAGTGCAGGTGTACTCAACTTTTCAGATACATGAATACCAGTCAGTGCAGGGTGTACTCAACATTACAGATACAAGATAACCAGTCAGTTTCAGGTAAACTCAATACCAGACTCAAGACAACCAGTAGATGCAGGGTCGTACTCAATACCACAGATTACAAGACAACTAGTCAGTGCAGGGTGTACTTAATATTTGAAGACTTCAAGACAACCAGTCAGTGTAGGGTGTACAAGACAATGACGAGTGGTGTGTGTGCTAATGAAACAATGTGTATTGTGCTCATCCACTTTGATCCAAAAAATACAAGTGGAACATGAGTGGAGGGGGACCTAATCGAGGGATGGTGGGGGGGAGGATTGTAACCTCAATCGATCATTACTCGGAACAGAAACTAGGTAACTCCAAATTACTGGCCTGTACTAGAAATTAAAACCATAAAAGAGTATATGTGAGCTGTAATCTTAATTAGACAAAAACGGATCATTATTAGGACATATATACATTATTAGGACATATATACATTATTAGGACATATATACATTATTAGGACATATATACATTATTAGGACATATATACATTATTAGGACATATATACATTTAGGAGCTGTGTGACACGTAGCAGGTGGTGGACTCAATGGCTAGGGTGGGAACAAACATATGTGTCAAGGTAGTGGTCAGTATTTCAGTCGCCCCTTTATCCACCCCTGTGTCGATGGGAGCAGGGTCTAGTTGTTAATGGGGCGCAGGGTCTAGATGGGTTAATGGGAGCAGGGTATGAGTGTGTTCAAGGGAGCAGGGTCTAGATGTGTTAGTGGGAGCAGGGTATATATGTGTTAATGGGAGCTGGGTCTAGATGTGTTAATGGGAGCAGGGTATGGATGTGTTAATGGGAGCAGGGTATATATATGTTAATGGGAGCAGGGTATATATGTGTTAATGGGAGCAGGGTCTGATGTGGGTATTAATGGGAGCAGAGGGTCTAGATGTGTTAATGGGAACAGGTATGAATGTGTTCAGCAAGTAGGGTATGGATGTGTTAAGGGAGCAGGGTCTAATATAGGAATGATTATATGAGTCGTTAGCAGTAATAGTAACAATTGTT
Source organism: Bulinus truncatus (assembly GCA_021962125.1). Lineage (NCBI taxonomy): Eukaryota > Metazoa > Mollusca > Gastropoda > Planorbidae > Bulinus > Bulinus truncatus. The sequence goes on from JAGDYQ010000102.1 coordinate 518,372, forward strand.
GACCACGGTATTCAAGGTCAGCTATAGTTGACTACGCTATTCAAGGTCATCTACAGTAGAATTATGAATTTTACACATTTAACCCAGCTGCATATCTTTCTAATCCTAGTCTTCATTGTGACATTAACTTCCAGTTTCTCAATAGTAACAAATGTATTAGTATTGTCCTGCACAACTTAAGTTACTTATGAAACATATTCAGCAATACTATAGGGTGAGGGAAGTCACTTTGATAACGGGGTCATAATAATGGTATCACAGGTAACTGCAATCTAGTCATATGGTATCACAGGTAACTGCAATCTAGTCATATGGCATCACAAAAATTAAAATAAATAAATATCAAAAGCGATGCGCCCAACCCTACTCCCAAAGCTTGGGACCCCCTGACAAGTGTTCGGGTTCTCTCCCTCTCCTTCTCGGTGACCCTGCATGTTACTACTGGCATTGGAAACAAAAACCATAGCCCCCGGGCTCCTGGGCAGTTTTTACGTTAACGGGACCCCTGTGTTCATTGAGGGGGCCCTGTGTTCATTGAGGGGGGCCTGTGTTCATTGAGGGGGCCTTGTGTTTATTGAGGGGGGCCCTGTGTTCATTGAGGGGGCCCTGTGTTCATTGAGGGGGGCCCTGTGTTCATTGAGGGGGGCTATGCTAATTTACATTAGGTGGGCCACAAGGGAAAACGGTGTAAAAGCCACCACTTGCAAATATAAGGCCTGTAATAATCTTTGAAAATTGGGGCCCCTCTGACACCGACCCCAACCGTTAAGTATTAAATCCCGGATATCCTCACAAATCATTGCTGGAATAACTTTCAAATAAAAAAAACCAGTTTCAAACAAAACAATTATTCTCGTTTTCTTGAGAAATTCAAAGAGTTCTATGTATCAATGGGTTGGTATTTTATGCATGTGTATCACTGGGTTGGTATTTTATGTCTGTATATCACTGGGTTGGTATTTTATGTATGTATATCGTTGGGTTGGTATTTTATGTCTGTGTATCACTGGGTTGGTATTTTATGCATGTGTATCATTGGGTTGGTATTTTATGTCTATGTATCATTGGGTTAGTATTTTATGTCTATGTATCATTGGGTTGGTATTTTATGTATGTGTATCATTGGGTTGATATTTTATGTATGTGTATCATTGGGTTGGTATTTTATGTATGTGTATCATTGGGTTGGTATTTTATGTCTGTGTATCATTGGGTTGGTATTTTATGTCTGTGTATCATTGGGTTGGTATTTTATGTATGTGTATCATTGGGTTGATATTTTATGTATGTGTATCATTGGGTTGGTATTTTATGTCTGTGTATCATTGGGTTGACATTTTATGTCTGTGTATCATTGGGTTGATATTTTTTGTCTGTGTATCATTGTGTTGGTATTTTATGTATGTGTATCATTGGGTTGGTATGTCTGTGTATCATTGGCTTGATATTTTATGTCTGTGTACCATTGGGTTGGTATTTTATGTCTGTGTATCATTGGGTTGGTATTTTATGTATGCGTATCATTGGGTTGATATTTTATGTCTGTGTATCATTGGGTTGGTATTTTATGTATGTGTATCATTGGGTTGATATTTTATGTATGTGTATCATTGGGTTGGTATTTTATGTCTGTGTATCATTGGGTTGATATTTTATGTCTGTGTATCATTGGGTTGATATTTTATGTCTGTGTATCATTGGGTTGGTATTTTATGTCTGTGTATCATTGGGTTGGTATTTTATGTCTGTGTATCATTGGGTTGATATTTTATGTCTTTGTATCGTTGTATCACATGTTATGTTGTATATTGTACGACTCTACATGTTCTGTTGTATATTCTATGACTAAATGGTCTGTTCTACGTTGTATGACACTACATGTTCTGTTGTACGTTTCCGTTTGAAGTTACTTCCTATGTCCACATTTCAACATCCAGCCTGTCCAAATGGTCAAGTGAAAAGTGTGCGGCTGGCTTTGTCAAGATCGAGGACAGGAAATGGGAGTGGGAAAGCGTGGTGAATCTGGAGTAAGGAGGCGGTTGGGGGGGGGGGGGCAGGTCGGACGTTGACGTGTAAACTGGGGCCACAGCTTACACTCTGTTGAGTTGAGGGAAGAAAAAAAGAGTTGACCAGCCGAAGACAACAGATGAAAGAAAGTGACCAAGTCTCATGGCAGATGTGCTTCCCAGAAGTAGTAGCCAGTCGACTGATCACGTGACCTCCCCACCCCCCCCCTCCCCACACAGACACACAGAGCACCGACAGTAAAAAAAAAGAGTCAACAAACTCGAGAGTCTGATGAGAATAGATTTAATGACCTTGACACACACACACGTATCACCGTATCACCAAACTACAACACAGTGTCGGGGGATAGAGAGTAGGCGTGTGTAGTGGTTGGTGGGATGATAAATCTCCTAATAACACACTAACCAAATTAAAAACACGAAGTGATGACCTACATTCCGTTGTTTATATTCATCAACACCATCTGCCCCCCCCGCCCCCGCCCTACCTCAGTGGCATCAATACATGGGCGTTGTTCTCATGAAATATTCAATGGAGTAGTGTGGGTGTCTTTTTTTTTCTCTCTTTTTACGGCGCACCCCTCTCATCCACCAACATCACAGCCATACGTCGTGAACGCACAACCCAACATCACAGACGTATGTTGTGAACGCACAACCCAACATCACAGACGTATGTCGTGAACGCACAACCCAACATCACAGACGTATGTCGTGAACGCACAACCCAACATCACAGACGTATGTCGTGAACGCACAACCCAACATCACAAACGTATGTTGTGAACGCACAACCCAACATCACAGACATATGTTGTGAACGCACAACCCAACACAGAATAAGGCCATGTATAAATTATTCCGTCAGTACTTCAGTCAGCGGCGGATTTAACGGTGGTCGCGCAAGGTGAGCGCCTCGGGCTCTTCTCGACTTGTGGTGAGGACCATTCGCTAAAACAGGCAAACTACGTCCAGCGGGCCAGATCCGGCACCCCAGACTTAAATTGACGAACCCAGTGTGGCCCGCGACTTAAAAAGTTTGCCCACCCTTGAGATGTGTAAAGTCCCTGTAAGGATGAGATCCTATAAACCACTAATGGGACGGTTTTTTTTTTTTATGGTGCCTTCTTTCATCTCCCACCATAGCCGATAGTGCAATGGCCATGGAACTTGAGCCAAGACCTGAAAAATTTCCTTGGTCCTCACCGGAGATCAAACCAGGTACCTTCAGGTCGACAGTCGAGCGCTTAACCGCACGACCATCCGTCCCCTTCTAAAAAAAAAATCGCCCACCCAAATGGGACAATTTTTAGGTTTTGTAGTGCCCTTCTTTTGTAGTGCCCTTCTTTCATCCCCACCACAGCCGGGGGGCACCCTTGAGATAGAGCCTTTTAAAGTCTTTTCTTTCCGGCCCAATATATCCTTCTTTCTGCGCCTTGGAGCATCCAGCGACCTTAGTCCGCCTGTGACCTCAATATGTTTCTATGTACTTACCCCCCCCCCGCCCTCCGCTGGGCCCCTCCTTTAGAATGAACTAGTTAGTTATGCACATATTCATCTCAACTGTCACCATACAAAAGTAGATACGGTTAATTCATGTATATGTGTCACATGACAAATTCTCAACAATTGGACACCAGTGTCATTGAATCCCACAGTCACCAGTTACAGCACAGTCCTAGCAGTACAGACATGAAGGGACATCGTCGTGCCAGCTTAACTGTACACAGTAGACACATGTCAAGACAATGAATGAATATATTATAAATAAAAACACTGCACATACATTAAGAAACTGGACCGGTGATGATTACTAATAAAAACACTGCACATACATTAAGAAACTGGACCAGTGATGAATACATGTACTAATAAAAACACTGCACCTACATTAAGAAACTGGACCGGTGATGAATACTAATAAAAACACTGCACAAAACGAAGACACTGAACCACCAAGTGTAAACTAATTAGTTATTTACTGTTCATTCACGTCTTGAAATCCCATATAAATTCTAACCCAAACTGATTCAACGCACTGTTCGAACTTTTTGTACTTAACAGTTTATGAAGTTATCGTCTGTGTTGTGGGCCTTCATATCCCCGGGGCCTCCAAATACAAAGAAACATGAAGTATAACTGAACACAAACGTCCGTGACAACTTCATTTTTCCTTAATTCAAATTTACTTTTAATCCAGTCCGGGGTGTTATTGAGATCTGCAGCCCATCGATAATCCAGTCGGGGTGTTATTGAGATCTGCAGCCCTTCGGTAATCCAGCCGGGGTGTTATTGAGATCTGCAGCCCTTCGGTAATCCAGTCGGGGTGTTATTGAGATCTGCAGCCCTTCGATAATCCAGTCGGGGTGTTATTGAGATCTGCAGCCCTTCGATAATCCAGTCGGGATGTTATTGAGATCTGCAGCCCTTCGATAATCCTAGACAAGTGATGTCCTGTCTTCAGATTATCTAATAGCATATTAGAAAACAATGGGGGCCCTGATCAACATCCAGGCCCCCTCCAAACCTCGAGGGCAAACCTCCTTGTACACACACAGGGCCACTGGGCTACACTTAATTCCACTAGAAGACACTGATGGCAGGAAAGTCATGGACATAGTCCAGCCAACCAGAACCGTCCTAACTGAAGTACCAGCCAACCAGAACCGTCCTAACTGAAGTAAAGTGAGCCACCCCGATCAAAGGACAGTCCCAAAAAGCCCCCCCCCAAACACACACACACACACACAAACACACACACTCCATCATTTCCAGTTTAATTGGACTCCATGTTAGGCATTAAGTTGATTTTTTTTTCAGCCTGTCTTTATCATTTAAAAAAAACTTTTCAACTTCATCCATTAAATTACGATCACGCATTCATTCAGATCTGGACACTGGACAGTCCGATTAGCTTAAACGAGCTATTAATAATGGCAATAATCCAACGTGACGCACGGCATGTAAACGAGATTTAAACCAGAACACCAGACTAATGATGAGTCTCATTCTAAGTAACAGTGGGTTAAATTATTTCGGTTTACTTTGTATCAGTACAGCTGTCGGAGCAGTTCTATTTAACAAACAAAACATCACACCCACAAGTTATGAAGTTCAAACATGCACTCATATGACAAGTTATGAAGTTCAAACATGCACTCATATGACAAGTTATGAACTTCAAACATGCACTCACATGACAAGTTATGAGCTTCAAACATGCACTCATATGACAAGTTATGAAGTTCAAACATGCACTCTTATGACAAGTTATGAACTTCAAACATGCACTCATATGACAAGTTATGAACTTCAAACATGCACTCATATGACAAGTTATGAACTTCAAACATGCACTCACATGACAAGTTATGAACTTCAAACATGCACTCATATGACAAGTTATGAAGTTCAAACATGCACTCATATGACAAGTTATGAACTTCAAACATGCACTCATACGACAAGTCATAAACTAATACTTACCATGTTTGCTCTGGAGTTTACCCATCGTCAAGAGTGGTTATCCATTACTTGAATAATTATACATATCCAAATAACAACAAAAATAAATTCAAACAATGAACACCCCCATAACTGAATGAATGAATGAACAGCACGTTGAGTTAAATAAAAGAACAAACTTTACATAGGCGTGCACACATTAGCGTGATGTCAATAGTAGTAGGAACAAAAACAACACAGTTGTCAACAAACTGCGGTACTTCACAATATTATCCTCTTTATTTTCAAACAGACTTACACCACTGCACACACCTCCACGGTAAAAACAAATTATTGGCACTATTACAAATTCCTTGTTCCTCGCGATGCACCCCTCGCACTGAAAGCCACAGACTGAGACACGCTGATCTCCCTTTCAACTACGCTTCGCCGTTCATCGTGTTTGTCGAAAAAAAGAAAGGGGGCGGAGCCTGAGGCTGCCCTCTTTCCCCCCCTCTCTCTCTCCTTATTCACCTTCCCCCCCCCTCCCAACCCTTCTCTCCCTTCCTTCGCTCTGATCGTGGTCGCCGTTCATTGTGATTGACATCGGAAGGGTCAAACATCCCAACACTTCCTATTCTTCAAAGAGAACCGTTAGAGAGAAGAAAGAAAAAAAAAACAAATTCTCCAGATAGCTCAAGATTAACTCAAAAAAGGTTCACGCCATTTACAGATTACAGATGCATTAAACAGTTCACGCAACTCTTTACATTCTAAAGGATTTTTACTAAGCGAAATAAAGCGCAAGCATGCACAATAGAAGACGAGAATAATTATGTTGTTCAGACATGAAAGGGTGCATGAGATCAACATACAATTGTTCGCAACAATTGTCAAGGTTTCCGTAGTGTAGTGGTTATCACATCCGCCTAACACGCGGAAGGTCCTGGGTTCAAACCCCAGCGGAAACAATGTTTTTTTTTCGTTTGAGTTTTTATAAATTTAATTCCGTATTAGTTACATTTTTATTTATATGTAATATATACAGCAAGTTTATAAGAAGAATTTAATATATAAAGTATGCTTTTTACGAATGTCTCTTATGATTTTACAATCTGCCATATTCTTAAGACTTTATGAACAATGTTCTAAAAGAAAAAAAAAAAGCTTGCATCACAACCTTCTCGGTGTGTGTTTGTCATCTTAAAAATAATAATTGTAAAGATACCGACAAGAAACATATCCTTAAAAATAACTAATGAATAAACTGAGAATAACAGCTTAAACATGGCTGCTTTCATATTAGCTTGCTCTCAAATAATGATGTGCCACTGCCAACATATTAGTTAGGGAACATTGATTGTATTGTTGGAATAGAAAATTAATCTGTTTGTTTACGTGGGAGAGGTGGTTAGGGTAGGACCATTCTTCATATCTATGAGTAGAACTAGAAATGTACTAATGATATTACTGAACACAGTTGATAATGACGATGGTGGATCACATACAGGGACGCAACCAAATAAAACGCAATAGCGCTAGAGAATTAATTCCCTTGAATAAACCGAAGCAAAGAAGGATTTTTAACATTTTACACTTAGTTCTTCAACCAGTTTTAACGGTATTTCGTGTTTAACATTTTACACTCCGTTCTTCAACCAGATTTAACGGTATTTCAAGTTTAACATTTTACACTCCGTTCTTCAACCAGTTTTAACGGTATTTCGTGTTTAACATTCTACACTTCGTTCTTCAACCAGTTTTAACGGTATTTCAAGTTTAACATTTTACACTCCGTTCTTCAACCAGTTTTAACGGTATTTCAAATTTAACATTTTACACTCCGTTTTTCAACCAGATTTAACGGTATTTTGTGTTTTCGCCTCTCAATTTTTACAAGAGACATTATTCTCCCCACTACCCCGAGTTCCTTATATACCTGCATAATCCCACAATCCCTAGCTCTAGACTAGACGTGAAACAAACAAATCTGTGTCCGTTACTATTCTGACCTCAATGAAACACAAAATATATTTGTTTTGTTTTTTTTTGTTTGCTTGGCTGGGGTTGATAAAGATTTTATTCGCAGTTGACAAATGTAATGTTTCATCATCATCATCATCATGTTTCCTTTTAGTTCCTTGTGGAACATAGGGCCTCTGTGAAAGCTCGCCACTTCCACGATTAAGCTCTTCCCAGCTCTTCCCTGATCGCCCGGTCTCATCTAGTATACTGCGTCTCCATGTGCGCTTGGGTCTTCCTCTGTGACGTTTGCCTTGAGGATTCCAGTCTAAGGCCTGCCTGGTTCTGTTGTTTGTATCTTTTCTAAGAGTGTGTCCAATCCATTTCCACTTTCTCTCTAGAATTTGTTGCACAATGGATCTCTGTCCACACTTCTCCCACAATTTGGTGTTCTCTAACTTGTCATACCACTTTACTTTCATTATGTTCCTTAGACATCTGTTGACGAAGGTCTGTAGTCAATTATTTGTTGTCTCTGTTGTTTTCCAAGTTTCAGACCCATAGAGTAGGACAGATTTCACATTGGTGTTAAAGATTCTTAATTTGGTTTTAGAAGAAATGTATGTGGATCTCCAGACGGCTTTTAGATTAGCGAATGCTTGGCGTGCCAGGTTTATTCTACGTTCTATGTCTTCGTCTGTTCCTCCTGTTATACTGACCACACTCCCTAGGTATACAAAGTTTTCTACTTGTTGTAGACTTTGATTCCCTACTTCTATTGTGCCATCTTGATTTTCAGAATCTTTGTTTTTTGCTGGTTTATCTTGAGACCAACTCTCTGTCCAGTACTATCCAGGGCTGAGACTTTCTCTTGCATGTCTTGTAATTTGTGGGACAGTATGGCCAGGTCGTCTGCGAACTCTAAGTCTTCTAGCCTCTTCACCAGGTTCCACTGGATTCCTTTACCAGAGTCAGCATAAGCCTCTCTGGTTACCCAGTCTAGAACCAGAAGAAACAGAAGTGGTGAAAGGAGGCACCCCTGCTTGACTCCAGTTGTAATGCTGAATTCCTCTGATACTCTACCATTGTGTACTACTTGGCATGTGAAGTTTAAGTAGAGGTTTTTAATGATGGTTATTATCTTGGTTGGTATACCATAGTGCCTCATGATTGTCCACATTGTATCTCTGTCAATACTGTCGAAGGCCTTTTCAAAGTCTACAAATGTGACATAGAGAGGGCATTGCCATTCAATAGTTTGTTCAATGATGATACGTAGAGTGGCAATCTGGTCAATGCATAACCTTCCTCTTCTGAACCCAGCCTGTTCCTCTCTTAGGAGGCTGTCGCAAGCTTCTTTTATTCTGGTGAGTAGTATTCTGCTAAATACTTTGCTTGGCACCGAGAGTAGGGTGATTCCTCGCCATTTATCACATTGTGATAGATCTCCTTTCTTTGGGATCTTGATCAGTAGGCCTTTTTCCCATTCTGCAGGAGGAGTTTCGGTTGACCAAATTTTATTAAATATATTATGAAGTTGGTTAACAATTCCAGTTCCTCCTTCTTTTAGGACTTCGGGTGGTATATTGTCGGTGCCTGCTGCTTTACCTGTCTTCATTTGGCGCGTAGTGCCTTCCATATTTCTTCTTTGGATATCTCTTCTATGTTTATATCCAGTGTTTTACCTGTAATAAGGACAGGTGGATTCAGAGGGGTTGGTCTGTTCAGCATTTCCTGGAAATATTCTTTCCATCTCTTAAGTTGATCATCAATGGAAGAGAGGAGCTTGCCTTGTTTGTCTCGTACTGGTACGTGATTATTTGATTTCTTGCCACTCAGGATTTTAGTGATTTTGTACAGCTGTTTCATGTCATTTTTCCCTGCTGCCTCTTCTGCTCGTTCTGCCATTCTATTGTAGAAGGTTCTTTTATCCTTTCTGAGCATTTTTTGAGACTGCTTTTGAGGTTGTGTTGTATTCTTGTTGGGTGAGCTGTTTATGCCTCCTTGTTTTTGCTTGGTTTACCATTTGTTTTGCCCGTTTCCTGTCTTCGATTTTTTTCCATGTCTCTTCTTTTATCCAGTGCTTTTTGTTTTCCTGTGTTGGACTTAATATTTCTTTGCATGTCCTTATGATGGTGTCTTTGAAGTTGTTCCAGGTTTTGTCTATGTCATCCTCTGTGTCATCTGGTTGTAGGGCAGAAAATCTGTTTTGGAGTGTGACTTGAAATGTTTCATAGATGAAAAATATTATTTCAGCATTAAGCAGAATTATAATCGAATTTTCACATAAATAAAAAAAAAATGTTTGTTTTAGTGAAGCATGTTTATTTCTAGCATGTTGCGTCAGCTCAGCATCAAAATCATAGTATATAGTATATATAAATGTATACTTGCACAAACACACATACCTCAACTCACAGAAGACTCCAACACACAGACTCCAACACAATCTTGTTACATACAGATAAAAACAAACCCTGGGCTCAACATAAAAGCAACATGTATACAAACACACTAACACACTTCATGTCCAACTACACAGTCTCCTTACACACACACACACACACACACACACACAGACGGCACGCTCTCGTAGACATCACATTAACTTTCATTTCACAAGGGCAGTAACCTACTACACACACCATGTACACAGGCAGTAACCTACTACACACACCATGTACACAGGCAGTAACCTACTACACACACCATGTACACAGGCAGTAACCATCTACACACTATGTACATTGGCAGTAACCTACTACACACACTATGTACACTGACAATACACATACACACTTGCTCTACACACTGATAATACCCCTTCTCCCACCCATTAGCTAAGCTCGTAAAGATATTATAGACAGTGTTCAATGTGTTTTTGTCTTGTTGTGTTTTTGTTGTTTTTTTCCCGGCTATTGAGAAAATAAAAATCCCTTTAAGATGGATATCATCAAAAGAGCAGCTCCCAGTTTAGTAAGTTGATATTCTAGGCCTAATCTGGTTATTGGCCTTAATGACAGCAATGGTATTAACCCGTCAGATGGCCTCCCTTTGTTCTCCCTTTGATCTCCGCCAACAATAAAGACAATGAGAATCAAGTCTTGTCCCCAGCCACTACTTCTCCTTCACCGTGCCACTCGGCACTTTACGGATTTTTCCGATTCACATCGGCCCGCCTTCCTGCTCCCCTTTGACTGGTTAATCTCACCTTTGACAATCTGATGGACGAGGCTTTTGGATTCATTTCAAATAAACATAAAAACTAATCGATGGCCAATTTTGTATATTTATTTTAAACTCTTTTTTTTTAACCTTTCGAAAACTTTATAATGTACAATATGTGTGTGTGTGTGTGTGTGTGTGTATGTATGTCTCACGGGGCAGGCATTCTACAGCAGGGGCCAGGCCATAGCAGGGGGGGTGGTAGGAAATAAATGTTACTAAGTAGAGCAAACAAGCAGAGGAGGCAGACAAAAACGCAGGGGGCCCCGCCCCCCTCCGCACGCTACGGGCCTGGTGTGTGTGGTGGTGGATGGGTCAGTGGCGGCCTTAGAAGATGGAGACCTGCCCCGGGGGCCCACTCAATGAGACTCTTTTTTTTCGCCCAAAATGTGACCCCCCCCCCCCGTATATGGCACTTGTCAACTGCCATACATATGTTATGGTCACCTCTAAGGCTGTGGATGTGTGTGAGAGAAGTCCCTGTAAAGGATGAGATGAAATCTCTTAGATCCAGTAAACTACTAATGGGACTGTTTTTACTATGCCTTTCTTTCATCCCCTCCATAGCCGACAGTGCAATGACCAATGAGATCATTTAGCGGGGACTTTAATCATGACCTGAAATATCCATTAGCCCTCACCATGGATCGAACCTGGGGCCCTCAGATCGACAGTCGAACGCCTTACCGCACGATTTGTGATCATTACGACGATTATTTTTTTGTCAAGTACCAATGGATAGGGACACATATGATGTACACATATGAGGTATATAATAAGGATTGTTTATACATGTATGTGTTTATATGTGTGTCACCTATACAAGATGGCCCTCGGTAACGAGGCCTGCCTCAATGGGAACATCATCGGGTACGGGGACTCTTCCCCCCCCCGCCCCTACTCGAATAGATCAGTCTGTGAAATCGTTCACTTGGTCACGTGTTAATATATCCCCCCACCCTTCACATGCCAATATTTTCTTGCTGAGATCTGTTTCCTTTATCATTTCACATACATACATACATACATACATACATACATACATACATACATACATATATACATACATACATACATACATACATACATACATACGTACATACATACATACATACATACATACATACATACATACATACATACATACATACATACATACATACACATTTACATACATATAGGCAGGCATGCAAACAGACAGCCCAACGAACGGGCAGAAGAACAGACATAGATAGATAGCTAGGTAGATAGATAGATAGATTCCGGATCTAAAACTATACATCTATAAATATATAAAAGATTAACCGAGCAATGTTTGAAAGATCTTTTGATACGATGATAAAAACCAGTTGCTCGTTTGAAGCCATGATAGCGTGTTGCGCGTCTGTTCCGATTCATCTTCTCCCTCCCCCCCATCCACCCAGCTCCCACCCACCCCCCACACATCAAAGAGACGGTCCGTCTGTCATCTCTTCCGCCTAAGTGTATAGATAAAACTGCAGGAAGGAGGGGGTGGGGGGATAGCTTACCGTTATTTTTGTGTTGTTTCTATAAGCACTGTGAATTTGAATAACCGAGGCGATGCTGAGGGCGGTATGGAGGGGCGGGAGGGGAGTGGCGCCCGCTGCATTGAAGGGGGGGGAGGGCTATAAAAATAGGGGAGAGTTATCATTAAAGGGGAGGTGCTGCTGTTTGACGGGGATGGGCGGGTGGTAATGTTGTCACTGGAAGGTTAACATCAAAAACACGGAGTGACAGATCTCAGGAATGCCATGTCTGGTGTATATATAAATACAATATTTGTTTAGCTAACGGGTCAAGATGAAATAAAAAAAAATCCGAGAGATGTGGTTTCACTGATTCTAGCATTCTCTCTCGTCTCCCCCTCTCTCTCCCTCATCTCTCTCTCTCTACCCTCTGCATCCTTCTCTTACCATCACTTTATTTTTCCCTATCTACTCACACAGTCCTCGTCTGTACATGTATGTAATCATGTATCTATCCATGTATCAATGTAAGATTTCTATTGAGGTCCTCATAGAATGTGTGATGTGAAAGTGAAGGACAACCCCCCCCCCCAAGCAAACAATCCACCCCTTGCACATAAATATATATATATATATTACCTACCTACTTTCCCAACGACATGTATGTCTGTCTCTCTGTCTCCACACCAATCTACATACTTATCTATCTGTCTGCATACACATCCATAAAAGTGCATGTCTGACCTGTGTACCTACCTATCGATCTATATACCAGTCCTCACACTAATCTATCTGTCAGAACACATATATACATTTTTATCTGTCTATTTGTCTACATACCTAGATATTTACTCTTACTTGTCAGTTGATCTAGTTACCTATCTACTCACTTACCTGTCTGTTTGTATATATAACTGTTTACAAATTTACCTTTCTATCTTCATACCTATCAACACACTTACCTGTCTGTTTGTCTACATACCTGTTTATATACTCGGATACTCCCCTTACCCTTCCTTCATCAAAGGAAGACAGAGAAAAGAAACATAAAATGATTCACGTGTAAATATATTCATTAAAATGTATTTTCAACTAGAAGTTCTGTCCATTGACTTGAAATGCAAGTAATGGCAGACATTAAAAAAGACAACTATTATCAACGCAAGTAATGGCAGCATTTAAAGAGACAATAATTATCAATGCAATTTTAATGGCTGACATTTAAAAAGACAACAATTATCAATGCAAGTAATGGCAGACATTTAAAAAGACAACAATTATCAATGCAAGTAATGGCAGACATTTAAAAAGACAACAATTATCAATGCGAATAATGGCAGACATTTAAAAAGACAACAATTATCAATGCGAATAATGGCAGACATTTAAAAAGACAACAATTATTAATGCAAGTAATGGCAGACATTTAAAAAGACAACAATTATCAATGCGAATAATGGCAGGCGTGTTTGTATTCATTATTACTTCTATAAATATGTGTATTATCTAAGGTAGTGGTTCTCAAACTATGGCGGTTCGCGACCCAATAATAAATCAGTTCTGTTTCTCGACCCAAATGATAAAAAAGAACAAGAAATAATATAATAGCAACAATTAATTGTTATTATATGTAATTGAGTAATTGTAAAAAAAAAATGGCTACCCATTTGAAATCATCTCTCGACCCACCTGTCGGTTGACACACACAATTTGAGAATCACTGCTGGGGATTTATTTTTATTTGCTGTACTTTTGAGAACAGTCAAGTACAGTGTAACTATAACAGATTATCAATTTATTTATACTTTTGAGTACAGTGTAACTATAACAGCTTATCAATTTATTTATACTTTTGAGTACGGTGTAACTATAACAGATTATCAATTTATTTATACTTTTGAGTACGGAGTAACTATAACAGATTATCAATTTATTTATACTTTTGAGTACAGTGTAACTATAACAGCTTATCAATTTATTTATACTTTTGAGTACAGTGTAACTATAAAAGATTATCAATTTATTTATACTTTTGAGTACGGTGTAACTATAACAGATTATCAATTTATTTATACTTTTGAGTACGGTGTAACTATAACAGATTATCGATTTATTTATACTTTTGAGTACGGTGTAACTATAACAGATTATCAATTTATACTTTTGAGTACGGTGTAACTATAACAGATTATCAATTTGTTTATACTTTTGAGTACGGCGTAACTATAACAGCTTATCAATTTATTTATACTTTTGAGTACGGTGTAACTATAACAGCTTATCATTTTATTTATACCTTTGAGTATAGTGTAACTATAACAGCTTATCAATTTATTTATACTTACAGAGTTTTAAATGAATGAGCCATTTTCTAGTGGTTATAAAATTAATAAAAACTGTTTAACTACCGTGACGTGGGCACAAGGTCAAAATAGTCAATTGAAAGTAAAAATTAATAAAAAGCTAATAACTATTGGATAATTGGATACTATAATAAAAAACATTTCTGGAGTTGAAATAAAACAATTTAAGTGTTACAATTATTTATTGTTACGGTGATGCTTTACGATGAAACCAAAAAAATAAATGTGTATATGTCAGAGTGATATTTGCACTAAATCTCCCCGAATTATTATTTATAACACTAATTTTAATTAACAGAATAATACCCCCCCCCCCCCCGAAGTGCATTCCATCTTCCTTCCGCACACATCTCTCTCTCTCTCTCTCTCTCTCTCTCTCTATTTTCTTTTCCTCTAACATATTTCGCTGCCCAGCCTGTTGTTGCTACTCGTATGCAGGCGAGGACCTCGCTAATCAGCGAGAGCTTCAAAGGAAGAAATGCCGTTTGATGGTGGTCTCCTGCCTGGACTTCAAAGGGTCATACGCTCGGCTACAGTGCCAAGACCAGAGATATTGATAGGAAATGAAGGACCGATCGTCGATCACAGAGCACATCGATCTGGTCAGACATTTTGGTTTTCTTTTGAGACGAACTTTTTTTTTTGTTTGGTTTTTTTTCCCCTCATACATCAAACATCGTCTTTGAACTTCATTAGGCGAAAAAAAAATGTTGTCATGACAATACGGCTGGTGTAGAGAGTATGAAAATTAGCCCGGTACAAATCTGAAACAATATAAAAACTGTCGGCTCAGAGAGTAGAAAATGTCAACTTGATTCCTTTTTATTTTAACCCTAACTTAAACTATATTAACGGCGTATGTGTTTATAAAATGATTGATCATCTGAGCAGAGACGGACTAGGGTAAGTTAAAGCCCGGGTGCAGAGAAAAAAAAAATTGAGCCTTCTCAAAAAAGAAATAGTGAAAAACAAAATGTATGTACAAATGTAAAGTTGAATTGTTTCTGGGCCCTCATTACGTCTGGGCGCAGTGGGAGTGGCCGGTGCGCAGAACGTCATGTTCTCAATCTTTCTGTACACAAGGGTTGGGTGCTAGGCGCCATATTGGCTATTATAGTCTTATTTGTAACAATCCGCTAGCTTTCGATTGCTAGGTCGCTTTACGTGGCAAAATCTTCTCAAAATGTTCGTTCGAGTTGAAATGCGTTATTGGTTTGAAAGTATCACCGTATTTTAAACTGTTAAAATAAATATTTATTCTGAAACGTGTACATTATCCATATTTTCCGCAGTTTTTACGTTGTTTAATTTTTTTTTTAAATGAAGCGATCTTCTAAAATTAAGGAGAGTCTCACTCAAGGCAAATAACGTTTTCTGCATGCGATTTGTTTGAAACGTTTCTGTGGATTGGGGGTGTATCTTACGCGTAAATCGACGTCTGACTGCTTCTTAGGATGAATGCTGGTCTACGGAGATGAATGCTGGTCTACGGAGATGAATGCTGGTCTACGAAGATGAATGCTGGTCTACGGAGATGAATGCTGGTTCTATGGGCCACAAAAATTATAGCCTAATACAAAAAACGAATGTAATCTCATTTTTTTAAATATATTGCTACCGGTTTAATACACGAATGGTCGTGCGTTAAAGCGCTCAAGCTCTTGGCTCAAGCTCCCGATATATCTCCTTTGGTGCCTCCATGGCCATTGCACTATCGGCTATGGTGGGGATGAAAGAAAGGCACCATAAAAACCACCCCATTTTGTAGTTGATTGGATCTAAGAGATTTCACCTCATCCTTGCAGGGACATCACTTACACACCGGTTTAATACCCGGCGTTGCCCGGGAAATCAAGGTGCCATGCGACACCCCTCGATGGCAAGTAATGGGTCATGGGTCAAATGGGTCGCATAATTGGATCGGTCACATGGGTCATGGGTCAATTTTTCCTGACCCACGACCCATCCTTAGTCTCCGCCCGACCCTAAAAAAACCCGACGTCGCGCGTTTTAAAAAAAAATTCAAAATGGTTTCTATGGCGACGGCCGCCATCTTGAAAATAACAACATTCAATGGGTCATGGGTCATGATGGGTCTGGTTCAAGAACTTGTTGGGTCATATGGGTCATGGGTCATCAGTGACCCATTACTTGCTCTGCACCCCTCCCAATTATTTAAACATTAGTATTTACTTACAATTAATTAGGTTGATGTGATGGAAAAAAATTGATACAAAGTCACTAATTAGATAATATCTCAGGAATATATTGTGTAATTCACTGAGTGTCACAAGCTTTGTCACATGATAAGTTATAATCATTACAGATGTAATGACTCGGCATACAAACATTAATTAAACAATAACGCTCATTGGATTGTATGTAAGAGTTTAAATATTGTATCTATCAAGCGATATTAGAAAATGTATAACGTTATATTAGGACATATTTATTAGGGAGCGACCGATATGCCTTTTTACCGATAGTCCGATACCGATATTTTTCCCCAGCATTTTTGCCGAAACCGATATCGATATTTTGCTATTAATGAAACACAAACCATGCCTGCATAATCTCAGAAATCTGCATGTTTATTGTTTAAAATTAAACTTATAACAAACAATTTGTTGTTTTTACTTTTTACTTGTTCACAAACAGAAAAGTAAGATAAAGATGTAAATAATTCATGTCAAACTAAAAAAGTAAAAATGTATTAATTAGGGCTACTGATTATATATATATATATATATATATATATATATATATATATATATATATATATATATATATATATATATATATATCACTGCATAAACATGAATAGATTTTATCATTTTGCATTGTCTTGTATGTGTTAGTTTAATTTCATCTCGCTCATAATGGAGATATGACAGACTCATGTCGTCTTATATGTTACTTGCTCTCTCATCTCTCCCTGTCTCTCTCTCCCTCTCTCTATCTTTCGCCTTTTATCTTAGGTTTTCTGTGACACAAAATAGAACAAGCATACAATTCCCCCCCCCCCCATGTCAAAGAGGACCTCCCCCCTCCTCCCCCCCTCCCCATTCCTACTTTGTACCAAATTCCTCAGCTCAGATCTCTTTGCTAAAAACACGGCTTTGATGAGCCATCAATAGAGAAACAAATCAATACAAAAAATAACAGCAAAAAGGTTTGTTATTAGAACATCCACACACACATCCCCACCCCACACACGTTTAATCTCTCTTTTTTTAAGTTTTTTTTTTGTTTACTTTTTTTTTCTGTAATTGGCTTTCCTAGAGTTGCTAAGTCTAGTGTTAGGGGGCATACAAACTTTGAGTCTGCATTGTTACTGTCTCGTCTATCGCTAGGACATTCAAACTTGGTTTCTGTATTGTGGCTGTCTCGCCCATCGCTGGGACATTCAAACTTGGTTCCTGTATTGTCACTATCTCGTCCATCGCTGGGCATTCAAACTTGGTTTCTGTATTGTAGCTGTCTAGACCAAGGGTGGACCAAACTGTTTAAACCGCGGGCCACAAATGGGCCTCTTAAATGTGTCAGAAGGGCAGGACCAGTGGTAGGTGAAAATAGTACTTTTAAAAACAAATATAAATGAAATATACATATACACCTCATTGATGTAAAAGAACTGAGAGGAGTGTGGCGAGGGCAGGAACTAACGTGGCCCATGGGCTGTAATTTGTTTAAGTCTGGTCTGGTCCATCGCTAGAACATGCAACTTGGTATATGGATATAGTAACTAAACATCTCATTGTCAATCTCAACAATCATTTAATTTAACAATACATACAAGATGTAGCAACTTAGATTAAATAAATCCAAAATGGATAACAAAAATAATAATTGAAAGCAGTGAGTATTTAATAGACGCAAGTAAAATTATTGAAGGCACCAGTGGCGTCACTAGGGTTGGTGTCACCCGGTGCGGTAACTCATGGTGTCACCCCTCTCATGACACCCCATAGACATACAGCATTCTCAGCAAAATTTATAAATAAATTATAGGTCAGTGCAAGTATACCAATAATTTCATTAAAATAATTAATAATAAAAAGACGCAGTGTCTGTTAATAATCGGAGATATTTTTATATTTGGCATTAATTTTTTTCGAAGCCTTATAAAGTCATTTGCTGTTAATAATCGGAGATATTTTTATTTATTTTTAAAAATTAAATACGGCTTTGAATTATTTTAAATTACAAAATAAGAATATAGGCCTAAATCTAGATATTTTGCATTTTGGTGAGGGTGTCACCCGGTGCGGTCCGCACCCCCTAGTGACGCCACTGGAAGGCACTGAGCACTTATTAGACGCTAGTACAATTGGTCAAATGACTAATAAAGGAAGATAACTACGACCCAGACGTCTGAAACTCTCTGCCCCACACGTCATGGATACTAAATTTCTCAGACCACGGACACTTATTGAAAGGATTAACTTGTATGATCCTCACGCCATACACTCAATGGTAGTTTGAAAGAGGGGCCCAATTGTCAGGGTTATTCAGGGGCCCAGAATCAGCATTCCACACATCATCACAACAACAACAACAACAAACAACATATGTAAATAACAACTCATCTAGCCAACTCTACAATCTAGGCCACGTCATCTGTCAGGCGGAACAGACCGCTATCCGTCATTTGATTTCTCAGAAATTTCATATGGAAAGATATTTATTTGACCCAGCAGACGTAAGACTATATCATTTTACGTCTGGATACACTCCCCCCCCCAATCCTTCCCGGGTC
Organism: Bulinus truncatus; assembly: GCA_021962125.1. Classification (NCBI taxonomy): domain Eukaryota; kingdom Metazoa; phylum Mollusca; class Gastropoda; family Planorbidae; genus Bulinus; species Bulinus truncatus. The sequence continues at coordinate 537,639 of JAGDYQ010000102.1, forward strand.
TTTCAAATAATATGCAACTCATATTACTGTAATGCACCCCCTTCCCCACACCCACACCCGGGCAGTGCATCTTTCCATGGACGCGGCTCACTTTACCGTTACTACCCCCACCCCACTCCACCCCTTACCTTCCCACCGACCCTATATCTTTCCACGGACACAGCTCATATTATTACCGTAAAGCTTCTAATAAAATGTCTTCCTTTATGTCATGGGGGGGGGGGAGGGGGGCAAAGAAATAAGAAAGAAAAAATAAACGATTTTCTCACAAGGACTTTGGAGGCAGTCAATGAAGCGTGACAGGGACTTTGGAGGCAGTCAATGAGGCGTGACGATGTCGCCATCAAAAGGATGAAAAGTTTCGATGGGATCGCTCGCCGAGTGTGTCACTTATTGATTTAGGGAAATCAAAGGGAGAGAATTACACACACAAAGATGACTTTATTCTCAGGTAGTTATTTATATTTAATCTTTTCCTTGTGAAATAGCAGCATCTCTTTGTGTGTGTGTGTGTGTGTGTGTGTGTGTGTCGTTGTATGCGATGACGAGAAGCTTGGCTTGTGTATCTGTGTGTCTATGTGTGTGTGTGTGTGTGTGAGTGTGTGTCGTTGTATGCGATGACGAGAAGCTTGGCGTGTGTGTCTGTGTTAGTATGTGAGTGTATCTTGTGTAATGACGTGTCGCTTGGTGTGTGTATGTGTGTATTTGTGTGTGTCATTGTATGTGATGAGAAGTAGCTTGGTGAGTGTATGAGAGAGAGAAAGAGAGAGAGAGAGAGAGAGAGAGAGAGAGAGAGAGAGAGAGAGAGAGAGAGAAAGAGACTGAAGGTGAGTATGTGCGTATAAATAAGACCTTACAGTTAATGATATATTAATGATCTGTTAGGTTTATTTCTGTTAAAGTTAAGCCATTAATGAAATAAATATGTTATACGTTTTTAAAAAAAAATCAGAAAAATGATAAACTTAACATGGTAAACAGTAACTTATCAATTGATTCCACTATCAACATAAAATGTAGAAAATCTTGTAGACAGTGAAACCCAATTACCCATAGGCCCTATACTTCTGTAAGAGACGGTGAAACTCACTTACCCATACACTTCTGTAAGAGACGGTGAAACTCACTTACCCATATACTTCTGTAAGAGACAGTGAAACCCAATTCCCCATATACTTCTGTAAGAGACAGTGAAACCCAATTCCCCATATACTTCTGCAAGAGGCAGTGAAACCCAATTCCCCATATACTTCTGCAAGAGATAGTGAAACCCAATTCCCCATATACTTCATTAACAGACGGTGAAACCCTATTCCCCATATACTTCTGTAAGAGACCGTGTACTTTGTTCGAAGTAAACGCAAAAAGTCGAGAAAGTAAAACAAATAAAAAGAAAATAAATTAGTAGAGTGCACTGCTAATGATGAGGAAAATGAATAATCCAAATCATGGAGTGATATCAAATGTAATAATTGTGGGATTAGGAAAGCACACACACACACACAAACACACACACACACTCACAAAGAGACCAATATTAACAAGCCTCATTATTAGATGCAATTTGTGCTGTCAGAGCTGGGATTTTCCCATTTCCGGTGCGCACACGACATGGAATGGACTCTCCACTCCCTACCCGCCATATTTCGTGGGACGTATTGTTATTGGGTTCACACATTTTACTGTCACGAGACCAAATTAGTTGCTTTAGGCACGAAAAGGCGACTTCCAAACACAAACAAAACACTAGCTCACAAGAAAAACACTAGTTACTAATAGGCGAGGGGGTGGGAACAACCATTTGTTCATTTGTCAATCAAGAGATCAGTTTACAAGACTATGTGGGGGTTTCTTTATGTGAAACGCGTTTGCGCTTCGAGGCAAACGTATTACGGATAGTCGCTGCGGCGTTAGTTATACGATACGTTCTTTCTGCGTAGTTCGTTAAGCGAGGTATCACTATAGAAACTAATAATGTATAGATTTATTTTGTTGTTTTTTCAATTCATAACCACAGACGCCGACGTAATCGATTAAAGGGAAAATAAAGTCATTCTCAAGAATGCTGAATCCCACTCTCATATTGGTAATCATTGATGACAAATTTATGCCCGATATCTACTTGATTTAGGCATTAATATATTGTTTTTTTTAAATCCTACTTATTCCATGATAACGAATCAAACCCAAGGTTTTAATTTTTAAGAATATATAAACAGGAAGTGTCCCTAAAGCAAACTTCTAATAACTCTATAATTCTTTTCAGTACGAATATGGCCGGCATTCATTTTACATCCAACATCCAACAAATATTTTGAAAACATTCATCTAGGATTTGAACAATGAATTCACAAGTCTACTGTTTACCACAAAAACTTGGCTGGAATGCAATTCAGGGATTCTCAAAACAAAGAGCAGATGAAAAAGAGAGGTAAAGCAGCCAGGAAGCTAAACCAATTTTTAGTTGAATAAATCTCTAAAATATAAATTATGGAAACGCAGTGGCTCCGGCACCAGCCAAAACCATTATATTAGGGTATAAGGAACATGGCATATATAATTATTTTTTTTTTCAGAATTTATTTTTCAGGATTAGGGTTAGGGTTAGGGATAGGGTTAGGGGGTTAGGGATATGGTTAGGGTTATGGTGTGGAGCAATATTATCTATGGCTGGTACCCGAAGTAAAAAAAATACGGGTTCGGTCGGACCGAACCGTAGCCACTGCGTTATGGAAAATCCTGTGTTAGTTAAGTAAGAATGAAAAAAAAAGTTGATCAGCTGTTGGTTCTATTTCTTGACCTCATGGCTATTTATATGCATAGGTGAGCTGTGTCATCGCCTACGTTCCATATTGTCAAAGACCCTGCTAATATGAATTCTTATAAAATGTGAAAAAATGAGCAAATGAGCGGCCCGCGAGCCCAATCCGGCCCACTGGACGGTATAATTCCACCCGCCACACGTTTCAGTGTGCAGTCCTTTACGTTATGATTTACAATTAAGTAATATTACCTCATGTCAACACTCTGTTAGTCTGGTCCTGGTCCCCCACCTGCCGGTCGATTATTTATAACCCAATGTGTGGGTCATATTCAAAAAGTTTGCCCTCCTCCCCCCCCCCCCCACACTTAGACTCTAGTTTAGGCCAGTACTTTGAGCCTAGCCACACCCCCTTCTAGAATCAAAGCTTCTTCCCAGGATCTCAAACAAACACCAGAACAACTTTGGCTGGCATTATAAGATATGAAGGATACACCCATGTTCAGTGTAGGACCACATAACTTATATTTCCTCCATTTTCACCAGATACTTGAAACAGAAAAGAGACAGTCCTTATTTCGTCATCAAATTCAACGGGCCTGATCCCAGCCCGGACATCAGGCAGGAGGTCGAGAGGCGGAACCCGAATCTCAGCTTTCCCATCTCTGACGCTGAGGTCCGAGTCAAGAACTTTCTGTGGAGAACGGACAGCCACTCCAGCTACACATCAGTTGGTCTACCGGCCAGTTATAAGGTTCAAAAAATGTTTGTGCACATTTTTTGAGGATGTCATTTCCTGATTTTTGTTTACAATACGAGTACTCTCAAATTAGTGCCTCCCAAGTCATTTACCCCCCCCCCCCCCCTTTTCCTTGTTCCCGTTTATATTTGACATAATTCAGACTTTTCATCAAATTGAATGAAATTATAAAAAAAAATATAACTTTGAATTATGTGTCCAACTTAATAATTTAATCGATATCATCATAAATTCCAAGGACTGTTAAAGTGTTATTTAATTTCAAACTCAGGGCCCTTTATCGGATAGCGTGTGGACCATTTAAAAGTTTAGAAATGGTATGGCATTTGTCAGGTTTACAGTTTTGGCAATCTTACATGATGACTAGTATTTTTCTTTTAAGAAACGATACGCATCATATGCTTAACTTCAAAGTTAATTTTTTTTTTATTTAGTGACAGTATAGATAAGAGCGGCCATCAGAATGAACCAATGTGTTCGTTTCCCACGCCAGTTCTATAATGGTCATTTAATGTCTGCCCTTGGAGGGGGGCTGTTTAAATTAGCTTACTGACCATTTTGAGTTGATAGTCAATCTGAAATGTAACCCAACCATTATCTCCCTTGTCCAATCAGCCATTACCACCCGTGACCTATGAAACACTCGCTGACCCCCCGGGCATCAGAAGACACTACTATCATCCCACGGAGGGCATAAAGCCTCCCCGGGGCACGATGGGCAACGATCCAGAGCGTGGACTGTATGAATGGCGTGAGATAATCCCCAGGCCAGGCTTCGGCATTTGGCAGCGTTTGGAGAAGATTCCTTTTGAAACTTATGTAGGGGAGAGAAATACTATATTAGCACCCAGGTAAAATTCAATTATTCCCCTTGCTAACACATACTACTACATGTAGTACGGTGTTATTACTATACACACGACCTTCCTTCTCTTTATTTATCTCTTTAATTAACAGAGCAGTGGCGTAGCGATGGTGGGATGGGGGATCATGCCCCGGGCGCTACTCACAAAGGGGCGCCAAATGGTATATTCTACATATTATAATATGGTTTTCGAATTGGGGGGGGGGGCGGCACTAAAAAGGTATTGTGCCCCGGGCACGAGTTTAGCTCGCTACGCCACTGCCCCAGAGTACTGTTTAGATTCATCTGATCCTTTAAGTAAAACATCATTCTATTTCATTCATATAGGTCAGTGTTTCACAAACTTTTAACATCAGTGTACCCCATTTTGTTTTGAAATACTCAGTTCTAAATGTACATATTGTTTTTACGGCCCTGGTTTCGCCTCATTTCATTGTTTTTGCTTTAGCCGTTCATGTTTGTCAGAGGCTCTCAGCCCTTTGCAGCACGTACTCTTTGCGTAAACACCCCTCCCCCCCCCCCCAAACCGGATATGCAAACCACACTTTATGAAATAGTGCTTCAAGTTATACTTCATCTTATAGACGAGGTATTATACGGTCTGAAGTTACAGACAATCGATAAACCCCTTAAGGTCTCCAAAAAATTCACAAAGGCCCCATGACATTATCTACAGTCATACACTGTCATACACAGTCATACACTGTCATACACTGTCATACACAGTCATACACTGTCATACACTGTCATACACAGTCATACACTGTCATACACAGTCATACACAGTCATACACAGTCATACACTGTCATACACAGTCATACACAGTCATACACAGTCATACACTGTCATACACAGTCATACACTGTCATACACTGTCATACACAGTCATACACTGTCATACACAGTCATACACAGTCATACACAGTCATACACTGTCATACACTGTCATACACAGTCATACACTGTCATACACTGTCATACACAGTCATACACAGTCATACACTGTCATACACAGTCATACACTGTCATACACTGTCATACACAGTCATACACTGTCATACACTGTCATACACTGTCATACACAGTCATACACAGTCATACACTGTCATACACAGTCATACACAGTTCCGAGCCAATGAAAGATAGAATATTGTCACGTGATCTATACATAACATTTTTTTTTCAAAAAAATCAAAAATATAATGACCTAAAACAACAACAACACATGATGTATCTGTTGGATAATCTGATCTCTTGTTTGCTGTCGTAGCCTATCTTTGCAGTTTTCTGTAACTGTTTCTGTATGTAGGCTAAAGAGACTTGATCCGAATCATGAGAAGGACAGGTGGGACAACGTACTCAATTTGGCCAGACAAAATGCGCTGAGTTACGGCTAGTGAGTATTTTGATGGAAAAAAAAAACTGTCTTTGTTTGTTTGTGAGATTGAGTGTAAATATAAAAAAAAACTGTCTTTGTTTGTGAGATTGAGTGTGTAAATATTATAAAGTAACAATTCCCCTATACTGAACACAAAGATTGTTGGGGTCAAAGTTTCTGATCGCCGCGGGGAATTTGGAGCCAGCGTGCTGCACTGTCGCATTTTTGTCCACATTTGATTTAGCTGGATGGTCTTAGGGACGTCCTGACCCGAAAATAAAATCCAACCCTACCCAGGGTCTACAAACTGCCCCCCCCAACCCAAGCCGTGGGTCGTGCAGATCTGATATGCTGAGGTCGAGCAAGATTAGCCACCTATGCCGTCTTACGATGGTCTGTTGATATTTCTAGCCACTACTGAAACAGTCTGTGTAGTTCCCTTACGATGGTCTGTTGTATTGTAGCCACTACTGAAACAGTCTGTGTAGTTCATTCACTGAATCATCACCCTGGTCTCAACGACCGCCGATATGTTTACTTTGTGTACTAACCATGTTGAAACATTGTATCTAATATAAATATGTTTACTTTGTGTACTAACCATGTTGAAACATTGTATCTGATATACATATGTTTACTTTGTGTACTAACCATGTTGAAACATTGTATCTGATATACATATGTTTACTTTGTGTGCTAGCCATGTTGAAACATTGTATCTGATATACATATGTTTACTTTGTGTACTAACCATGTTGAGACATTGTATCTGATATACATATGTTTACTTTGTGTACTAACCATGTTGAAACATTGTATCTGATGTACATTTGTTTACTTTGTGTACTAACCATGTTGAAACATTGTATCTTATATACATATGTTTACTTTGTGTACTAACCATGCTGAAACATTGTATCTGATATAAATATGTTTACTTTGTGTACTAACCATGTTGAAACATTGTATCTTATATAAATAAGTTTACTTTGTGTTCTAACCATATCTGATATAGCATTTTACTTTATGTACTATAACTAGCTGTGTTGAAACTCCTGTTTTCTCTCCAGCTGTAAAGAGACACCAGGTTTTGCTGGCTATAAACAGACCGTGGAACACATTTTGTCCGATGTTGAGTCCCAACCACAGAATCAAAGCTGGATCTCTGCTACACACGATTTGTTTGTGTATGTAACTAAAAATAGCATCTTTGCAGTAATAATTTAAACAAAAAAAGTTTAATGTTTGAGTAACTTTCATGATTAAATTGAAGAATTTTAGGATGATATAGAAACACAAAAGATGTGTATTAACTGTACAAATTGACCGTGAGTAGAATATTTAGCTAAAAATGTGTGAGATATAAATAGGAAAAAAAGAATGATATAATTCTACCTTTTTATGAAATAAATCAGCCTGGTGACAGCCTTTTCATAAAAAAAAAGTTCATCGGGGCAGATGAAGTGTAGAATTCATCTGTTTCTATAACCTCGGCATATGAAGGGATTGTGTGGTTAGCACAACGCCCAGCCGCCTTTACTCCCCCAACTTAAGTCTGGTACCCATTTAAAGCTGGGTGGACTTGTGGGACGACTTTGCACCAAATTTCACCTGGAAAAATTCCATGGGCCTCACCGAGGATCGAACCCAGGACTCTCAGGTCGACAGTCGAGTATCTACACCACTCGGTCATCCGTCCCACTCCTTTTCATAAAAATGGGTCAAAATGTTGCGAACCACTCATCTCAGCCGTCAGATACTCGGCTCTACTACAAATAGTACAATACTTATAATGTTTAGTTGTTTTTTAAATTTCAATGAGAGTAGCGTAATATTTAAAAAAAAAAACTAATTTTGCAAAACTCTTAAATTTTGTTTAGAGAGTATACGAACACATGCAAGTTTATTTTTCATACTTCCCTTTTTTTATATAAAGGAAATTCCCCCCAGAAGTTTACATGGACAGAGCAGAGAGGGTGAGGCACAGAGATTCGGGGTTCACGTCTCGCCTCGTAACTCTGGCCGACCCCAACAACCCGTTTACAGAAGATGCTCGCCTAGTTGGGCCCCCGCCCTATGAGAAGTGGGCCGCCTGATGTAGTGACCTGTTTTTGTTTTGCTCGTCAGGATCAGTTTACTACGTCATCACTCATTGATACTCTGGTCGTCGCTGCACACGATTCGTCAGTTTTGGTGGCCTTGACGGGAAACAGTGATAGCCTGCTTAAGAATTAATAAGGAATAAAATAGGTCGAGGTGCCAGCACCAGGAACACGACCCTTCAATAATTTACAACAGAGCTGTCAATATGTATTAAATACAGGTCTTCAATTCATTCACAATGGGCCTCATTTTGTCAATATGAACAGTATATATATTAAATGCAGGTCGTTAATTTTAAATTAAAAACACATTAACGCAAATGTTACATTTAGACGTTGAAAAAATAAAGTCAACGAAATAAACTACTATTGATCAACAATGTTTATATTTTTGTATCAAAACTGCACCAGCTAAACAACTGCTAACTACATTACACCATAAAGTGCACATTTTCTAAACAGACAGGCCTATACCACACACCCGTGACTCAGGAGGAAATACATTTATCATGGATATATTCAAAACAGTTTTATTTTAGTTTCGAAATAGATTAATATCCATATTTATCAGCTGTTGTATTACTTATATTCGCGGTTTAATAATCCTCACTTTTATTTAGAATTCGGTCATTTCCTGATCATCCTTCAAATGTCCCAATGTAAAGATGCATTATGTCTACTGTCTTCTGATGACATTTACATTTTTTTTTATTCCGTCCAATATTTTCACCATGTTCAATTTAAGATTTATTTTGTATTACACTATTTATAAATGACATCAACATACTGATGTTTGTTAATAAACCGGATATGATAAAGCTGAGAAAAATTTTCACAAAATTCCATGATGAAAATGTCACGTTTGCCTGATTGGTCGAGTTACGCATTTTATCCTTTTTATTTAATTGTGGTCAATACGTCTTTGTCCAAAAACAACATGCACAGTCTCTCGATTTCTGATTTACCAACACGAACTAAACGCCATTTTGTACCCTATAAAAAGCAAGATGTTTTATCGATTGTTTATAGAAGTGTGACATACATTTCGCAATAACACACTACACACAATACTGCATTGATTCTATTGGTCGGACCAGCACGTTTTACTAATTAAGAATGTCATATTTATTTGAAAGCACGAAACTGTGACTGGCAGCTTCCAATAAGTTCAGATTGTTTTCTACACAGTCTTGATTTCGCAATGTTATATTTGAAACATTTCTATTATGACGGCAATAGAATTAAATGGTTTGAAATACAAGATAGAAATGATGGCAAAGTTTTATAACAAGCCTATTGAAAAATAAACTGTCAAAATAATAATAGAAAAAAAAAACAACTAATGAATCATATATACATATCTTGGATGTTAATTATATTAATCAATTCAAAATAATGAAATTCACAGTCAGTCTAATCAAAATCATTGAATGATATACTTCGGCATTGTCTTTCATTTCAGGCATTTTTGTTTACGTTTTAATCATTTCATCTGCTACGACGAATTTGTACTGCGTCACTGAATTAATATGGCACTCGCCATCTGCGTGGTGTATGTTAAATAACAACCCAAAGATTTCAAACACATTTAGTAACTTGTTTGAGTTTCATACATTACTCGGTAACGTTTGTTTTACTCTGTCATTAACCAACAATTTTGATTAAATAGACCAAAGTCCTTTCCAGATGTCAAGAGTACAGTTTTGAAAGTTAACAGATTCACCACTACTGGTCACAGATAGGGATGTCAAACTTAAAATTCCACTTGAAGAACCTGTCTATGCTGACCATACGTCTCAGGTAAGTTCCAGAGATGACCTTACCCTCCACCCTTTCACCAGCGGCAAACAAAACAAGTCGAAAGGGCAGAAGACTTGTGGAGTTTTGGGGCAGAAACGAGCTGCCCTGCTCTCTGTGGCCCAGGTGTCTGTCTCCGGGGAGAGTACTCTTAAAAAACGTTCCCTCAAGGACAACTCTATCGCTGGTCGCCTCGGTTAGTTCTGCGCTGCTAATGAAAGCATTTTCCCAGGACTGGTTGCCTTCTGATTTGAAATTCCCCGGGCCATGCCTTGGTGCAACTTCTCCAATTATCGAGATCACTTTGTGCTTGTCTTGTGAACATGAGGAATCCTTCGGGATGTCAACTGCCGTTACTGGCAAATCGTTGACCGCGCTCAAAGGCTGACAAATTGTACTATTCCGCGTACCGGTTGACTCGTCACAGGCTGCCGGGTGAACCATCGAAATGGATGAATCTCTGCATGTCATCCATCCGCCCACTGGGCATTTCTTACTAAGGTCATCCCCAGGAACTGTTGCTTCGCCTGGCAGCGATGAAGGCTTCTCCTCTGATCTCTCAGCCGCGTGGTATGCGGCGGCGTTTGGAGCGTTCCACCACTGAATTATTGAATCGTTGACTGTTGCCTGGTCGTTTCCCCCCGCGTCTTCGTTTGAGTCAATATCCTCTCTCACTTCAGTCAGGTCGGCGGTGGCTGCTGTATTTATTTTATCTGACTCAACACTACGTTGTCTGTCTGACTCAACACTACGTTGTCTGTCTGGCTCAACACTACGTTGTCTGTCTGACTCAACACTACGTTGTCTGTCTGACTCAACACTACGTTGTCTGTCTGGGAACTGTCGTCGCCCGCCCTCAATGGAGTTTGTGAGAGTAGTTTCATCTTTGGTAGCCGTGGCACTGCGTGAACGTCTTTTCTTCCCACATGCAGACACAAAACATTGTAATTGACTCCCGTCTGAGACACGATGAGAAGACAACCTACTAGTCCCTGTCCCAGAGTCCAGCGGTATGTCTTCAATACCGTGACTTGAAGCTGCGCTGTCAGGCGTGACGGAGAGTTCTTCGTAAAACGAAATGTACAGAGAGTCGCGGTCTTTGCAAGGGAGAGAATCAGTTTGCTGACTCGATGAATGTACAGCACTGTCTCCCTTGCAGTGGAGAGAATTATTTTGATAGCGTGCTGGCTTTCGTATTTTCCCTTGAAAATATGACTGCCCACTTTTTCTTTTTGTCGTCATCGCGTTTATTCCATGATGTTGTTGGGCGCCAACTGTTTTCTTTTGACCGATGTTTAGCTCACGACTATAACTAGCTCCAGATGTCTCAGGGTTTAGCCTAGGATGACCGTTGAGTGTAGTGTGTACTCTAGGTGTGCTGTCAGAGCACTCCATGAATACATCGGGATGTGAGAACATAGCGACACTATCGGTACGAGGCCAGTCCTGGCACGGCAGGCGAGATCTCTCCTGAACCCCCCACGTGTCGTCTGGTGTCTGCCTGCTGCTGACATCTTCTACCATCCTCGTCATTTTTCGGCGCCCATTTCGTTGTATTCTGATTTCTCTCTCCGGTTTGAAACTCTGCTCACTGCACGGGGACGTAGTCAACTGGGTTGCCCTGCAACAACGTGATAAGTTTTTCCTTTCGCCATGTTGGTGTATCACAGAGTCTGTGTCGTCCAATGACGTCAGACTGCTTAAATCCTCTATAATGGTCGTGTGTCGTCTGCGAGAAATAATTCTGTGAGACCCAGCGTCTGATTTGCTGCTCTTAGATTGACCGACGATTTTTCCGTTTTCGATTTCGCTCATTTCGCCACAGCGATGTGCAGTTTGCGTTGTTTGCCGTGACGTGTGATCGTCCCAATAGATTTCTTGTTCACATCCCGGTGTCGTATGTGATTGTTTGCCAGAATGTTGCTTCCAGGTGTAGCCATTCAAACATACACCATAGGGTCGAGTCTTTGGGTGAACATGACATTTTTTAACCTGATCACATACATCTGAATTTTCAAAGCGGCAATCGTGACTTCTTAGACCTTTCACTTCGGAGACATTGCTTTTCAAGCAGAAATATCTTTGATCGCATCGCAACTCTCTGATCCTACGATTCGGACATTTCTTTCTGTAGATTATTTTCCCTTCCGTGCAACTGTCTTTCTTCGTGCGTTTTTGTGTCGAACAGGTTGAATGACGAAGGCGAGAGACATGATCGTCGTCTGATTTATCAGTGTAGGCATTGCTGTTGAAATTCTCTGAGGCGAGATTCTGATGCCGCGACTGCCGCTGATGTTGGCTAGAAAAAGTTAGCTCGTTGCACGCCTCCTGATTTGCGCACCCTTTCACTTTTAAGATGACACAGAGTATAATTTTGAGAATACCCGGCAGCACGTCCTGAATCAATTTGTCCGTGTCGTCGTCAACGCAGGTCTCTGGCATCGTGACGTCAACTGTCACGCCGTAGTTGCTGTGGCGAGCCCCGCAGTCGCTGTTGTTCCCGCAATTGACGTTCTGGCTGACGTACGACTCGGACATCTTGTCTTGCGGCTGACAGACTGGACTTTTGATCTTGACCTCGTAAGACCATGCGCCGTCGTCCTTACGCGAGGTGTGGAACTTGACCATCCCCTGCTTGTTGTCCTTGCAAGACGACGTTGCCTCGCTCTGCGGATTTGCGCCATCGCTACGTTTGGGGCATCGTTTGTTGTTGAGTGCTTGCTGTTTGAGCTCTTTGCTGTTCTGAATAATCTGCTCCACGTGCTTTTTTAACTGTAAGGCCAGATTTCTAACTGGTGACGTTACTCGGTCTTCATTATGAGGGACGGAATCTACCGTTATTTCCGATTTCCCATTCACTTTCCTCGATTTATACCGAATGTGAACAATAGGCCTGTTTGCTTCAGGAGACTCACTTTGGCAATGGTCTTCAGGCGCAGGCTCTTTGCAAACATTATCACTCTTTGAACTACTAAAGTCTAACCAATTTGATCCTTTCACACGTATTTTGCTTTTCCCTGTGCTCTCTGGAAACATATTTTTTTGTCTTCGGGTTTTATATGACGGTTTCAGGGAAGGATAGTTTGGAGGCGACCTTTCAGACCTGGCTGGTTTACTAAGACGACCTTTGAAGTCAGACATCAATGTGGAACACTCTGAAGGTGAGTCCCACTTCTTCACATAAAATGATCGGGTATCTCGCGTTTTATAACTTGCACATGCTGTCTCCTCGCATGCATCACTCATTATGTGCGATTTATTCAACCGGTATTTGTTTCTCAATTGACCGCAAGCCGTGTCACGATATTTCGAAGTCAGTTGCTCCATTCTGTCCGGGAAAATCTTTGGGTAAATGTCGGACACGGACCTGCATATGCTGTTGTCAGGCCTAAAGCAGGGGCTAGGCTTACAAAGCGTGAATCTGTTGTGGCTCGGGTCTAAAGGGCACGTTATGGAGGTCTGTATGGACTTGTTCCGTCTCGTTGCCGACCCGGACGCTGGACTCCCCAGGTGGGTGCACGATGAGATGTCTTCTACTATTGCACATCTAGCCCAACGTTCTTGATCTCTGCGGCATGCCCTGGCGTCGGCCATGCAGCTCGGACTGCCCGCGCGATCGCCGTCTGAGAAACAATGCCCATCGCCGCCGGGAACCAAGCATTTACATGACAGTTTGGTGAGTCGCGGGTCGCTGTTTTCCGCCAGACAGCAGATGCAACGTTTACTCCGAGTCTCGACGCAGTCGCACGTCTGCACTGAAGTCTCGCGACATCTCGCGGCTGCCCAGGACATGTCGGCTTGCAGTCCCTTGCAGTACATTCTTCTTGGCTTAGGTTCGCACTTATTTTTCGAATCCGTCAGGCAGCATTCACAGTTCAGAGCCCCGCCCCTCATTTTACTCTCGCATTTGTCGGGCTTGCTGTTGGGTTTATCACATTTTTTTGGACAGCACAGGCAGTCAAATGATTTCTCTGTTTCGTCCTCGCAAGTGACGCTCTTTCTGGTCAGTGGAGGTGCTTGCGGCGGATCGTTATCTTTCTCCGTTTGCATTAAACGCTGCAGCAGCTTTGAGTCCAGTTTGCTTTTCAGAGACTCCATGAGTCGCCTGTCGTCGTCACTTAGTTGGCACGTCTTGAGTTTAATCTCGCTGCTGGAGCATCGGGCGGAGGTTCCGTCCGTGTGTCGATCACGACATAAGCAAGTCTTCAATAACTCTGTGATGTATTCCAGCGTTTCTCTCTGAACAATCTCCTTGTCACACGTTGATCTTTGATCAACATCTGATTTGAGAATCGCTTTAGCTCGCTTCTTACCGAGGTTAGGAACTAAATTTGGGTATCGACGAGCCACTGGACTTACTTCCGGGATCATAGTGGTCTCTGCTAAATCACCGGTATAAAGGTTTAAATTCTCTGATATCGGAATCTTTCTTTGAAACGTCACATCCACGGGAGATTTGAATTTTCTTTCAAACTCTGAAGTCATATCGCCGACTGTTTGCCAACAAGGGCGCAGCGTGGAAGTGGCCGGGAAGTTGTATCTGGATCTCGGGAAATCAAACGTACTTGTCTGTACACGAGATGGTGGAGCAGATTCAAGCCGAGCTGGAAAGCCAGACAAGTCGGCACGAGGGCAGCCAAAAGACGAGTCGTAAAACGGTTTCCTTGATCTTTTTCTAGAGCCACTGCCGCAACAGTCGACTCTGTCTAGACAGTCCAAGCAACGGCTCAGGCTGTAATGTTTAGGCGGTATCGAGTAGGGATGGCTACACATACAATGATCCGCCAAGCAACTTGATGTTGTATTGTCATGCGTGCAAGGGGGACCAGCTACATGCGGTTTACAAGTATAAGATCTCTTAGGTGGAAAGCAATGACAATCCACTGTGCGGCAGTTGGCGCCTTCAGTGGGGCAGTGGTTTAAGGGTGATGATTGGTGCCACGGGGGACAATGGCCTCCCGGTGGACAACATGTCAGGTCTGTTTCGAATGGCCTTTGAGGATTGCAGCGTCTTTCAAAGTTTTTTAGATCTTCACTATTTTGGCCAAAGTCTTTTTGTTCGAAGTACGCTCGTTTTGGCGCCATTCTTTCATTTTTAGATTGTTGGGCAGAACCGGGCTCAAATAATGGAGCTGGTAGACTTGAAAAAGGAGTTTGGTGCACCTGATCTGACCTGCGGTCAAACCGTGTTGCGACGTCAGTCATCGAATATGTCATGTTGGTGCCATTCACCGGCATTGTCTCTTGCTTAGACTCGTGGCTTTTTGGACTTCGATTGTCGTTATTGATTTCACCCGCCAATTGCCAACGCTCCAAGTCATCCAATGAGCTTCGTTTTCGATTCAACTGTTTCCCAGAATCCAAACCTGGCGTTGATCTCACTTTGCGCCTCTCCTCAACCTGTTCTTCATCCTCACTGTCCAGTTTGTTTTGTGTCTCGTCCAGGTGAATGCTGGTGGCCGCGGAGGATTCTAAGAAGTCAGGAGACCCCACTTTCGATCTACTTAAAGGCGCTTTTCTGGTCAGTTGTGATCGTAAGTCCATGCAATCGGTCCATTTGGATAGCCTCACCTTTCCAGATCTGGCCTTGCACTTGATTGTGTTCAGCTCATGGGAGTCGCGGTGTTTGAACTTAAGTTTGTAGTTCGGTTTCTCTTTTTCTTGGAGATGCTTACCTGAGCCATCGAGTACATTGCCGAAAGATTTAATTCGGCCCTCGTCAAGAGATGGAGAAAGCGTTTCTTCTTCTAAAAAATACCAGGATAAAGTTTCGTTGACAGCTTTTAGAATCTTTATTGTGCCCTCGGCCAAGGGCTCGTTGGTGGATATAATTTTTGAGCAGTACGTTAAGAGAGAGCCCAGGTCTTTCAAAGTAAGCCATGTATGGTTCACTGGTCTAGTATCTCTCACCTGATGATCGTCTGGGCTGGACAAAGAGGAACTTACTTCCTTGGTGGTCTTGGTGGGAGTTGACATTTTCAGCTCGCTGGACGTGGATGTTGATGCCTCGGCGGTAAGAAAATGCTCGTTGTTGTCATTGTACTCTGTCTCCACTTTGGCCTTGTCCAGCAACATTGTTTTCTTACCACGTGACGAATGCAGAGGCCCGGTGGCAGAATTTGTACCGAGAAGGGCGTCCTCTCTGTAGGCTGTATCATCCTCTTTAAGCAACGCTTGCTCATCTTGTTCTGCTACGCATGAGTCGTATCTGCTCTCGACGGGCTCTGTCTGTGTCGGTAAAGTCAAACGTTGTCTAGGTAAATTATGTCCATTCTGTTCTCGAATTATTTTTTTTGAAACGTTGCGGGGCTTCAGCCCTGTGCCGGTCTGTCTGCTATGTATATGTCGACCAGTGCATTTCAAAAGTTCAGATCGAGACGCGGCACACGAGCTTTGGTCATCAGATGGAAGGCTGCAGTCGTCATGTTCTCTGGACGACGACGAGTGGCCTGATCTCCACTGCTCTTTAACGAAGTCCGACAGGGAGCAGCTTTGATATGTCTCATTCAGGACAATACCTTTACGTACTATGAACTTCACAGACGAGACAGGTGACGTTGGTCGAACATTGTCTTGATTGTTGAAAGTTGAATTATCGTCTGAATTACAGTTGTGTTTCGTCGACTGATTTTCGTTATGTTTCGCCGACTGATTTCCCCTTGGACATAGTGTCCCATTGCTGTCGGACATAGCCGCCATAGCATCATTTAAACAATCTTTGATATAAAACGTGCGGTGCTCATCTTTGCCACTTTGCCCTGAAATTTTCCTCGGACCATTATTGCAGTACGTCTTTTTAACAAAAGTTGCGTTTGGTCTGTACAATTTTGGTTTGGTGCGAGGCTTGACACTTTCAGCGTCTGTGTTACTTGATCTTTCATATGCGTCAACACAGTCTATCGACTGCGAGCTCGCGATGTCGTCAAAGAGAAAACCAGGGGTGTATACAGCATAGGGGTCACTCAAGGATGAGTTGCTCTTGTCCATCGGTTTTAATCGATCATTGTTTGAAAATCGGACCATCCGATTCCGTGGTTCGCGTTTTTGATTTGACGATCTGATTTCTGCGTTTTCATACCTTGGTGATTGTGTCACACTGCATGCATCATCTGACTGCACGTCACTTGTGTTTAAACAAAGATTTAGTATCGCATTTTTGTGTGTTAAAGATTTGTCCATCAGCTTGGAGGGAATACATTGACTTCTGCTAGACCTCTCCTTTGAATTATCTCTCAGAGAAAAAGATAAATATTCTTGCTTCATTCCGCATCGTTCGTTTCTCTTTACATTTTGAGTCTGATGCAAGATTTGTGAACCGTTTTAGTTTTCACGACTTCCGCCGAGTGACTCGAGTTTCTAAAACTTTTACGAAGCAGGTTTCTAAGCTTGCGAGAAAATTTGTTGCTTAGGGCTTTCACTGCAGACCTGATCTCTACATTACTCTTTTCAGACTCTCTGCCAGTCTGTTTGTTTACAGGGATGTCAAGTTGAGCTTTGGCGTCGTTTTGGCTCTCGGTGTTTATCAATACCGAACTTTCTTTGTCGTAAGGAATCTTGAGATCAAATCTCTGTGGGACTTTTATATTCTTTTTTTGCTTTAATTTTGATTTCTTAAACTTGACGCCATGTTTAGGCAGCACGTACGCCCATTTATGTTCGAAACTAATTGTTCTTTCCTCAGGGAAGAAATCGTCCTGGCTACTGCGCTCATCATTTTGTTCGTACCATGATTCACAGTGGGCACACGTTTTGGTTGTGGTTTCACTTTCTAAATCTTTCTCCGGCCTGTGCAAACTCAAAGTCTTCTTAGAAGTTTTCCTTGACATGAGCAGCGTTTTAGCTGGGGAGGAAGAAGCCACATTGTTGGTTGAAATATTGACACATTTGTTTACAACTGGTCTCATTTGTTCTTGTTCTATGATCGAGACGAACATGCGACCTTTGACCATTGAGGAAATACCAGGTGGCATAATGTGTAGGCTAATTCTTCGGGGGCGCTCCAACAGCTCTCGAGCCTCTACCACGGGGCCATCGACAGGCTCAGGATGAATGAGCTCCAGATCAATAGTGGCTCCCTTTTCAACCAGCCAGTGGAACCACCTGGGAACGTCGTAAGTTCGTTTGTCGTAGAGCAACAGGAGTCTGACCTGGTCGACGTCACAGTTGGCCCGCATTTCTTCTCGGGACGAAACAGAAGACGTCTCCACATCACAACTCATCAAGCTGTGCCGCCAGTTTTTCTCGCCGTTAATAAAACTGTTGGAGGATTTCTTGGCACACAGTGTGTTGAGCTTTGCTGATACAAGTGACATGCTGGTCAGTTTTCTTTCCAGCTTGCCGCACTCTTCCGCGCATCCTGCAAGGTCTACCGTTTTTCTGCACCACGTGCTCATCAGAAGTTGGACGTCCCTTTGTTTTAAGCTGCGGTGGCGGTTTCTGAATAACTGGCGCTGCACTTTGCTTTCTGTGAGGCCCGGGTTCAAATCCATGGCGTGGAACGCCGTAACGCCGCGCATTATCCTGGACCCCATCTCTGCAAGTGCAGCCTCCAACTCACTCAGAGTCGGACGGTGAACAACACAGGGAAACCAGATGGCCATCTGAGATTTCAGGTACTGCCTGTCTTCTAGGCTAAGCTTGGAGTATCGTAACTCCACCACTTTGGACTTTCTCTCTCCCTTCTCTTTCGGGTGACTGGCCTTCTGTCTGTCGCTCTTCTGTGTGGTCAATCTGCTCAGCATCGCTTCCATCCATCCAGTCGGTGTGGACGCTTCCTTTGCGACGCACCGTCCTTTCATGCTGCCCAACAAGTTGATCACCTGGTGGTTGTTAATGCTGTCCGATGTACTGGACTTACTTGACTGATATAGTCCACTTCTCACTTTGAACGACTCCGACATTTTTTCGTCGATTCTATCGTCAAGTCTTCTGTTCGGTATATCTCCACGACATAAATGCCGTCATAAATGTACACTTTTGTCTGGTACAACATGAGATGATGAGAGAGTAATGAAAGAATTATTTTCTGTACACTAAGTTTTATTCGTTCCTTTTAAAAAAAAAAACAATTTTAACAGCTGAAAAATAAAATCATTTCTAATTTGAGGTCAGATTTATTATATAATCAGTTGAAGAAAAAAGTTTCATGAAATTTTCTCAAGAAGATTATTTACAATCAAATACGTTTAGTAGTGATCAGAGATTATCATTCATCAACACCAGTAACAATGACCGCAGATAAACAAAAATAAAAAATTAAGACAGTGCAGGGCCAGTGGCGTAGAGAGCTTAACTCGCACAATACCTTTTTAGCGCCCCCCCTTACATTCGAAAACCGTATACTATTATATGTAAAATTTACCATTTGGCGCCCCTTTGTTAGTAGCGCCCGGGGCATGATACCCCCCTCACTACGCCACTGTGCAGGGCTATCAAATAATCTCTACCACTAACAATAAATAAAGTCGCTCCATTAAGTTAGAGGATGCCATCAACATTTTTTCCCTAGTAATTTTTTTTTTAAATTATCCTTAGAAATATCACCAAATGTGAAATTACCTTTCGCACCAGTAACAAACGGGCCGGCACTAATTCTCATAACAATACAAAGCTTGTTGGATTGCCAATTTGTGGGGTGGGTAGATAAGTATATAGATCATTAAACCTTTTAACTGATCACATGGACCGAAAAATAAACTAGTTAATATCTATTTCAGTCATATAGCCTGAATAATTAAAAAGGTCAATTATGTATTCTAATTATAATAAACATTCACAAGATGTAGAAAATATTCAAGGAAATGTTACCGAAAGAAAATCTTTTAGATATTTTTTTTTACTGCCAATCATCACGATGGAAACATCCGAGGTCTCAGTTTGTGATGCTTGTGTTCATGGAAAGTTCACTTTGGTGTTGGACTGGTGAGTACCACAGATGACACAGACTATATATTTAGCTATCAATGGAGAAGACTAAAACTTGCCGACAATAGTAAACTTTTAATTGACGTTATCTAGCGTACATCATTCGTATTGTGTGAACGTTTTCATTTGGACTTTTTTTTTAAGTCTAAGAGATAGATTTATAACCAATAATTGCAATTAAATGCATGCATCCACTGACATGTTCAGACTTGTCAAAACAAGCGTAGCAAAGACTGCAGTATAACCGTCTTGATTAAAACAAAATACATAAATAAAAATACCACATTGCCATTGGCCAGTTTTCCCAACGGCCGGTAATTCGTGTGTGTGTGTGACGGATCAATTATTAAAGTGAACTCCCCTGTTGCCTCTGTAGCCAAAGCATTTGTGTGGACGCAGCTCAGATTACCGCGTGTCGCTTTTGATGTGGCGATCCTTTTGTTCAAAATTTCATAAGATACATATCGACCACACCACTTGCTTCATCGTGAAATTCCGAACACTCATCTATATAAATAATGTTTCATATCAGTTCCAAATTCCGAGCACTCATCTATATGAATAATGTTTCATATCAGTTCCAAATTCCGAGCACTCATCTATATGAATAATGTTTCATATCCACGGCACGCCCACAACTGTAACTGTAGTAAATTGGCGGCTAAATAAAAATACCTACATTGATCATTTTAATAACAAGCTAAAAATTGTATCACCTATTTCTGTTCTAATGACGCATGTTTTGAAAATAATTCAAATTTAACTAGAAACTAACTTCGTTACCTGCAGATGCAATGTCGATTCAGAAAATATTGGGCCACAAAAAAAAAAGACAAAAAAAAAGAGTATAAATTGCTTTTAATTTGAGATCTCCGTGGCCCTTCAAAAGTTGGAATCATAGGGTTAGGCGCACCCGCCAATAAATCCATGTTTAATTAATAAGTTACATGGGAAGAAGTCCGATAGTGCACACTATGTTTAAAAAGTAATGTTGAAAAAAGAACTGAAAAACACTGTCAATAGATGGGGATAACTATCAAGACACTCATGCAAGTTGATAGAAGCACGGGAAGGTGTTTGGTGTTGATGTGATGGAGGTGGTCAAGGAAAACACACTGACAAACACACTATGGAACAAGCTTTATTCTCAACTCATCTTTACTTATCAGTCAATGATGGAATTATGTTGTTTTCATTTACAGTAGCAACAGTAGAGACTAGAGACAGACGTTCGTGTGTATGTGTTTTTTTTTTGGGAGGGGTTTTCTTTTTTATGCATTGACGTTAAGAGATAATTGGGGAGGGGGGGGGTGGGGGGCGCTAGCCTGTAGTACCTTAGACTGAGCCGTCTCAATGTCTTTTTTAAACCAGTAAACTCAAACATATCGCAATATGTACACGGAAATCTTTTGTTAGACTTATGGGGGGGGCGACTTTTAAGAGCAGGGGGCCCAAGGCATAGTTCCTCCAATAGGATACGATAGTCCTACCGGTTGGGGTCTTAATAGCAGAGAGGTTCCAAGTACTAACAATGCAAGCACAAGTACCCAAGGTGCAAGTACGAGCCGAAACACACGGTTTTAAAATTGCCAGTTAGACTATGAGTACAAAATACCCAAGAAGCAAAGACAAGTACAAATAGGCTTAACCCAAAATTTTAATCAAGTATAGAGATAGTTGGTAAATATAATCATATTCTTAATTTGAATGCTAAAAATCTAACCATGGCATAATGAAATATTCTTTTTAATGCCGTCATGGGCTTCATTCTAGCTAGCACACCTGATGCAAGCAAACAATTATTCAGGGGAGGTCACTACAATTATTTTTGTCAAATAAGAAAATCTATAGGTTACGCTATTATTTACCAAATACAACTCATCTTGCCTACTTAAAAAAAAAATTAACACCGTGTTGCTACAAACTAGAGTGTATATTTCCTTTATTTAGATAAATGTATAAGCTGCAACAATAATTTTGGTGAGTCAACATTTCATTCTTGACTGCTAAAAAAGTAAAGATAAGTAACTATAAATTTCAAAGAAATACAATAGATAATAACTTACACTCTTACAGCTTAATCTTTACAGTAGTTTACACTTTCGTCTTTAACTTTAAGCTTTAAGTGAGAATGAAAGTTAAATCTATTTTTCCTAGCTGCAATTTACTGTGTAAGACTAGTCTGTACTCATTTAATTAATCCTCCTATTCATATCTGTTAAAACAACATCAAAGGCACCATGCAAAGGTGTTAGACTTAACATAGTTCATTGAAGTTCTCGATAATTATGAATAATTTATAATGAATGCCTTAAATCTCTTAACAAAACAACCACTTTCAACATTATGCTTAAGCAGAATATTACACATTTACAGCAAGATCAAACATATTTACATATGACTTCAGTCAGTGTTGTAGTTAGTTTCAATTGTAGCAAATCACTACAGACCTAGCCTAGCGCAAAACATATAAAATTAAAACAAGGTAGAAGGGGAAGTACAAAAAGTGTAGAATTAAAAAGAAACTTCGAAGGGGAAGTGGGTTTGAACAAACCAAGTATTTATTATAAGAATTTGTTGATTGTATTATACACTAGGCAGGCACATTCAAATAAAGCATTTAGTCTTTTTGTAAATATATTTCTGAATATTGAATTATCATAGAAAATTTAATCATTATGTTAGTAAATGGTTTTATTATTTTAATGTTTTTTCTCTTCCAATCACTTGGGCATTGACGGTCGTCAGTCAAATGAAATGAGCTCAACTGATAAAAACCGTCCTCAACCAGTGGCCTGGGATGCAGTCGTGCTGACATGTGCCAACAAAAAGTGGACTAGAACACTACAGCAAGGTTAGATTGACATAATACTTAAAACATTTAAGCCAGTGAATTCTTTATTAAATTGGGCTTTGAACTATTCATTACAATTATTGCCTGCTGTCAAGCAAACACTTTGCATAAAATTTCAGAGCTGGAAATCGCCTATGCAAAAGGTTATCTAGGAAAAGATGTCATCCACCTGGTGGTAGAAGATCCCAAGTCAAATGTGGGCAGTGGCGGAGCCACACTGAATGCTCTTGTCACAGTTGTTGAATACATGAGTGCTAAAAGAGGATTCACGGTGAGTAATGGGATAGTTTATTAATGCTATCATCTTCTGTCAGTGGATATACAGTTCATAAACTCATGGCAGATCTAACAGTGGCCATAAGGACCCAAACTGTAGAGGACAAACAATTTGGCTGTGAGGTCTATATTTTGCTTTTAGTTGCAACTCAAACACACCAGGGCGCTTACCCTCAAGGGTTCCTTTGAGTACAGTAATTTGTGAAAAAATGAATTAGAAACTTGTGGATGTGTTTGATCAGAGGAGCCCCAGTAGGTGGGGATTATCAGGGGCCTAAAACTACCTTGTGGTCGCCCTGACTACATCCGTTGATTTATTTTTTTAATTCGTTTCAGTTAAGTTGAAGTTTGAATAGGTTTTTCTCAATAAGTGGTAATGAATTGAATAATATGGTTATGTGACTCGGATTTCTTAAAGTATTGACTAAATATAACAACATATAAAATTAATGATTTGATGTTTTCATAGATTTTTTTATTTTTGCTTACTATAATTGAAACTGTTTCACATAAATTGGTATAATACATAATTCAGCACATTGATAAAATCATTTTAGAACATTTTATAGTCACTGAGTTATTAATAGTCTCAATCTGAATGAGAGCTCTTAATTTTGCTAACTTAAGATAAATGAAGATACTCCGCAAACGATTTCATTTAAACATTGTTTATTTAATCAAAACAGGCAATAAATGGTGATGTTTTGCAAGATGCAAAGATATTAATATTGCACACAGTAAGTATGTCTGCAACATTTAAACATCCATAATGTACAATTAATAAAAATTATCCAAAAGTTACATTTTCTTATCTTTTTATCAATTTTAATTACCTGCATTATGCTTGTGAAAGCCTAAGACATGTAAAAATAAATAATTTACTTTTAAGAAAAACTGTATGCATTTTTAGGGTCGTCGTTACACCTATGAAGCTTGTAGTCGCCCATTTGTTGCACTTCCAGCTATGAGAGAAAATGCAAACTTTGATGGTCTTGTATACAATTTTGATTTGATTTATTCGATCATCACATTGAAAGTAAGTAAAATCTGCATTTGGACTGTTTGATAATGGCTCCTGTAGTTTCTTTTCGGTTTCAACTGATTAATTTTATTGATTATAATGAATTTTGGTTTTAAAATAAAGGCATCAAATATTACAATGAATACATTTCCTAAATGGTCAGAATAAAATTTATTCTAAATGCTTTAGCATATTTAAAAATACTTATTCTTAAGCAACACTAAAGATTTAAAAAACATTTTTTATGTCAATAGTTTTATTGTGTTCTTTGTTTGCAACTTGCATTCAGCTTGGTGTTTTCTCTGGGCCCGGCGTGTGGGTGTGTAGTACAGACATGGTTTTATCCGTACCAGAACATTTGGGTGAGTTTAGTGTTAAATTTTTCTTGTGTCTGTTAAGACATTTCAATGCACAGAATTGAATTTGTCCTTTTGGAGATAGGTTAGACATCTTTTGTATCTTTGTAACACTCTTATCTTAAATTCTCTACAGTAATAAAAGAAAAAAATTTTGTTAGCTATTTTAAAACAAAAAAATGGAGTTAATTTGAGAACAGATAGCTATTTTGAAAAACTTCTCTTAACTGAACAATATTTCAATACAAAATGATTATATATACAGATAATATGTAAGCATTGATTGTTTTGTACCTTGAAATGGTCATAATTAGTTAAATGAAAATGTAAATTATTAAAGCTCAAACATTAAAAGATTTTCCAGTTTTTTTATTGTTACTATTATATTGTTCAAAAATATTTAAGTACAATGTATTTTGTTTTAACTTACAAGGTGCAGAACCAAAATATTTGGAGCTCGTAATCTTTTTGAAGCTTTATCTAGATTTGCATTTTTTTTATCTTTGGTAACAGATTTTTTTTTTTGGTAACAGATCTTTGTTTTTTTGGACAACTTCTTTAGAACCTGTTGATAACAGGAAATACTTCTTCACATAAAGATGTAACATTATTTGTAAATTTTTCATTTGTTTTGAAATTTAACTTTTTCTTTTTAATACTGTTCCTGTAATATTTGACACTTAAAATTGATGCTCTGATAATATTTATAATCAGTTAGTAATAGGCTCATTCTCTGGAATAAGGATGCCAAACAGGAAGGTGCCAAAGTTAAAGCCCATGGAAATAAATTTTGGGTGCAATCTAGAACCTTATATTTTATACATAGTCTTAATAATATAATTTTTTTTTTAAATTTACATTTTTTAGTATGCCAGGAAAATTTCTGGCCAGGTTTGGCATGTGCGCTGTGTAACTGCCATACCTTCTCAAGACTATTCTTAGATTTCAACTCATGAAATGGTTCAAGAAAATTTAGGCTACACTTAATACAAAAAGTCAGAACTGAATCATAACAAGGATTGAATTTTATCTTATAATGAGGCACTAGCCTACAAAGTAAGACAATTTTTCTTTGAAAGGATTTAAGTGGAGAACTGGAACAAACAGGACAACTGAAAAAACTATGTGAATATTGATTAATATAGCAAAGATAATGTTAGCAAGAGAAGGCTTCACTAGAAAAAACGTGTGAAAAATAGATGAAAAAATAGAATCACTGAGAGATAGAGAAAACATCGAGATAGACATTAAATAAAACAAAGAAAAAAAAAACTTTGGTTTGAATTAAGGTTGTTTTTTTCCCAACAGAAAAATATAAAATTGATCCAAAAAAATATCCAGTTTAAAAACTGTTGACATTATTAAACACAAAGTTTACTTCTTGTTTTGTTTGTTAAATTCAAATTCATACCTTGTTGAGTTATTCTGATTATTTAATCAGATTTTTAAAAAGCATTAGCTATACAGATTGGTTATCTACATTATAAAGCAGCTTAACTTGTCCGGGTCGCAGTGTGTGGGGAATCCGTTCTATAAATAAACGACCTCCAGAAATAATAAATAAAACAATTGTATTTGATAAAGTAATCATGTGACCAGCGAAGTCACGAAAACATAATTCCAAAATGGCACTTGGGTTCAATCGATTCGATTTTTATTTTTCAAAAATCTACAGTTTTAAATAGTTTCTGTGGTTTGTAAAAGTCCTAAATATTAAATAATAATAATATATAATATCATTCAAATTATTTTCGTTTTTATTACAACAGATATTTTTTAACGTCGTCAATTACAACAGATAGCATTTTAACATCGTCAAAGTGAGTCAAACGTAGGTCAAGGTCACTAGCGAGCACGTTCGTAAATAAAGTTTTTAATATTAAAAAAAAGAAATTCTGCAAATTTCAATACAAATTAAGTCACTATCTACGTTTGTGAAAAACAAAACTTCTGCACCCGAAGGTACACATTTTTTATTAATTTAAATGTATACTATTTGTAAATATTACATTTGCTAATATAAAGGTGGGAGGTATATCACAGGGTATTCCCTGTGACAGAGCACCAAATGGATGATCGTGTTGAACAGTGTTAAGATTAGGCAATGGTGAAGTAATGAATAATGATAACTTGGGCGATGAAGTGGTTGAAATTCCCAATTCAATGTTGTGTACTGGCAATTTAGTTACTGAAATCTATGGAACTAATTTGAAAATAAGTGCAATTAAGGACACCATGTCCCACAGGGCAATTTTGTGTCCCAAAAATGATGACGTCGAGAAGTTGCATGGAGAAATTGTGGACGTGCTGGAGGGAGAATACGTGACCTACTTAAGTGATGATTGTATTTTAACAGATGATGATGAGGTGATGAATAATTTTCCTGTTGAACTGCTGCACATTAGGAAGGTGGCATAAATCAGCACCTAATTTACCCAATTAAATTAATTAAATTGATTAGGAAGGGGTTTCACATACACCTAGATTTCCCGGGCAACGCCGGGCTTAATATCTAGTGTACTATAAATGGCTTAGTATATAATTGTTAGAACAAGGATGACTATTTCTTTTCATTAGATTTAAAAATAATGATTAAAACATTTACTTACAAAAATTTTGTTCTCTAAATTTGTTGGTGAAGTTTGAAGTTACATGTGTTTGGTTGTTAGTTTTTTATTTAATTTTTTAATATTTTATTTCTTTCTTTTATGTAGAGTTTATATTGGTGTAAAATTTGTCATTCATAATTGTATTGTTTAATGAATATATAGTAATCTCATTGTAACAGCTGAAGAGGCTTATGAAGAAATTCTATGATTGACTAAATCTCAAATTGAATGATTAGCAATGACAATAAAGAAGTTTATATGCTTGCACTTAGTATAGTTTTATTTATAAATAAGCTTTTAAAACCATTTACAAAGCACTTGAAAAAAAAAAAGGAAAAAAATCTAATTTTAAAATGTATAACTATTTAGTACTGACACTTAGTAATTCTTTTTCGTTTTAGTTGACCATGAGTTTTATTTCTCTATAGTGACTATAGTCAGATTTTTATTTCTCTATAGTGACTATAGTCAGAGTTTTATTTCTCTATAGTGACTATAGTCATCTTAATTTTTAAAAAAAGGTAAAGGCTAGTAAAAAGGGTGAAATTAACCATTTTTTTGTTGTTTTTATTTAACTTTTTCATTTCTTTTTACTGATTTGTACGGGTTGGTTTCTCCTCATTTCATTCAGATCTGGAGAGAGTATTCACCAACTGTGACGTATGCACAGTGACTGTTCCAATGCCCTCAAAATTACTTAAAGAACATGGTGTATATAAACTGGATCCTAAGGTGAGACAAGATTCAAATATGAAAAAAAAAATTCCTTTTTGGAAAAGTTTGGTTTAATTTTGCTGACTATAATTTTTTTGTAGCAGAAATAAAGAAGTATTAAAGGTATTAATTAATGGGTTGTGGCATATCATTGAAATCGAAATTAATGATAAAAATGTATTTGAATGTTTTCCCATACAGTAACATCTTTTTTAGGATTTATAATTATAATTATTAAATCAACAAAATAAAGGAGGGGGTGTATCTGAGAAAGTTTTGACGTCTGAGAGATAAATGGAGGTCAACAAAATCTGCTGTTTAGAAATGAAAGTCCTTGATTAGTTTGTGAACTGAAATTTAATGTTTTTAGAAATTGGTTTTACATTTAACATCTGTGTAAATAAATATAAATTTACTTGCACTTTTGTACAACTCAGTAATCCTAGTTTTTATTTTATCAAAGCCAGCTGCATAAATTATGCATATTACATGGCAGGGCTTGGCGTAAGGTTGATGGGAGCACACTCGGTTTTTTTTAATTAGTAAAAAATATTTCAAGCTGTGAGTGGCTATGTAGATGAATTTTAAATGGGTTGCACTAAAATTTCAAGCTGTGAGTGGCTATGTAGATGAATTTTAAATGGGTTGCACTAAAATTTCAAGCTGTGAGTGGCTATGTAGATGAATTTTAAATGGGTTGCACTAAAATTTCAAGCTGTGAGTGGCTATGTAGATGAATTTTAAATGGGTTCAAAATTTAAAATTAATGGATATAATCCGTTTGTACGTAATTGCAGCTCTGTTTTTGTAAATGTTTCAAATCTAAAAGTTTATTATTCTTTTATCCTCTATCTTTCAGTAGTTTTCTTAGTGAATCATGGGGGGGGGGGTGGGGTGAAAGCTTGATAGCCGCTGTTTTAAAAAGTTTGACACCAGAGTCAATTTATCAAAATTTAGTGATCATAAGTAACTTAATTATAAAAAACTGTCTCACTAGGAGCTGCACAAAACATATTGCAGAGCTCCTTGTGGTCTGTTACCTAAATTGTGGAAAAGAAGATGACTTGAAGTTAGATAAAGAAAATGTTATTTTGGGGAGGGGTTATTTTTGTTACATACTTTTCGCTTATATAATGTTGTATTGGAGAGGGAAGGTAGAAATATATTTGACCTAATTTTACTAAGGTGGGAGAGGCCAAAAGTTGGACATTTGTTGACGGGGTATGAGGAGGTAAGGGTCTAAAATTGATTATGCCTTTGTTACAACTGAGTTCATTAGTGTTGGTTGTATTAGAAGCGAAATAAAACTTAAGCTGGGAAAATTAATGACCAAATTATTGCATAAATTATTGTCATGTCACATTCTCATTCTAAGTGATTGTGGATTATTATTAAATAAAATGTCACACATGTCCTATTATTTTAACTAAACTATAGAAGAAAAACAAATATTTTGGTAAAGTTTTATGTCTTTGCCAACTGGATATTCTTTGACACAAATCCTATTTTCATTAATTAGGTTCAGATTATTTGATAATGTTAAGATATTAAATAGTGGAAAGCTAAATTAAGTTAATTATAACTTCTAAGTGGTGGTTGACTCCTAGTTAACGATAAAGCTATACTATGATAATATGTACTTGTATGTATTGTAGGGCTATGTTACTGACATTCTGTACCAGCCTGATACAACAATGTTAGAAAGTTGCCTAAGAATTGATAATACTGCACCTGCTGTAAGTATTGATATTTTGTTGCCACTGAAGGAGATTTAGTGCACATAGGAAATGCATTAACAATACAATTGTTCTTCCTACTTTGTATTCATTTCGTTCAGGTTGTTGGTGTTGTTTTCCTGTCGCAGCGTGTTTCTGAAACACTTTTATCATTTTACACTAAACCTCCATTAGACGCATGTACATACATGGGTGTGGACAGTGGTCAGCCAGAGCTCAAGGTATAAGAAATATTTTAAAAAAGCTACTTTTCAACATTATTGATAAAAAAAATAAAAAATTTGTGTGAAATTTTCTTGTGGGAGAATAAAAAAAATTAATCATTTAATTAATGAGGTTTTTTATATCTGCATATTTCTTTATTAGCTTATTGACTATTATATCATCTTCACAAGCTTTCATTGATCTTTGATGTCTTACTGGCCATGACATCTGAAGTGTCAGAAGAAGACTATGTTCGAGGACAGCGAAGTGGCCCTTTCGGAAAACCTCTTCCACATCAGTCAAAGAACTCTCGATTTAACATGGAGTATGCCAGGCAAATGCTTTGGAATGAACTACATGGATTTCGCATCAAAGCATGTAAGTTGCTTTAAAGTAAAACTTTATGACTTAAGTTTTACTGACAACATTTCATTAGATCTTTAAACAATATTACGCTTAAATAATGAAAGCACTATTGGATATGTTACTTAGATCATCAAGATATGAACTTCAAATGTAGTTTTGTTTAAACAGGTTTGATAGAAAATGGGAAATACAATTATTTAACTCACACTGCAACCGAACACAAAAAAGTGCTGCTGAACTTTCCTGAAACAAAAGATCTGGGATACACTTGGACCTCAAGGGCACATGTCTTCACAGAGGTAAACTATGCTTTTAAACAAAAATTTAATCTGTATGAATTATTTTCAATAGCTTTTTTGGGATGGGATCTGTGATATCAGTTATGAATCAGGTGGTTTTGTTTTTAAAAACTTTACATTCACTTTTTTAAAGTCGGTAAATTTCATTATGAGACTTGTAACAGCTTTACTTTTATTTTAATGCCACTCTCTTCTAAGATAATACTTCTTTAATCGCTTAAATGACTGTTAATCTGTAAACTCAGCCAACGTGCTCTGTTAGTGACGAGAGTGTTGTGATCAACTCTTATATGTCTGGAGATGTTTCAGTTGGTTCCAGGACCTCCATCTCTCATTCTGACTTGTGTGGACATATTAAAATTGGCAAAGATTCCTTGATCTCGGGTCTTAACGTTGATTGTTCAAAGGTTTGTCAACAGTTTTCTTTTATAACATTAAAAAGATTTTGGAACTATCTAAGAGAATATATAATTTTTGTTGAAGAGTATTTTTAAGTTTTGTATTTTAAAAAATAACATTATATGGTTAACCAACTTGTTGTAAACTACTCACTATATTAAAGACTTAAAAAATTATAATTAACAATTTTGATACCTGTAATACTCAATGTCTGCTGTTAAACTAATACTGTCAGCCAAAGCCTAAAGGAATAGATTTTCCAGACAGTATAGTTGTTCAAGGTTTCAATGTTCATGTTAGATCTCTGGACATGTCACACTATGTGCATACTGTACATGGCAGATTTGATGATATTAAGGTATGTACAACATCAAAACTGAAATTTTTTTTTACATTTAATAGGTAGATAAACAAAAATCAGCCCTTTTAAAAATATTTTATTATGAAACTTGAAATTGTGTTGAGAAAGATTTGAAGATTTAATATATTATATAAACAATACTTTCTGACATTTTTAAACAATTAAGTATTCTTTTTTAATCCATGGATCTGAGCCTTAAATTAGTATTTTTTTGTGTTAGGCTCCTTCATGGAAGAGTAAAGGCACTTTCTGCAATCAACCTTGGGTGGTGTTGTTGGACAGAACTGGAATTATTCGAGAGGAATTATGGGATTCTGATATGGTGAGTACTAAGACTTTGGTATATTTGTTTACTTATTCTAGGTGTAATGAACTGTACAGTATTGAAATGTGTGATAAAATTTCAAATACTTATACCAAAAAGAAACTAGCTAGTACATGTCAACCTTATTTTTTCTGTCCAAGAATACGTTATTTTGTTTATTTAATTGTTGTATTAAAAAACACACTTAAATATGGGAATACAGTGAAGGTTGTAAAACAATATTGTTGCATATTTTATAAAGCCAATAATTTTTTTTATAAATAATTATTTTTTCTCATAGCCAGATGATAAGCAAACAATTTTAACTGCTAAGTTATATCCAGTGTTCCATATGACTGAATGTGTTGGCCTGAGAGAAATTTTATGGTTGATGGGTGCAATACATGATGATAAAGACAGAACCGTTTTGAAAAGGTAACATTTAAGCTTTAACCTAGCAGAGAAACTGATTGTACAATGGTTTCACAACTGGTGGGTTTATGCTGTCTGCAAAAAAAAATGTTCAACAGAAGTTAAGCTGGCTTTGAATGAAGTTTAGTTGTTGGCTTTGAATGAAGTTTAGTTGTTGGCTTTGAATGAAGTTTAGTTGTTGGCTTTGAATGAAGTTTAGTTGTTGGCTTTGAATGAAGTTTAGTTGTTTGTTTGTTGATTTTTTTTTGCAAAAAAAAAAATTCAGCACAATTTAATCTACTCAACTATTTGTATGGTTTTTTTTTAAAAGAGAAACATAATTTCAATTTGCTTTTAAAAATTATATGGTGAAAATGTAATAAAAATGCCATTAAAAATATATTTAAAAAAAACTATTTTTTTTTGTGTGTTATATTTAATCAGAATACATATACTATTGTATTACACTGTCATTTGACATATATATATATAAATATATTTATTTATTTATAAATGTAGATGGAGAGCCTCATGGAGAATTTCATTATCAGATATTCTGGATCATGTTGATCTAGCAGCTGAATTCTCATGGAAAAGGTGCCACTCTCTAAAGCATACCTTTTATCTAATTATTTTATTTGTGAATTCATTTTTTTACTGACAACAGTTGTGTTAGTCTCAGTTGACCACTAACTTTATATAAAAATCTTTGAAGCGTTTTGGTTTTCACACATTAATTCTTTGTTTGTTTGTTTTGGCAGAAAACTATTTTTTAAGATTGGAGAGCAACATTTAAAACAAACTCTTGAGACTCAAGGTCATCGAGGCTTCTGTAATCTACACAACAGCGCAAGTGTAGAGGGATACACTGAATCTGTTTTACAGTTGCTGGACAGAGGTTGAGACATATTTTGATTTTGGTTAAAAATTACTGTGGTACTCTTTCTTATGGCTGGGATTACGGAGGAAGAATTGATTTTTTTTTCAGTTGCCAGTGAAACTTCTTCACCTGGAATAGCTGCAAGAACACTCGCCAATATTGCTGATATGCTAGGGGGAATGGCTGGTGTGCAAGGTGGACTCAGAAGTGGTCCTGCTGGTAATGTGGCCTGGAAGAAAGCTTTCACTTTTCTTGAGGTACCTGAATTCTTTTTCAATACATGTATTAAAAATGTGTATATATATATATTAAAAAAAACAACTGATTGAAATGATCAGAGCTTAATATAATAAAAAATATATACATCAGTGCATTTAATGATTTACTTCTTGTTACACTGATAGGCAGGTGACTTTCGTCAAGGTGTAGCTGCTTTAGCTAAAGAGCGTGAAAAATGGATGAGTCGGCCGGACTTGCTGATTCGAGCTGCGAGGCATTATGAAGGAGCAGCGCAAATTCTTATACGCCAGGCAGTGATGACAGCCAAGCAAGTAAGTTGGTTCACAGAGTGTGGTATAAATATTTTTTTTTCAAGTTAATTTATATTTAAAAATGTGAAAGTTGTATGCCCTGTGTATAGAAGAAAAATGTATTGAATTAAGGTTTAAAAAAACTTCTGGCACTTAATTTCAATTGAATCTTTAAAGATTCCCCAAACCAAAGCAAATTTTGTGTATCTAGGGATCTCTCGAATTTTTGCCTGTGGCAATGTATTTCTAGAGAGATGCAGGATAAAATTTGATAGTTGATGCTTTTAAAATTAAAAAATGTCTTTCAAATTTAATATATTTATAAAAGTTGAAAAATGATTTTAATACAATGTAACTAATTCTTTTTGCTAACTGTATAGAGGATTTGTTGTCAAAAGCTGCTCTTAGAGCAGGGTGTAGCCTTTCTTTGTTTGCTAACTGTATAGAGGATTTGTTGTCAAAAGCTGCTCTTAGAGCAGTGTGTAGCCTTTCTTTGTTTGCTAACTGTATAGAGGATTTGTTGTCAAAGCTGCTCTTAGAGCAGTGTGTAGCCTTTCTTTGTTTGCTAACTGTATAGAGGATTTGTTGTCAAAAGCTGCTCTTAGAGCAGGGTGTAGCCTTTCTTTGTTTGCTAACTGTATAGAGGATTTGTTGTCAAAAGCTGCTCTTAGAGTAGGGTGTAGCCCTTTCTTTGTTTGCTAACTGTATAGAGGATTTGTTGTCAAAAGCTGCTCTTAGAGTAGGGTGTAGCCCTTTCTTTGTTTGCTAACTGTATAGAGGATTTGTTGTCAAAAGCTGCTCTTAGAGTAGGGTGTAGCCTTTCTTTGTTTTTTGTGTGGCTCCCACTGAGCTATTTTACACCTGGTATTATTTTATTTTTTTCTGCTATATAACTTGATAAAAATGACTATGGTAGTATGGCACTTTTAATTATTTTTTTACTTTATAAAAAACTTAAATGTGGCTCAATTCTTCCTCATGCGTGGCCATCCGCTGGTTTAGAGGTTATGTAAAAGAAAATTGGTATTATATTCAAATCAGAGAAAAAAAATTGGTTGAGTATATTGAGGTATTTTAAAAAATGTGTTAAAATTTCATTCCTAAATAAAAATGTGTAAAAAAAAAGTTAACAATATTTTTTGAACTTAAATAATTTATCCATGTATATGAATGTAGCTGTAGTGATAGTATTATTTGATTAAAACTCTAACTTAGTTACTGGTTGTTTAGTTATTAGGGGCAAATCAGAGAAGATGATGTTTAAATAGATGTTTTCCCATGTTTTAAACAGTTTTTCACCACTGGAGAAGGAACTTTACCTCGTATGAACAAATGGGTACAGGCGGATTGTCCAGCTCGTATTGATATATCTGGCGGATGGTCTGACACACCTCCAATAACATATGAACATGGTGGTGCTGTTACAATGGTGGGCCTGCTAATAAATGGGACGGTAAGTTTTGTATTTTCACAGCCTAAAAGTTTTGTCCTTTTTATTTAAATTTTTGCTCAGTTGAAGTAAATACTCAATAGCTTATTCCTCTAAATGTTTTTTCATTAACTGAAATAATTGCATCTAATTCGTGTATTATCCTTGAGTGAGATGTCTCTGATAAGATAATACTGTCAACATTCACTATATTTTTGTTTTTATATTGCTTTATAATCTTTTTTTTTTTTGCAGCGACCTATTGGTTCTAAAGCAAGAAGAATACCTGAGTAAGAGTTTCAGTCAATTGCATTGATCTGTTAATGTGTAAATAAGCCATTTATCTGTGATTTTTCTTTTTAGTCACTGATTTGTGAATTATTTTTCTGTTTATCCCAGTAACACCATCACAGTTTTTCCTCCATTGCTTTTATGCATTCACAATTTTTAATCTGGTAAATTTCTTCAGGTATATGCTTCGTTTGACAATAATCAATGAAAATGCAAGTGATACAACTGTTGAGTGCCACACATTAGCTGACATGGAGGACTTCTGTCAGCCACACGCCCCAGGGTCACTCCTCAAGGCAGCCGTCATCAGTGTTGACCTTGTGGACATTCACTCCACGGTCTCACTATCACAGCAGTTAATGGATAACTTTGGGTGTGGCTTTGAAATTCAGTCCTGGTCCAACTTACCCCATGGATCTGGTAAACATTTTATTCTTTTTTTTAAATATCACACTACACCAAGTTATAATGGAGGAGGGGGACATATGTGTTTAAAATTATTTTGTACATTGCCAAAAAAAAAAAGGAATAAGTAAGGTTATTATTGTACGATGCATTTAAGAAGTGAAAATCAGTTTTTTTTTCTCCTTAGGAATGGGTACCAGCTCCATTCTGGCAGGAGCTGTCCTGGCTGCCACTCTTACAGTTGCAGGGAAAAGTTTTGATACTTCTGGCCTCATTCATGCTGTA
The DNA here is from genome assembly GCA_021962125.1 of Bulinus truncatus. NCBI lineage: Eukaryota > Metazoa > Mollusca > Gastropoda > Planorbidae > Bulinus > Bulinus truncatus. The sequence goes on from JAGDYQ010000102.1 coordinate 572,957, forward strand.
AGTACATGTAAGGTTCGGCCTCACATACAAAGTTTGATCTTAGATGTTGTAAGTATGTGTTTAGTTCACCGTCAGACTAGTTTGACAGTTCCCGCTGTAAGTATGTGTTTAGTTCACCATCAGACTAGTTTGATAGTTCCTGCTGTAAGTATGTGTTTATTTCACCATCAGAATAGTTTAATAGTTCCTGCTGTAAGTAAATTTCATTATTACTGTGCCTGAAGTTTGAATGATTTGTTTTCACAAAGAACTTACATTATTTGTCAGGTTCTGTACCTGGAGCAGTTGTTGACCACTGGTGGGGGTTGGCAGGACCAGATAGGTGGTCTGGTTGGCGGCATCAGGCTAGGCCTGTCGGAAGCAAAGCTGCCCCTGAAGGTTGATGTGGTAGATCTTCATGTCAGCCAGGATTACATCCAGCGGTTTGATGACCAGCTGGTCCTTATCTACACAGGGAAAACAAGACTGGCAAGAAACTTACTGCAGGTAACACACTTCAATGGCTTTGTGAAAAAACATGATTATTTTTTTTACTTTGACTCAACAATAACTGATTTACCAAAAGTGTTTGGTAAAATGCTGTGGTGAAACTCATTAATAGTGATTAACTTTATGCTTATAGGATGTAGTCAGAAACTGGTATGCTAGAAACCCACACATTGTGAATACAGAAGATGCATTAGTCAGGCTTGCTCAGGAATGTGCAAATGGATTCATAGACGGTTAGTATTTTTTGTGTCCCACAGTCTCCAAAAACATTTGAAATGTCAAAGACAAAAATAATCTTGGTACTTAAGTTTATTTAATGTTGTGAAATAAAAAGAGTTTAATTAGCAAATGAATATCTAAATCAGATGCTATTTTATTTATTTGTTTCATATTGAATGATTAACAGTCCTTCATTATAAACATTTTTTCATATTTCTGGCAGGTGACCTGGAGTGTGTTGGCAAGTGTGTGGGTCGGTACTGGGAAATGAAGAAAAGGTTGGCCCCTGGCTGTGAATCTATGACCATAGCAACTATCATGTCTGTGCTGAAGCCTTATGTGTATGGAATGTGTAGTGCAGGAGCAGGAGGTGGTGGATTTATCTATGGCATTATGAAAGAGCCTCGATGCCATGCCTTCATTAAAGAAATTTTAAGTCAGCAAGAGGTAAGTGATGAGTTAACAAATAAAGGATTGGAAGTTAAATGAAAATCTTTAAGCATTGTCATTGGTTATATTTTCAATAGGTCAGTGACAACCTATTTATCTATGTGTATAAAGATGAATCACAAGCTTAGGTCTTAAATTTACAGTTATTAGAGTTATCTCACAAAATAATAAAAATCTACTCCGGAAATTATGGTTTATGAGTGCAAATACACAGTGATGGGCAAAAGTTACAAAATTTTAACTAAAATGTAACTAACTTTCAGTTAAACTCTTTTGAAAAATGTAAATAGAAAGTTTAACTTTTTAAAAAAAGTTTAGTTTAATCATCAATTTAACTACATTTTTTTAGGTATAACTAAAAAAGTTTAACTAAAATATTGTAACTAAAAATATTTCCTTTCCATTTATTGAATATTTTGGAAAATTTCAAATTATCATGTGAAAATTTTGTCTTTGGCCTTTTCTTATTCATAAAATTTCTTTATTTAACGTCTTTGGTTTTTGTATTTTCTTCTACACTTTGGGCGCGTTGTTTCGATCAACCGGTGCACCACAGCCGCAATTGTTATGAAACAATGGGTTTTTTTCATGATGTATCAGGATTTTTACAACGACTTGGTTGATCTCAAAATGGCCAACATAATGAAAAAAATGTTCACACTTCAAACAAAAAGTCAAATCTAATTTCTTGTTATAATTTTGTTCAAGTTATGACAAAATATCTTTTAAAAAAATATTCGCGATGTTACTATAACTTATGGCATTGATTTAATTTGCATGTAACTATAATATGATGTTGTTCTGTGTATTTTCTTTTTAATTTGTTTTTTTTTTCAATATTTTTTATACAAATTTGTGTATTCTTTTTTCCAAAAAAATCATTTTCGTTCATTTTGAACCTATTTTTAATCTAAATTAAATATGGCGTCTATTAACCAATCTTTTAACACTGGTTGTTGTGGTTTAAACCAAAAAGTCACATGATTGAATTTTACAATGCAGCTGGTGCACCAGACTGATATGATAATGTGATATTTTCATTAATTTACCTATTTATTGTTTATTAAACCTTTAAAATTTTCATTCAAAAATATGTTTGTTAAAATTCACTTAAATTAAAAAGTTAGTTCAAAAAAAGTTAAACTAATAAATAAAAGTTTTAGTTAAAAGTTAAACTCTTATGGTAAAAAGTTAGTTAACTGATAGTTAACTTTTAAAAAAGTTAGTTACAACAATAGTTAAACTATTAATTTCTAGTTACTGCCCATCACTGCAAATACAGATGGCCTCTATTTGAAACAACTATTTTTATGGTCAGTTTTGAACTCGGGTCTTCCACATCTGTGTCATATTTGTGTGTTTATATTTGCCATTAAGAAAGTATTATCAGTGTGATAAGATGTGTGATAAAAACATCTAAGGTAAGCCAGGCACAGTATGACCATTGATAACCCAAATAGAATATCTACAAAAGATCTGGGAGAGATAACAAAAACTTATCAAACATTTCTGCAATTAACTTAATTTAAAAAAAAAAGAATAAAAAAAATTATATGAACATTAATAGACACATTATACACATTGACATATTTATTGATATTTACTGGTTTATTTTGTTTGTTATTTATTTTCTAGGGACTTGAAGCTGTTGTGTATTTACTGGTTTATTTTGTTTGTTATTTATTTTCTAGGGACTTGAAGCTGTTGTGTATTTATTGGTTTATTTTGTTTGTTATTTATTTTCTAGGGACTTGAAGCTGTTGTGTATTTACTAGTTTATTTTGTTTGTTATTTATTTTCTAGGGACTTGAAGCTGTTGTGTACGATGCTTGTGTGGATGAGCATGGACTAACAATCACCATTGAAGATTAAGTAATGAAGTAGTTACATATTTACTGGAACTTTGATTCATGCAATTTGGCTTTTCTTTTTCACTGACATTTATATATGGTTTCAATTATCACTTGCTTAATTTTCAGCCTATTTAGAATCTACTAAATATATTAAAGCTTTTTATTTTTCATATACAGAGGGATATTAAAATACAGGTTATTGTAATTTTTGTTTTTTACTTGTTGTTTAAATATTGAATGACTAGCTGTACCCTGCAAAACCTTTGCAGTTCAACTTTGATGACATCATTTTGATTTTTTAGTTAAAATACAAAAAAAACAGAAAAACTACAATCTTTTGAACAGAATTATTTAATATTTTAAACTTATATGTCTCATATTTAAAATCACAGAAACTGTTTAAAACTGTAGAATTTTTCTTAAACATTTATTGAATTGAGATGCATACAAGAAACCATTAATATTTTAACAAGAAACGGTATTCTAACTTTCAATCTAAAGCTAAAGCAGACTTCAGATGTAAAATAATTATATAGAGGTCTGGTTCTGTAAATCAGATGTAGATTGTTATTGTAAGTGCATAATATTTTTTTTATAATCTAAAAATGTATGTAGCCTTATTTAATATTTTCATGTTCATGCTACCAGTATTTGATTTAAATGTGTGAAATAGAATGTGTATACATCTCCTATGATTCTGATGGCAATAAAAAAAAAATGTTTGTGCATACAAAAGAAGAAAAGAATTTTATTTTCAGATCATTTACGGTGCCTTGAATCTACCCAGTTTTATAGACCTTAAAAAAAAATACTTTTTTTTTTCTCATAATCTCACACCAATGTTTTTATTCTCCTCATTTGGTATGTTGTATACTTATTCATAGATGTACATGTAAATATCTTATTTAAGACTCAGGTAGAAATTGCGGTGTGATACTTCATTTTTTTAAAGCAATACTTATATTTGTTGCTTTATTGAATTTTTTATCTAAATTGTCCCTGATTTATCTTTTTTTTTTATGCCACAAATGTAAGCAGATTTTTTTTTTTAAACTGCCCCCTTATAAATCACTATATAATTATATCAAGTGAATAGCTTAACATGTTCTTCACCCACTTATGGATTTGACACTCCTTTGTGAGTCTTACTGAGCTGATCATTATGAACTCAGGATCAGACTACATTTTGTTTTTCGGCAACTTATTTTAAAGATATTGTCACATATTGACAAGATAGAAGAAAAAAACTAATTTTAATTACATATTGATAAATTTTAACAAGTAAAACATGTTTCTAGAATTTTTTCAGCATTGTGAGAATATCAACATAAGTTGGCATTCACAGCGAAAATGATGGCAAATAACTCTGGCACATCAGGAAAAAGGATTTTCATAGTTAACATTTAAATAGCTAATGATAGTGATGCATTTATGCAGTTTAAATTACTAAATATGTCCACCGTTTAGTTTACCTTTTTTATTTAGATTAGCAGTTTTAGCTATTATTAATATATTTTATGTGGCTCTAAACAACTCACTTTCTTCCAAAGCGGCCTCAAGATGATCAAAGGTTGGACACCACTGAGTTTTATTTTTAATTCACTTAAATTGTATCTCTATTTGATTCTTTTAACTGTGTTAGTTTTAACTTTTTAAAACAATATTTTTGTTATTGTTTTGTTGCATTTAATATTAGCAAATGCAAAAGCTATACATTTGTGATAAATGATAAGTATTTTTGACAAATCCCCTAGATGGCATGGGTATCAAAAACAAAAATTAACATTTTAATGGAAGACAGCCACACATTTTTAAGGACTTTAAGGGAACATATATTGAGATTACGTCAGATGTACCCCAAGATGGATGTCTTGGGAAACGTTTTCACATTGTGTCTATTGGCTTTTGCTGTCACCTATTTTGGGATTAAGTAAAAATGAATCAAATAAAACAAGATTGATATCTATAACGTTAGTCTTTTTAATTTGCTACAGTTCCAAGAAGTAAAATGCCCAGTAGATTTGTGACTTGAAATTCCACAGGGCATAGCACTGTTTTATTGTGGTTGATACCAGTCACAAGAACAAAAAATATTTACACTGACGTACAGTAAATATATGATTGCTGCGGCAGCGACCCGTTAATATTTGCAATATTACTCAATGAATTTACTTAAATTTTAAAAAATAATTATTTCATGTACATCATTTTTAATTTATCACACTGACATAATGCCTTCATAATTCAACTATCCCTTGAAATAAAAAGAATTATTCATATACCAATAATTTTTTTTAAAAAGTGACAATGTGGATGGTTACTACGATACTTTTGCGTCTATCAGAATTAATCTGGCAAAAAAACTTATTAGGATTGATTTCTTTATCTCAAACGCTTTCTATCTGCATCAGTTTTATGTGTGTGAAATATACATGCTGGACTTTAATACTGTATATTTGTAACTTGTTGAATGAGATTAAATGTATTAATCATTACTTTTATTTGTTCATTGATTTTTTTTTTGATGTGATTTTTAGAGCATTTTCGAAAAAAAATGCTCTATTGTCCCCGTTTTGTCTGTCTGTCTGTCTGTCTGTCATCACCCTATATCTCAGCAACCATAAGTCCTAGACCCATGATGTATATATCATTTTGTAGGTCTTGGCTGCCAAGAAATGACTTTTTTTCCATTTCGCGATCTGACCTCTCAGGGCCAAAATATAAGACTTTGTTATGTACCGTTTTGTTTATATTTTAAATATAAATAATAAAAGCTAATCAAAGGGGCGTAATCATTATTTATTTTTGTAACAGACTTACTTGTCCTTTTAATATCTTTTTTTTTTCAGATATATGCATTACACAATTGAATTTATAAACATTTCCAAAATTTACAAATATTTACTGAAAGATAACAAACGTACTGATGAAAATGCGCTAACACGTCCTGTGTCCAGAATGGAACAGGCTTAATTGCTTGTTTTATTCCCAGATGGGATATTTTTGTAATAAAAATTGATGAGCATGCATTATTCTTAGGCAGCCACTGGGAATCTGCGGGGTAGATAAAGCCAAATCTGGCCCGCCACTTTTATGCTATGACATTTACATCTAAGTTCTCTTAGTTCATGTTAACATTCTAATAATCAGTTCTTGGTCCGGCCAGTCAAATTTTAGAATCCAAAGTGGCCAGCAACTCAGAGAGTTAGCCCGCCCCTGTTCTAGGACAATGAAATTATTTATCCCAGGAAACATAACTTGTGTCCTATGAATAGATTAAAATATTTTGTAATGATGCTATCAATAGTTTATCTTACATGCATTTAATTTCAGCTAAAGACACAACCTTTTGTTTATATTAATTTCTAGGGGAGAATGGACTAAAGATAGAATGATTGCAGGGAGGTATGTAGTATGGACTAAAGATAGAATTATTGCAGGGAGGTATGGACTAAAGATAGAATTATTGCAGGGGGTTATGGACTAAACAAATACAAAAAAAAAAAACTCGTAGGGTTTTGGAATTTCCAAGTATTTTCATATTCTAAGGAATTGTAATATATCTACCTCTGTTTCCAAGTAGTTAGGATTTCAAAAAGATGGGGCTGTTTTTTAAGAGGTCGTTCGGGGGGGAGGGGGCTCAAAACTATTTATCCCAATGAGACGCCGGGTATTCATTGAGTAAAAATACTTTAAAGTTAAAGGCCCGAACCAGAGCAATTTAACAAAACTTAGTGAACTACAGTGATTTAACAAAACTAAGTGAACTAAAGTGATTTGACAAAACTTAGTGAACTACGGTGATTTAACAAAACTAAGTGAAGTAAAGTGATTTGACAAAACTTATTGAACTAAAGTGATTTAACAAAACTTAGTGAACTAAAGTGATTGAACAAAACTTAGTGAACTAAAGTAATTTAACAAAACTTAGTGAACTAAAGTAAGTTAACAAAACTTAGTGAACTAAAGTGATTTAACAAAACTTAGTGAACTAAAGTGATTTAACAAAACTTAGTGAACTAAAGTGATTTAACAAAACTTAGTGAACTAAAGTAATTTAACAAAACTTAGTGAACTAAAGTAAGTTAACAAAACTTAGTGAACTAAAGTGATTTAACAAAACTTAGTGAACTAAAGTGATTTAACAAAACTTAGTGAACTAAAGTAATTTAACAAAACTTAGTGAACTAATTGATTTTAGAAAGAAGAAAAAACCGCTCTTCGGAAACCGCATAAACCTTCAAAGCTGCTTTTGGCCACACCTTTTATACATAGATGTTATTTATGTATGGTCCCTGAAATATTGGCATAGGGCACATTTTTTTTTCTTTGCTGTGTGTTTAATTTAGGGGGATCATAATAGATGTTCATCTTTTTATGCGTTGTCTCTAGTTTGCGCCAGTTTGCGGGCATATGATGGTTAAATTGGCAAAGTTTATAGGTATGAGCAAAAAAAATCACGTAGCCCGCAAGACGATTTACTGGCACGCGGACGTCAATTAAATAATACAAATATTTTTATATATCTGTAATAATAGTCCAGGCGAAACCAGAGTTTATTGATCGCACAACTGACCCAGTGGCACGAGAGTTAACGTGTTATGGGCAACGTGTCGAGAACGAACGCTGCAACAACAGAGTGGCTATTACTTTGAGTGTCCTATGCATCACAGCACGGTGCCTTTTATAGGCAGACTATCCCAGTGCTTTTTTTTCTGGCGAAACACACGGGAACGGCTTTTCGGTACCTTTTTTTCCCGTAGACTTCCGTGCATTAGTAAATTACTGCCTGGACACGACGGGCATAAGTAGGAAGTCCGGTACCCCTTTTTTTTTTTAGAAGAAATAAAAAACGCTGGACTACCCACGCTCTTGGCGACAACAATTTTCCGCCAAAACCGAAGGTAGAGGTCATCGTGTGGGTGTGCAAGTGCAGATGGCGAATGACACTATTTCATCACTTGTATCAAGGCAGGGGTGAACGACCAGGAAAAAAATGTGTAGGCGTTGTACATAAGTTATGATTTAATCGTTCATCTCGGGGGTAGGGATTTACATATACGTAATTAAGTAAAAATACTTTTCGAGAGCAAAACATACTCATAGGGCAGTATCATAAGGGTTGTCCATTTATTACGTCCACTTAATGGGGGGAAGGGCGACAATTTTTAGGGGGGGGGCTTAAAATGAACTAAAAATTGTTGACGTAAAAATGGGCGGCCCCAAAGTCAATTTATCAAAATTGAGTAAACAAATGTCTTTAGTTTATAGAAAAAAAAATTGTTCGAAGAGCAGCATTTGGCAACCTCTAGAATTTTTTTGTAGTAATAATGTTCATGTGTGAAATTTTAAGACAGACTCTGAAAACTCTAAGCTTTGTATTTAAAAAAAAATAGTATCAGTCCCCTCAGTGGTTCCGAGATAAGCAAACGCTGCCTAAAGCGAATTTGGAAAGTTTGTTTTTTTTTAAATACATTTTTAAGATTTTTTTTTTAATGATGCACCAGTTTTTGTCTAACAACTGGCAAGTTAATGGCAAGTGGCAGGCAACTCTAAACTATGTTATTATTGTCTGAAAAATTTAAAATAAGGTAGAAATTTACAAATGTTTACTATACTATACAATTACTTTAAAAAATATTTACTAATCTTTTTGCTTTGGATGTGAGTTAGGCATGAAGATCTTTGTATTTACGCCGAATCAGCTCTAGAATAAATAATCCATCATAATCGCCTCGGTGATCATAAAATAAACGTAAACTGAATCTGAGAAGAAAGACAAGTGTGCAATGGGCACTGCGCTGCAGTAATGCCCATAACAATCTTGTTAAAAAATTTTTCTTAGTCTCCATGTAATGTGCATCTGTAATGCATGCACTTAATTTTTCATGCTTATTTACATATTATTTAGCCTCGGCTTTTATTTTTTAGGCTATTTAAATTTAATTATTTTCTTTACCAACTTGTGTAATTGTAATATTAGAATACTAGGTAAAATTGTATTTTAACATAGTAATATCTTGGCCTAACACAGTAAACACTAAATGGCACAATATTCAATTTATGCTTCTCCAATAATTAAATATATGATCAATAGTATAGATATTCCATGCAAGTACAAGTACCCCAGCCCCCCCCCCCCCCAGGTGTCAGTAGGAATAGCATGCACTACTCTTAAAATGTTCCCAAGTAGTACTCCAGTACAAGTACTTATTAGTAAAACAAGTACCCCATCTCTGAAAAATAGTACTAGTATTAGTTTTTATTGAACACCCCCAAAATTCTGTATTTTGTTTAATAAGTTTCATTGTTTATTCCATTTTTTTTCTCTCTCAAATATTTATTATCATCAAAATGTACCACTTTTCAAATAGACAATAGAAAGCTAAAAATAATTATATAGGTAATTTCCTGAAAGAAAATAATTTTAAACTTGACAATTACTGGGATTATTTAATTGTTAAGACTTTTTTTTAATGATTATTGATTTGGCTTCTGAATGTTATTATTTAGCCTTTTATCATTTATGTTAAATGTTAGTTTTTGTTTTTTAAATTTTGTTATTATTTAACATTTTTTGCACAGATAAAAAACAAACAAAAAAATGGCCTCTAAATTCATAAAATATTATGTGAGGTTTGAGCAGATGCCATATGAGGAGGATTTTACACATGAGTTTAAGGGTCATAGAAATTTGAGCAGTGAAGAAGTACCTACTGGGAAACAAGACATAAGCAAACCCAAAGCCAGTAGCAGTAGAAAGTCAGTTTCTAGGTAATAAAAATATAAGGCTGTTCTTTTTTTTATCACCGTTATTATATTAACCTCTCCAGAGTGTTTTTATGTCAGCTGAAATTAAATTCATATTTTTTCTTTGTAAAATTTTACTGGTTCTTACCAGTGAACCATTTCTTAAATGTATAAAATCTTAGCAAACCGTTTGTTGAATTATCATAAAATAATTACATTTTTGGAATAGACATGTTACCATACAAACTCAATATTTTACTGTGATTCCACCAATCTGTTTAAAGGGACTTTTCTGGTGAATGTAGTAAATTTGAAATAATTTTTATTTGTTAGATAGTATGATATTGTGTTTTGGTTTACTTTGACATAGAAACTTGTGTGGTTTTCTAAACACTGGTAAAGGAGGAACAGTTTACTGTGGTGTATCTGATGATGGGACCATAATGGGGCTTAAGCTAACTCAGTATCAGGTACACAATTTTTTAATTCTCTTTTATCATTAAGTTATACACATAAATGAAGCTTCAAGACAAACAGAAAATGTTCTTTTACTTCTAGCGTGATCATGTTGTTGGATCCTTACATGATTTGATGGCTCGATATACTCCTGCTGTTCCTCCAAATCGTTACAGCATCAGATTTGTGCCTGTGTTTGGACCAACGACAACTCCAGAGGAACGTGAAGAGATGTTCAGATTTAATCCCAAGTAATTGTAATGATTAATGATAGTAAAATTTACTGCAGGACCAGTCTTGCGCATTTCAATCAGGACTCTTTTTTTGTAGTCATGAAGAAAATTCTTTTTTTATTTTTCATGTATCTGCAATGTGATGTGAGGCGATTTCTGGTCTATTATTTTCAATGGGTAGATGGGCTCATAGTAATATATCTTCACAGTAGTTATATCAAACATACATATATAATTCATCAATTTTAGTCACTACATTTTAAACCTATCTGTTAAAATATGTGGTTGTAAATTTCTTATTTCCAGTATTGCGAAAAAAAATAGCAGTTTTGCCAGTATTTAATTCCTCTGTTACCAAAAAAAAAATTTAATTTGGCAAATTTCTAAAACTCAAGTCAACTTGAGCTCAAGGACATTCACATTTACTAGATAATGGGAGGGGGAAGTGTGAGAGGAGAAAGATGTTACAGTAACCTTTAACCTCTACTGATTTATATGAGGATAGTAAAAATTAATTCCACCAGGTGCAGTACTGAGTCAAGCGTTGGCTTGGTACTGGGAAGGGATTGGGGGGGGGGGGGGGGGGAGGGAGAGAGCTGCTGCGGCACAATTATGTAACAACGAACCGGGGGGGGGGGGTGAGAGGAGGAGCGTTTTTAGCAATGGTAGGAAAGGGCAGTAGAGAGCTAAGACGTCATGGGACAACCACACAAATGTGGTAATGTCACAAGGTCACTAACAAGCTACCAGTACTGGTATTTATTAATAATACAGGAAGTGAAGAATAAATGAGTGATTTATCTGACCTTTTTGTGATAGAACTATACTTTTTTTTTAATTATAATAAAATTTATTCCATTTAAAAAACATAAATAAACATATATTTTAAAATTATTTCATTGTTTAATAAATGAGACAATATGAGTAAGAGAGCCGTAAGGCACATTCCACAGGTTTCTCATAAATTAAGGGAAGTAAGTCATGTTGAATAACTGTTACAAAAATAAATGAGTTACGCCCTTTAGTTCAATTACTGTTGGCGGTAAATAACGAAAGCTAAAAGCTAAATTATTAGCTAAACTAATAAGCAATAGACAGAAAGAAAATTTAACATAAATTTAGCTAAATATCTTTGGGGAAATGAGTAAAATGACACAATATATTTGCATTGATACCCAAATGAGCTATATCTACATTATTAAGAACAGAAAATGACGTTGACACCCCCCCTTCCCCATCTCAGTGTAACAAATTTTCAGTATTACGAAGAATTTCGAATCCCCGTCAATTTCGTTATAGCGACATTTCACACATTCTTTTAATACTGACATCCTCAAATTAAATGAAACTACTAGGACTATTTTTGTGATAATTCATACATGTTTATACTTAATATGTAAAATTTACAATAAAAATGCTGTAAAATCATGGTCATTTTTGAATTATATTTTATTTTTCTGGACATTTAGTAACATCAAGATAAAATCTGTACAACTCTCTAGCTTAGTTTTTTGTCAGTTTCATTACAACACATATTTATCATATTTAAGTGTTTCATTTTTCTTACACTTTATACAGAGGGTTACATTCATGACAAGGTTTCATATTAAAAAACATTGTTTACTTTCTTGTGAATCCGTTGAATTCAATGTATAAACTGCTGTATCTGCTACTTAAAATAGTATTGCAGTAGAAATATAGTTAGTAAGCTATGAAACTTTTTTTATTTATTTAAAATATTTAATTAACAGGGAATATCTGGATGAATCGCAGAGAATGAGAGAGCATTTGTTTCGAGCCTCTCAGTTGTGCTGGTGTGACGAAGACGCCAAAGCACAAACTGAACATGTAAGCAACACAACAGTCTAAACAAAGTTTATTTTACTACATTCTTTTGTGAGAATTTAGAGATTTTATCTATACTCATATGTTTGAAGCAACAGTAGGTAATCCAAACCGAATTTTCCTTAAAAAAGGTATTCTTTGACTTTTATCACTGAAGCTTTAATTACATATATAGGTCTGTGTGTGTTTTATAACCACTGCTTTAGTCTATTAAACAAACTACCTAATCATTTTATAGGTTATAAAATCATTAAAGCCAATACTTGTACAGCACTATCTTTTTCTGACATGCACTCTATTTGTATGAGATTACATAGTGTTATTGGATTTTTATATTTTAACAACTTATTATAACAGTCGGCAGAAAATTCTATGTGGATTTATTTTGATTCGATTTTAACAGTTTTGTTGAACTATAGACAGCTAATTAATGGGGACATTTTAGTTCAAAAACTGAGTCAAAACCTTAAGAATATTGAAAACTATACTTAATACTCTAGATTTTATATAGTTGGGCTCAAACTATCAATAGCTTATTGGTATGAAATTAAATGTCATTCCCTTTCTGCATAAACTACATCTCCCCCCCACCCCCCAAACAATAGCTGTAGTGGAGATGAAAGAAGGAAATCACAAAAGCTCAAATATGGTCCCTGTCATGGTATAGTTGTGTGTACTATGCACACAGGTGTGTGTGTATGTTTGGAGCTTGGCCAACCAGGTCAACCTGAGGTCACGGGGTCAATATTCTAGATAGTTAGAGAATATATATGATGTTTATTGTAAATTGTATTGTCTAAATGGGTGAGAGAGAGCGATGTGGAATGTTCGAGTTGGATGCAAGTAAATTATATAAAGACGATGTTTAGTTGAGAAGTCAGTCAATCGAGTCAGTTCAGAAGTTCAGTTCAGTTGAGTACAGAGAGAGAGAGAGAGAATATTCGAGTACAATTCAGAAGTCAGTTCAGAAGTTTTAGTTAATCAGTTGAGTTTATTGTTAGCAAGTATTATTCATTGAGTTGAGGAGATTGTCAGTCTTTGTGAATTATATTGGATTTTTTCTGTTTATATTTTATTGTGTCGTCAATAAATTATATGAACCATGGACATGAATTGAGTTTCTCATTATAAACCAGTTCATACAATACATCCTTTACAGTCCCATTGATGGGGATTGGGCTTTTTGTTTTTACTATTAGCTATGATGGAGATAAAATAGGAGGGCACCAATGTTCCCTCTAAGGTGTGGTAAGAAGTGATAAAAAAATTTTGTCTCTGAGCGACATTTTGTTTGAGGCCAAAATTTGTGAGCGATTTAAGTGATGTCGTCCGTCGGAGTGAGCGATTATTGTACGTGTAGTATGAGCGACGCTCTGAATTCATGTGAGCGATCGCTCATGCGCTCAGCTTAGAGGGAACATTGGAGGGCACTAAAAAATAACATCCCACTAGGGTTAACATCTCATCTTGTCAGGGGCTTTACATTGATTTTTAACAAAGTAGGTATTGAGGTAAAATACCACCAGCTAATTGAATGGTGACAGGTGAAGTCAACAGAAACTTGAGTGAATGTAGTTCAAAAATGGGCTGCTTTGTCCCTGACATTTTTGTATACATTGGTTTAGACTACCTGATAACTGATATCCCTTGAGTGACTGTTAAATGTCTACTAATTGTTATGGCTGAGTTTTAAAATATGACCTTTTATGAATTTGATCAAACCATTGCAGTTATTAAATTAACTGTAAGAGAATAATTAGACACAAGGAGGTTTGGGATAAGAATTTTAGTTATTATAAAGACTAGGTGATACTCTTTGTGTTATTATTTACAATTAATTATACTGACACAAGAAATTTCTTTCATTTGAAAATATATTTTTTGTTTCATCTCTGAATCCGTTTAATGATTTAAAAATTGTAATCGTTCTATACCATATTTGTGATGTAATCAAAGAATTGTTGACTTTTTCTTTTATTCTCATAAGGGCTTAATCATTAGTGATTATATCATCGAAATTAAAATCCATCCATGGGACCCAGATAATCCTGACAGATTGAAAATTGGGGAATTAGTAAACATGCATCCACTATTTGCTGATGAGGAAGGAAAAGTATACTTTCGTCGTCTTGCAAGTTTAAAACAGGTAGCTATTATTTTTTGTTAAAGAAGTTAGCAGATAATGAAGCACCTAAAAATATCTTCAGCCACCGGAGAGTTTTTCAACTGTCATTGAAAAATTGTTTTTACAATACTATTTTTTTCACTTTTTATGGCTGGCCTTGGTTACAGTATAACGCTGTTAAGTATAAAATGTACTTCACAATATAATTCAAATAAATATTTGCATTGAACAAAATAATTATTTCTATTTACTATTTCGTAAATTGTTTGTTAAATATTTCAATTTGCATCAATCATTTGTATTCTAATTGTAAAAAACATGTATATTGAAACTGGAGAACATTTATTTTCAACCTTATTTATTACTCATACCGTGGCCCCTCAAACCAAAACATAACCTAACTAAGCTTGCAGCATGTAATTTTATGCTTACTGTGCTTTTGTAAACTTTAATTTAGCTTAATTTTTCCTTTTAATGTTTCTCACAGTATTCAGCGAGTGAAATTGCACTTTTAGCAGAGGGAGAATCAGAAAAAAGATGTCAAGAAATTATAAAGTAGTACGTTGATTTTTATACTTTAATTACTATTTTAAGTGCTAATTTAAATAAGTTTTAGATTAATTTTTTTGAAAGAGTTATGGAATTAAATAAGCATAGCTATAATATGAAAGTTTTAATAGAAATATTCTGCAAGTTATAAGGTAATTGAAAATTTACTTACTTTTTCAGTTACGAGCATCAAATTTCACTCCTTGGAACAGTAACAAGTGAATCTACATAAATTAAACATGACATTAGACACTTCACTTAAAGCCATATCATTTTTTATTTATTTATTTAATACTACAACTGTTTCTATATTTATTTTTACAAATCAACATTTGTATTTAGTTAAAGCTTCCTAAAACCCCCAAAAAGTAGGTAGTCCAAACCAGTATAAAAAAAAACTGTTTTTCGCTCTTAAGTTTTCATTCACTAAGCCTTTCACAATTTTTGAAAAATATACTTAGTTTTAAGCTTATTAAAAGCACATTTATAATGTTAATTTACTTCGGTGATGTCAAAAAATATTACTATATTGAAATTTGAAAAGGTCATGAAATCATGATTGCAGAGAACAAAATTTTGCTTTTACCCCCATCCTGTTCAGTATTTTTTTATCACAATATATTAGGTTAAAAATTGGTGTAGAATAATGCAGGAAAGAATGGCATTTAATTGAATACCGGTTTATATAAATATATATATACATGTATATATATATTGAGAATAAAGTTTATAAGATTCTTATGATTTTCGATAAAATTTGTAAGGCAAAATACTTAAATGGTTAATGCAGGAAAAGTGTAGGGCTTTACACACATCTTCAAATTTATATCAATATGTCTGTGTTTCAGATAATTTTTAGCATTTTGAAGTGTAATTTCTATTGGTTTTAGTCATAGTTGACTAACTTAATAAAATCCCATATTTAAGTCAGAGTATAGTTGACTAACTTAATATAATCCCATATTTAAGTCAAAGAAATGTTTCTGTTTATTTAAAGCAGGGAAAAAAACTTGAGTGTTGTACATGGGTGACTATGTTTTAGTTTGAAGCATGTGTGTTTTATAGTTTAAGACATATGAAAACAACTTTGGAAGCTGTTTCCTAAAGGTAAAAATTCAATTTTTGAAGATGTATTTAAAAAAATAGTATCCTCATGTTAAGAACAATGAGTTCCTTTCAATAAAACATATACATGTATAAAGAATGCATAATAAATTATAACTTCAGTTTTTACTTCCTACAAAAAGAAAAGATTATTTGGTGTTTGTCATTTGTAAATTTCAGATGTTTCAATAATTGATGTTAGATTTTTTTGTTGTTTTTTTTATTACATTTTATATTCTTGACTTCATTGAATCCTTTGTAAAGAAATTAGATGCTTCTGCTATTTTAAAACAGTCTTTAGTAAAATATTTGTAAGACCTTTTTTTTCCCAATAGCAGTTGTATCTCTAGTCATTTATTTCTTTTAATAATCATTTTTTTTTTACATTTTAAATTTTATTAGCAGATTTAGATGTACATATATTTGTTGAGACCTAAGAAATATTGTTTTGTTTATTTTGGTAGCTGAATTATGTTAATAATTTTTATCTTGTCAATACTGTTAGTAATTTTTTAAAATCATTACGAAGGAGGGTGTGATACTTAATCATTGTTTTATTATGCTTTCAACCCAGTACTAAAAATGTACTTTTTTTCAAAGTTAAAACATCATTATTGCAGGAAGAAATCATGCAGATTTGTTACTTTTGATTTCTTAGTTAATAATTATTTTTTTTACTTAAGTGCCTTCCATCATTATAACCAATAATAATAAAACCTCTGTCACAGATTTTATTTTAACTCTGCAGCAAGTTGTTTATTCACTTTTCATTCTTGCACATTTCCACATCTCTGGATTAAGTATTAATTCAAAGAATTTTATTTTGATTGTACAAAATTATATCTTGAACCATAAAATGCATGTCATTTCTTCACTTTTGCTTTTATATTAACTTTCAATATCAGTTTTCTTTTCACCTTCTAAGTATACAATTTTATTAATAGATCTGCTTTGACCAATGCAGCAAATCCAATTTTTTTTGGATAACATTCTACTATGTAAGCTCCTTATTTAATTTTCACCATGCATGGTGATTATTTATTACTGACCCATTCACACTTTAATTTTTTATAAATCCATTTAAAAAATGACTACTACCCTACCATTATATTTTAACATTACAATGAACAATAGAAGGTAGACATTAATGGGTCATCTTGACACATTTCAGTGTTGCAGGGGAATAGATTGACCCATATCTATGTTAACATTACAATGAACAATAGAAGGTAGACATTAATGGGTTATCTTGACACATTTCAGTGTTGCAGAGGATAGATTGACCCATATCTACAAATCTCAACAATGTTGCATTTTTTTTTTTGTTTTTCTTGTTGAAACTGCAAAGACGTGTACAATTGGTAGCATTTTTTTTTGGAGTAAAGCTTTAAGGAAAGCTGCTTTGTCAATAGGAAATAGATGCATTATCTGCTTTGTTTTTTTTTTTATCATGACTTTCAAGTACATGGAGTATTATTATTTATTTTAATCAGTTGGCTCTGTATGTTTGCATCTGTTGTTTATTTATAGAAAGGTGACTGTTTAAGGTAGTTTTACCTATTGTTATTTTATTTTGTTTTTCCTTTTTAATGCAGTTTTCTTTAATTATACATAATAAAAGTGTTGTGATTTACACTTTTTAAAGATGTGACATTAAATAATACTTTTTTAAAATTTTGTATCAAAAGCATTTGAAATATTTGTATACAAGTTTAGATTTCATGAGATTTTTTTTACTGGACTTAAAGTATTAAAAATATTGTTCCTTTGATATTACTTTTTTGTTCAAATACAAAAAAAAAATGAATCATTAAATTTTGTTTTGTTTATTTCAAAACAGTTTTATTTGCATGATTACTTAAACATGTTTACTCAATCATAGTAGATGTTGTATAATGAATATTTTGTTAGAAGTAGAAAGATGTTTCTCGACTGCTAGTGATGTCTATTAGAACAGAGTTGGTCTTTACTTTTGTAAGATTTAACAACAACAGGCTGGTGGACATTCATCTTGGATGTACTGAGCTGGATTGTATTCACCTGGTTCACAGGTACAGCACTGACCTAAACTTTGGAGGGGAACCTGTCTACAGTCACAGATTTTCTTCTGCAAAATATAGGGGAATAAATTACTGATCAATTTAATGTCACATTGATACAACTATTGTTAATTGTGTGAAGCAAAGTTACACATTGATACAACTATTATTAATTGTGTGAAGCTAAGTTATACATTGATACAGTTAGCTTGAAATGTTTATCCATGGGGCAGGGGGGGTGTAAGGCAAAACACATTCTGAAGGTCCATGTTTGACATCAATGAGTTGTCCTGTAGTTTTGTGCTGGCACACACTTATGTTTTTTGTTACCATGTAAGCCTATGAGCCATTAATGCTAAGTCCTTAAACGGGATAAATGTATTAGGCTAAATCAGTGATGGCAAAAGGAATTTGTCAAAGTGCCAAATACAAAGCAAATAGACATTATTTTTCTTGTGTCAAACATAGAACAAAATTTAAGTGAATTTTTTTTTTTTACCTTGTTTTTATAGCACTACATGTATTTGTAATATAATTTTTTGTTGACACATGTGCTGCATATTTGCCATCTCCGGGTTTAATAATATATTGAGTTGATTACACTGCACAGTTATGCTCATTCTTTTGCCTAAATGTTTGTTGATCTGAAGATTCTGGATTTTTTTTTTCAAGTTTGGTTAACATCAAGTCTGCCTGGCATTAAAGTCGATGTCTGATTATTCTAGAGAGTACCCATACCCCCCTCTTACATATTTTACTCAAGCAGGTGAAATCTCTTTAACCCATGACTCTAAGGATCTTAGCTATAATATGTCCAGTTTTTTTTTAATATAGGTTATATTTGTCTTTTAATGATTGGCTTATGCTACTTATAGTTTATTTTCTCTACGCTAAATTTACTGTATGTACTTACAGGTTTAAATCTAAAGAAACCAATGGTTTCCCCATAGGGGAGGCCCATCCTTGTGAACCCATAATCTTTAGTGTTGTGATATGGTTCTGTGGTATCATTGAAAATTGATGTTGTACAGCATGGATTTAGACCTTTCCCAAACTGGTTATCATTGAAACCTGAATTCTGTAAAGTAAACATGCAGACATTAATGAGCATCTCTATTCAAACTTTCCTAATCCCAAGATCAATGGTTGCCCAAGTGTGATAGATATTTCACAGTACTCCATTATTTGATTAAAGTGAAAATGGTAATCAAAAGTACAAAATAAATTAGATTTTTAATAGTAATAATAGTATTCAATTTTAAAACTTGATAAATTCTTCAGAATCTAAAAGAAAAACAAAAATATTTATGTTAACAGACAGGTTGGATCCTAAAACAGAAATATTTATCATCATTTCATATAAGCAACCAAATGCACTGAAAAACATTAATAATTTCATTGTCATAGTATATTGATTGTGAAATGAAATAAACGGAAAAAAACTGCAACACAATTACGGTTTAATACATGGGAAGTAATCAATACAATGATCGGCAGTCCCAAGATGACAGGCCACACACACCTCATACAACAAACAACAAAGCAGATATGCACTTCTTTAGTTCAAACACTACAGACACCACTCACCAACGGAATCAAGTGGGGCCGAACCTGGAATGTCGAAAGTCTACACAATCAGCACACAAAATTACTCCAAAAGCAAGAGAGGTGGCTTACAGACTAATATTCAACATGACGCCTGTAGCCCAGCGTATTAAAAGCATTTCCAATCCAAGCAAAAGGCACTAAAATATGTCGTTCTGACGTCACAGAAGATCGGTGTCATCTCTTTGAAATACACCACATTTGAGAGCATCAGGCAGATGTTAATTAAGAGGGTGTGTACTGCCGATTGGCCAAGGTTTTTTTTCCTGCCACTCAGACAGAGGTGATGGCGTAATGTGCCTGAACCCCCCATCCGAAATGGCAGGCTGCGAAGGTGTGCTTGAGTGGAACAGAGTGGAAGAGTGTTGTGTGCCGACTACATCCGTCACTACCACCAGCTCACAGCTCTGAATACTACAGTCTCGGATGGTCCTCATTGATCACCGTCTCAAGAAGGTTTTTTTTTTGTCCTGACTGGAGAACCCAAATGATCTTTTCTCCATAGATCATAGTATTTCTCCCAGACCAGGATAGCCTGGCACAGAACATCCTTATTGAACTTATTGATCATGGTAAATCTTCAAAATCATTCCAAGTTTTGTCTCACTTGAATTATTATGTAAATCAAGTGGTATCAATCTAGTTACTTTTCTGAAATTTACATGTATATATAAATATGATTCAAATGTATTTTATGCAAAGCATTTCTAAATAGTGATAATTGCTATTTTAATAAAAAAAATTAAATTACTTGTATGTAAATAAGTTAAGACCAATGTAGAAGTTCTAAGTAAATAATGGTTAATAATATTTGTCACTGTCTCAAATGTTTCAACCGTACGGCCAGGACTATCCGAGACCGTAGTATTCACAGCTGGCGGTGGTGACTGATGTGGTCGACACACAACACCCTTCCACTCTGTCCCACCTCCGCTCTCACCACTGGTCGATCCAGTATTGCCAACATTCCAATAATGGACCAATTTTTACATAACTAAAAGAATGATTTGTTAATAACAGCATTATGTGAAAAAAGGTGGGGGTCATTGTTGCTGAGATTTAAATTGACAGTCATACTTTTCCATTCAGACACGACATCTTGCAAATTATTATATTTAATTCCTTGATTCCTTGTGTATGATTTTTGTTTCATTTATTATTATTTATTTAACTTTTTTAACTCGATTGGGCAGTGATTGAATAAATAAACTCAAGTCTTACTGTAGGTGGTTTATCTCTGTTTCTGTAAGGTCCGAGAAGATTTGGAGACTTGCCAGGATTCTGTTTAAAAAAAAACATATTTAAAGTAGAGCTGCTGTTCAATTAATAAAATTGGTCGAAATTAACGCAAAATTAATTTTTTTTATCTCAAATTAACGCACATTTTAATCGACCCAATATAATATATTTATTTATATTCAAACTCGTATGTCATTATTTCATAGCTTAAACAGTGGCATAATAAACAAGTCAGTTTAATTTACGAAAGAGTTATAATTAATTGTAACAGATCCATTAAGCATTAGCATATATGTCTATTGAATTAGTTACTCAGACCAGTTTGTTGACATGTATTAAGTGATGCGAGTTGTTTTTCTAAATGAACAACATTGCCAAACATGTATTTTTCTTGTATCGTAGGTTCCGAACTCATGACGTTTATCTCTCCCCCCCCCCCCATCACTGTCATATTTTGCTACACTTCACCCCTCCTCGTAAGTCTTGTTTACCCTACCCTCCACTACCGTACCTACTCCCTCCACATCCCTTGCCAAAATAAAAAAAAATACCCCATTTCTATCTCATATGTGCCTTTTCCTTCATAAAATATTAATATTGCCAGAAAGTACTCGCTCACTTATTATTAACACGTTTTTGTTTTCTTGATTTTACCCCCTTTCCCAATCCGGTCAAATTGTTGACACACTTCGCAGCCTCTCTCCCCACAAACATGACGTTACTTATGGCTTACCCAACCACCTTATTCCCTCTCTGTCCGAAAACAATGGCTCTTGTCAATCAAACTAGTAGCACGCGTTTGCTGATGTTCACTAATTGTATCATCGAGAGTCATAAATTTAAATTAAGAAATGACAATCCTATTGTTTCAAGGTCATATAGCTGCTATGATTTTATGTAAACGTGACAGTTTCTGTTTTCGAGTGTTTTTCCTTGCTTTTCTTTTTTGTAATCATGTCTGATCTATTTCTTTTTGTAGAATTAAGTTATTTCTACTGATTTTTTCCGCAAATCTGAACTAACAGCATTTGGGTTAAATTTAACGCATTTAAGTGTTTGCGTTGAAAAATTTAATCGCATAATTTTAATCGCAGCCCTAGTTTTTAGCTCTGTGTTTTGTCCACATTACTAGGGGTGGGGATTTGTGTGAACTTTCAGCGTTTTGGTCAAATTAACACACTTAGGTGTTTGCGTTAAAAATTTTAATTGATAATTTTGTTTGACATGTTAATCGCGCGTTAGCGCAGTTTAATCAGCTGCCCTAATTTAAAGATTACTTTCTATACTGTCTGCTCACAGCCTGCTCGACTAAATAGGCTACTTAGTCTAGCAGTGGTCTGCTAGAGATATTTGATAAAGTTAAATAAACAGCAGCACAAAATAGTTAACACAAATGTAAAATATTTAGACAACATTTAATTTTCAATTTTGCTCATAACTGTGACTCTAGAAATCGAAACAAAACATCATAGAAAATGAGGGGGGGGGGAATCGCGTAAAAGAATAAAGAACTGGTTTATATAAATTTAAATAGCTTATTTTTCCATTCTTATACAATGTCCAATACTTTTCTTAACTTCCGATGTGT
The DNA here is from genome assembly GCA_021962125.1 of Bulinus truncatus. Taxonomy (NCBI): domain Eukaryota; kingdom Metazoa; phylum Mollusca; class Gastropoda; family Planorbidae; genus Bulinus; species Bulinus truncatus. The sequence continues at coordinate 595,501 of JAGDYQ010000102.1, forward strand.
GTATTTTCTTAATTGAGAAGAAACTATTTTTTTTAATGCAATTAAGCAGCCTAATAAATTCAAAGTAAATACCATCGCGTGAAGTTACTATCTATAAATTTTAGACTTTTGGATAATTAATTTATAACCCACTCAACATTGTTGTCGTACTTGAAATGGAAGATTGAGTTTTTCAAACAAAATAAAAAAATCTCAAAAATAACAGTCTGTGTTTAATCGAATATTATTTGTTTAAAAGAAAAGTTTTAGATTCTGCTACCCTTAAAGATTTAATATTTCCTGTTTGCGATTTTAATTAGCCGTTCCATCATCATTTTAAAACTTCTTTCAGAGTAATCTCAACAAAAAAAAAATTGTTTTACACACACTGCATATAAAAACCTTATCATAAACAGGAGACTCACAAATGGAGGGATTAATTTTCCTTCAAGAAACATCACGTGACATGGTCGAGTTCTCAGACGAGCTTGAAGCTAAGAGAGGTTACAATTTGGGGGGGGGGGGGGGTAAAGAAATAAATAACATTAAGAACATATAGAATAATATTGATTGGATGTCAAAGAAATATGCAGACAAGGGCCGGTCAAATTCATGGTCATAGAGGACATCACAATTTAGTTTGTATGTAATTACATCGACCATACATCACAATTTAGTTTGTATGTAATTACA
>JAGDYQ010000102.1:596672-762667 GCA_021962125.1 Bulinus truncatus
ATATATATATTATTTAGTCTATTTTATGTAGTATATGCTATTTAGTCTATTTTATGTAGTCTATGCTATTTAGTCTATGATATGTTCCTGTTTAACACTTTACCACCTAAATACTGAAACCCAATCAAATATACACAAACATGGCGGTTGTCGGGAAAAATCCATTTAAATTGGCGATCCGCATTCCATGTAATCTATATTCTGTGATGTCACCTCGAGTGGGAGGGACGGGGGGTGTGGGATTTGAAGATGCTCAAGTTTGAGGGAGAATTGTGTGTGTGTGGGTGGGTGGGGGCGATAATAAAGGCTGTATTGTGCAAATATATAGAACTACTCCGCGGCTGCGCATAAACGTTATACTGACCCCCCCACCCCACCCCCAGTCCCCACTCTCGGACCAACAACAGCGGATACACTAGATCCTCCAATCCGAGCCATTCTTGTGGATATTCAAATGCTTAGGGCGGCCTAGTCCCTTACTCACCAAATGCTCTCCACCCCCTCCTCTTGTACAGTTTACTACGGCCTCTGATGAAATAGGGCACCATCTCCTCTTGTACAGTTTACTACGGCCTCTGATGAAATAGGGCACCATCTCCTCTTGTACAGTTTACTACGGCCTCTGATGAAATAGGGCACCATCTCCTCTTGTACAATTTACTACGGCCTCTGATGAAATAGGGCACCCCTTCCTCTTGTACAATTTACTACGGCCTCTGATGAAATAGGGCACCCTTCCTTGTACACTTACTACGGCCTTCGATGAAATAGGGCACCCCTTCCTTGCACAATTTACTACGGCCTCTGATGAAATAGGGCACCCCTTCCTCTTGTACAATTTACTACGGCCCTGATGAAATAGGGCACCCCTTCCTCTTGTACAATTTACTACGGCCTCTGATGAAATAGGGCACTCGGCTTTTGCCTAAGGCCCCAAGTAATTCTTAGTTTTTGTCTAGGACCCCTCCCCCCCGGGCCTAAGTACAATTCTGCACCTGTGATAAAAAAAAATAGGTGAAAAGGCTCCCATCATTGATTCATATAATATAGTAGCTATTCTAATGACCAGTCCATTCAAGTTACTCACCAACCAATCAAACGCTCAAATAAATAGTACCACGATGACCTTTAAAATACAAGTACAAAATAATAAAGACTCTAACACACACTACGCACACATAAACAGTCACACAACAATTTTGGTGATACAAAATTAAGTTAACGGCCTTATGTTTATTTTTAGACTTTATGTAATGTCGACTTGTGAATGGCCCACTTTGGGCGAAATGTGAAAAAAAAATCTGCCGTCCAAGTGTGTAGTCTGGACTCTATCGTGTTGTGATACACACTTCTCAATTACGACCCCCCCCCCCCTCTTACACTCCTCTTTTATCGTTTTCTCTGGCTACACACACGCGTCAACTCCTGCAGTGAATCTCAAATTGTACGTGTTGGGTAACCACAATTTACAGCACAGAAATGATTGTGTGCATACATGATGTTGGTTGGTAGGCCGAGATGTCAGTACTTTTCATACATGATGTTGGTTGGTAGGCCGGGATGTCAGTACCTTTCGGTTGATTTCACACAGAAATATAGCATAGACAGACAAACATCATGCAGATAGATATATACTCAGATATATAGACAGACAGACGGACAGATAGATAGATAGATAGATAGATAGTCACTACATGAGTATGTTTGTACCACTGGTGATCACTGATTTTATCAATCCCCCTTACAAACCCCACAAGACGTTATCGACGTGTCCGTCCCTTTGAGTCCTACTGGTAATTGCACCCCCCCTCCTCCCCGGCCGTTCCCCCCCCCCAGTAAGATATTGGTTTTATTCTGAAGTTTCATGTCTGGTGTTCTCTATATACAACTGAAATCAGCACCACGGAATAAACAAAAACCTCTATCCGCCTGCTGCATGTAAACATGTGTGTGTGTGTGGGGGGGGGGGGGGGGGGGGGGGGGGGGGGGGGGGGGGGGGGGGGGGGGGGGGGGGGGGGGGGGGGGGGGGGGTGGGGGGGGGGGGGGGGGGGGGGGGGGGGTGGGTGGGGGGGGGGGGGTGGGGGGGGGTGTTGTGTGTGTGTTGTGCGTGTGTTGTGTGTGTGTTGTGTGTGTGTGTGTGTTGTGTGTGTTGTGTGTGTGTTGTGTGTGTGTGTTTTGTGTGTGTGTATGTCTGTGTGTTGTGTGTGTGTGTTGTGTGTGTGTGTGCGTGTGTGTGTGTGTGTTGTGTGTGTGTTGTGCGTGTGTTGTGTGTGTGTTGTGTGTGTGTTGTTGTGTGTGTGTGTATTATTGGGGTGAGGAGGAAGGGGAGAGAGACAGGACTTTGGCCTAAATTAAACCTGACACACTGACCTACAGATGCAGACAGTGCAACCAGAACGTGACAATGTAGTGTGCGGAACTGGCTATGTCAAATGGGGGTTGGAGATTCCGGGCTGGAATTTCTAACCCCCCCCCCCTCCCTTCTCCGATGTTTCCCAGTCTCATAATAAAACAACATCTGAATCTTAAACAAATGAAAGAGATCCATTTAAGATTTTAGCACCCCAGCGAATAGAACATAAGCGAATAACCAATAAAACAAATAAGAGGCAACCCCGCCAAAAACCCCACAAAAAAACACCCCACAGCGAATAGCACATCACCGAATAGCAAATCAGCAAATAGCACATCAGCGAATGGTTCTAGTTCGTGAAAGTTCTTCGGAATGAGAATCATTGATGACGTAAAGACTGTCTCAAACGACAGGTGAAACATTAGAAAGCTACTATGTGTCTATTCGCCCATCTATCCATCTATTGAGTTATATAATCTATATATCTGTTTATCTGTCTGCTTCCATACATCTCTCAATCTAACCAAAGATCTATATATCTGTTTATCTGTCTGCTTCCATACATTTCTCAATCTAACCAAAGATATATATATATATATATATATATATATATATATATATATATATATATATATATATCTGTTTATCTGTCTGCTTCCATACATCTCTAAATCTAATCCAAGATCTATATAGCAATGTGTCTGTCTGTCTGCCTGTAAGTCGATTAAATTTAAGACCTAAATTGATGTAAAACAAGGTTAATACCAGCTTGTTATATTTATTTTTATTATTTTATTTTTGTATCCATCGCATGAACTCCCCTATGTGACTTGTAGCGCGTTCTCTAAGGTCAAAGAATACTTTCAACTCACACTCAAGGTTGGCAAGTGTGATAAATCATAGCCTCACGTGGTTTATGTTAGCTACATTTTTTATGTCAGCAGAGATAGACAGACAGAGACTAGAAGGCAAAGAAGGGGAAAGATAGAGAGATGGAGAGAGAGAGAGAGAGAGAGATGGTATGAGGTGGAACAGCAATAAATATTTTCTTCAAATCTGGTGTCAGAAAAAAATAAGCATGCACCCAGTGCACTCGTTATAGCGAAAGGAAAGGGAGACACAGTGTCTGCATTCGTTATAGCGAAAGGAAAGGGAGACACGGTGTCTGCATTCGTTATAGCGAAATGAGTTTCTGTCCGCCTGTAAAGGACTGTAACAGCATTCAAGTATCACACTGGACCAGGGCCACTTTGGGTTTGTCAATATGACCAGCGGGCCTGACCAGGAGAAGATGGATGGATTGTTGACATAACTTAAATGTTGACGTCACAATACGAAGGCTAGTTCACTCTGAAACAAGGGGCGGGCAGGATACATCAGTCTAACGGGCCGGATGGGCCATCGGGCCGTAGTTCGCCCTTGACTGTACCAGGGAACGCATCCTATCTGCCTACAGTTACATTATTTTTATGTTCCCCTCAAGTCATTTAGACCATCCGGGCAGATGAGGTTCTCCCTTGACTGTACCAGGGAACCGTTGTGGTACCCATATAAAGTGGGGTAGACTTGGGGGTGGGGGAAGAGGGTAAAGGTCTCGAATCCAGAATCAAACCTGAGACGCTCAGCGTTAAACGCTCCACGACCATCCGTCTCCTTCTTTCTATTAATACACGCATCAAAGTCGTTTTTAAAAGAATATAATACAAGTAGATTTATCGTACAACCGTAGCATAATGTTCTGGGTTGAAATAGTTGAACTAATATAATACATTTTAATACAAAGAACCAGGGCTCGATTTACCACCGGGGATAGCGACTGAGAACATATCCCTGACGGATAGACAGAATTTTTTTTCATCCTCGGCACTGTTTTTTTTTTTAATCCGAGCACTGCAAAAAACTAATTATATATGTATGAATGTGGGTCATGTAGGTGTACTACAGAATTGACCTTGTGTTTTCTTGTTTTTGTAGCTAATGTAAAGACATGTACACATATAAACAGTACCAGAGACATTTTAAAAAATACCAAAGTTTTAAAAATCATGACCTGGTTACCATGGTCACGGCGGCTATATTGGATTTTTGTAGAATGTTATTTGCGTTGTAAAATATTGACAGGGTTATTAACAATACTCTTAAATTGTATCGTCAATACCAATACCAATACTTTATGAAAATAGTATCGCCAATACCAGTACAAAAAACTCAAGTAAAAATGTATTGCCAAAATCGATACCAACACAATACCAATACTTTTGAGAAGAAAAAAATATTTTCATTTAAAATATAAAGAGTACAAGATTTTCAAGTTTTTATATAACTGACAGATAGATCAAAAAAGATATTAAGTTCTGTCGTTCATTCAAACATTGAACAAATAGTTGATAAAAAGAAAGTAAATGAATGACAGAATATAAGAATAACATTTATAGATATCGGCGCGCAAAGCAAAAACTTCAAAAGAGAATTAAAATTTAATGTTTCCTTCAACTCGCCGACCGTGGTTGTATTTGTGGGGAGGTGGGTGATGTTAATATTTGGTAGTAGTGGTTGAATGTATGTATATTACTTTTAAAACAAGGTATTAAAATCGCTATTGTTTTTCTGAAAACAAAAAATTCTAAATTGTATGAACAGTACAATTGTGATATTATGATTTTTATTCAAAACTGATAAACATACAAATAGTGGGGTTATTCTATTGGGTTTATGAATTATAGTTGTTTTTTTTTTAATTCATTTTGAATATTTTAAGATACAAAGTAATTTTTTTTTGTTAGGATTTGTTATAATGCATTCTAAAAATACCAATAGAAAAGTACTGGTATCGAGTATCGAAAATGTTTCGTTTAAAATGGATTGGCGATACACACATCAATACTTCATACAAAAAAAGATCGCCAATACAGCAACCAATACTTAAAAAGTATCGCCGATACTATATTGGCCGATACAGATACTTCGATACTACCTGAATATTGATGCAGTTAAAATAGTTCATAGTAAATTAATAAAATTAAACAACTTACATTTGTATCTGTAGTAAATTAATAAAATTAAACAACTAACATTTGTATCTGTAGTAAATTAATAAAATTAAACAACTTACATTTGTATCTGTAGTAAATTAATAAAATTAAACAACTAACATTTGTATCTGTAGTAAATTAATAAAATTAAACAACTTACATTTGTATCTGTAGTAAATTAATAAAATTAAACAACTTACATTTGTATCTGTAGTAAATTAATAAAATTAAACAACTAACATTTGTATCTGTAGTAAATTAATAAAATTAAACAACTTACATTTGTATCTGCTAAATATTTTAGGTTAAAACTTTTTGAAGCAAAGCTTAATTTTTATTTATTTGTAGAGAAAAAATACCACAAATTAATGCCAACAGTCAAATATTAAAAACACTTCATAGAAAATTTTTCAACATAGAAAATGTATGTATGCTATTAAAGTACATAAGAATGGAATTGACTTTAATATGAAAGCATTAATAACAAAGTTATAAGATATTTTAGATCAAAAGTAACATTTTAAGAAAAAAACGCAGAAAATGTTAAAAATGAGCTACACAATCTCTGTATTGAAAAGGGCATAGAAGTTGGACTATACACAGTATGCAGGGCCCCCTCGTATCTTACCCACCTCCATCACTCCCCGAGCCCGATGCGCCCGCCGTTCAAAGCGCCTGTTCTGACCTAATGTCAACTAGTATGAACTAATGTCAACTTGTATGAACTAATGTCAACTTGTGTGAACTAATGTCAACTTGAGTGAACTAATGTCAACTTGTATGAACTGATGTCAATTCGTGTGAACTAATGTCAACTTGTGTGAACTAATTGAATTCAATGCAAGAGTAGAACGACAAATGCCATGGAGCCGGTGGTAGTGTGTGAATATACACGTGTGTCGTATGCTATTGACTGGATGTGAGAGGGTCTGCGCCTGCCTGTGAGTGTACCTTTGTGTGTGTGTGAGAGAGAGTGTTTGTGTGAGTGTGTGTGTGTATCCGTTGTGTGTTAGTGTACGGGCGAGCGTGTGTTTGTTCAGCTGCACCCAATAACAGCAGCCCGTTTGATGTAGCCGGCTCACTCCAGAAGTGGGAGGGAATCGGGCGTGGCACAGGTGTCTTCCTACAGGTGAGTAAAGGTGAGAAGAACTGGGTGGGTAGAATATACACCAGCAACACGTGTGGGCGGGTGGGAATAAAATCTGACAAATGTATTGAAATAAAGGCCACAGGTGATTGAATGTTGAGCTGAAATGTGTAAGAGTTCAGGTGTGTATGATGATGTAACCACTCAACACAGTCTGTAGATGGTGTGTGTATGATGATGTAATCACTCAACACAGTCTGTAGATGGTGTGTGTATGATGATGTAATCACTCAACACAGTCTGTAGATAGTGTGTATGATGATGTAATCACTCAACACAGTCTGTAGATGATGTGTGTGATGATGTAATCACTCAACACAGTCTTTAGATGGTGTTTATGATGATGTAATCACTCAATACAGTCTGTAGATGGTGTGTATGATGATGTAATCACTCAACACAGTCTGTAGATGGTGTGTATGATGATGTAATCACTCAACACAGTCTGTAGATGGTGTGTGTATGATGATGTAATCACTCAACACAGTCTTTAGATGGTGTGTATGATGATGTAATCACCCGATACAGTCTGTAGATGGTGTGTGTATGATGATGTAATCACTCAACACAGTCTGTAGATGGTGTGTGTATGATGATGTAATCACTCAACACAGTCTGTAGATAGTGTGTATGATGATGTAATCACTCTGTAGATGATGTGTGTGATGATGTAATCACTCAACACAGTCTTTAGATGGTGTTTATGATGATGTAATCACTCAATACAGTCTGTAGATGGTGTGTATGATGATGTAATCACTCAACACAGTCTGTAGATGGTGTGTATGATGATGTAATCACTCAACACAGTCTGTAGATGGTGTGTGTATGATGATGTAATCACTCAACACAGTCTTTAGATGGTGTGTATGATGATGTAATCACCCGATACAGTCTGTAGATGGTGTGTGTATGATGATGTAATCACTCAACACAGTCTGTAGTTGGTGTGTGTATGATGATGTAATCACTCAACACAGTCTGTAGATGGTGTGTGTGATGATGTAATCACCCAACACAGTCTGTAGATGGTGTGTGTATGATGATGTAATCACTCAACACAGTTTTTAGATGGTGTGTATGATGATGTAATCACTCAACACAGTCTGTAGATGGTGTGTGTATGATGATGTAATCACTCAATACAGTCTGTAGATGGTGTGTGTATGATGATGTAATCACTCAACACAGTCTGTAGATGGTGTGTGTATGATGATGTAATCACTAAACACAGTCTGTAGATGGTGTGTATGATGATGTAATCACTCAACACAGACTGTAGATGGTGTGTATGATGATGTAATCACTCAACACAGTTTTTAGATGGTGTGTATGATGATGTAATCACTCAACACAGTTTTTAGATGGTGTGTATGATGATGTAATCACTCAACACAGTCTGTAGATGGTGTGTATGATGATGTAATCACTCAACACAGTCTGTAGATGGTGTATGTGATGATGTAATCACTCAACAGTCTGTAGATGGTGTGTATGATGATGTAATCACTCAACACAGTCTTTAGATGGTGTGTACGATGATGTAAACACTCAATACAGTCTGTAGATGGTGTGTGTATGATGATGTAATCACTCAACACAGTGACACTACAAATTATGCAGGTTCCTGTGTTGGGGTGACACTACAAGTTCGTGTTAATGTAAACACACTTACTGAATCATTGTTTCTCTGAATGAAATCAATCATTAATAAAATAATAATATAGAAAAAGTGGCCAATTGCGACTTTAAGTACACACTCGATTGGCCTGGTTAAGTTTTACACCGGTTACCTGGACTGTTTTACGAATAATTATAGCAGCTAATAAATACTTGGCTAATTTTTTTTCCCAAAAAAAAAAACAACTACTGAAAACCGTTTTACCTTATAAGAGAAACTTAGGAATAGAGAAAAATTGTATTTACAAGAGAAAGTTAGGAAATATTTTAATTCAATTATTTATAACACTTTTTTTTCATATTTGTATCATGATATTAGTTTTGTTTCATCTAACTAGAGACAGATTTAAAAGCCCGTAGCGTGGCGTATAGAGTAGACTTTACTCTTGTAGATCTACTTTGTCTTGTGTAGACTTTGCACTTGTAGATCTACTTTGTCTTGTGTTGACTTTACACTTGTAGATCTACTTTGTCTTGTGTAGACTTTACACTTGTAGATCTACTTTGTCTATGTCATATAAACATTTTAGTTTAGTAGAGAGGAGGTGACAATTTTCTTTCCCGCCCAAGGACTCAAACAATCTTAATCCAAATTCAATCTTCATTGTATCGAACAGATCTTCTTCATGCCTTTATACTTTTTTCTGCTCGCCTTTGGGAGAGTGGGCTTCATTCTTGGATCTCGCTTCTGGGAGAGTGGGCTTCATTCTTGGATCTCGCCTCTGGGAGAGTGGGCTTCTTCATGCCTTTATACTTTTTTCTGCTCGCCTCTGGGAGAGTGGGCTTCATTCTTGGATCTCGCCTCTGGGAGAGTGGGCTTCATTCTTGGATCTCGCCTCTGGGAGAGTGGGCTTCATTCTTGGATCTCGACTCTGGGAGAGTGGGCTTCATTCTTGGATCTCACTCTCTGGAGCAGTGGTTTCCTTTCTTTGGTATCTACAGTGGCGTAGTGAGAGGTGCAAGGGGACATCATGCACCGGGCGCTACTCACAAAGGGGCGCCTAACGGTATATTTTACATATAGTCTGATATAGTATTATATGATATTGGAATGGGGGGGGGGCTATAAAAAGTATTGTGCCCCAGGCGCAAGGTAAGCTCGCTACGCCACTGGGTCTCTGGAACAATGAGTGTCGTTCTGGAGTTCTGGCTTGTAATATGACTTTTAGAATCGTGTCTGGAACAATGAGTGTCGTTCTGGAGTTCTGGCTTGTAATATGACTTTTAGAATCGTGTCTGGAACAATGAGTGTCGTTCTGGAGTTCTGGCTTGTAATATGACTTTTAGAATCGTGTGTGGAACAATGAGTGTCGTTCTGGAGTTCTGGCTTGTAATATGACTTTTAGAATCGTGTGTGGAACAATGAGTGTCGTTCCGGAGTTCTGGCTTGTAATATGACTTTTAGAATCGTGTCTGGAACAATGAGTGTCGTTCCGGAGTTCTGGCTTGTAATATGACTTTTAGAATCGTGCCCATCCACTTGTTTTTACAAATTGAGGAAAAATATGAAAGAAATTGCAAAAGACCTATTGTGGTACAGTGGTAGTATTGTGGTAGTATTGTGGTAGTATTGTGGTGGCAGGCCCGTAGCAAGAAATATTGGATTGGGGGGGGGGGGCCGAAGATATTTTCGGGGGGGGGGGGCAAAACTGTTTTCATTGTTGAAAATTGGTCTTAGAGCAAAAAATATTTCGATAATTTAATGATGTATTACCTAAACTTGTGATAACGGGGGTGGGGGGCAAAAATGGAGGCGCAAAGCGACGAAAGTTTGCGAACGGAGAGGAGGGGTTTGGGGAGGGGATCTCAGTGAGTCCCCTCCCCAAGACATTTTTTGCAGTTCCATATCTGGAATGGTGCATTTTAGTACCGATTGTTTAGCTATTAATTAGAAATATATAATTTTAACTACGTTTCAATAATGCATGGCATGTTGCAGTTTTGTTAAAAATAATTTAAATAGTAACGAGTTTTAATGATAAAAATTTATTGAGGCTGAGCGATTTCTGATTCCTGTTATAAATATATTGACCAATAGTTCTGCTACACAATTGTTACATAATAGATACCTGATTTATATTATTATACTGTTTGTTTAACGTACAACCCGGGAAGAACGACAAAGATGCATGCATAAAGCTTAGCTATTTGTTTGATATTTCTTATAAAATATTGAAAACAAAGAACAGATCTATCAACAACAACAGTCGCAATTATTCAATTTAAAATAAAATTAATTCTGCTAAAAAGTAACTTTGCAAATTAAATAACATCACGTAGAAATCACGGAGTTTGTACTTTATTATTTTATTATACATATGTATAAAAATGAAGTCAGAAGCCAATGTTATTTTATTAACTTATTTAAGTTGCTAGTTGTCCTCAGAAGATATCAATATATAAAAATAATACAACGTTGCGAACAGGCCCATCGACAGAAATTTCGGGTCCCTGGGCTGATATTAATATTTTAAAAAGATGATTGGCCAGCTCAGTCCGGGTCACTAAAACTCGCCGGGCCCCTGGGCATTGGCCCCCTGCCCCCCCACTCGTCGGCACTTGTTGCGAACTTATATTATTATACGTTTCAAATTTGCAAACTTCGTGGTTTAGCCAGCCCCGTAGCCAAGGTGGGCACTTGGGGGCCGTGCCCCCCCCTAGGTGGTGCCCCCCACTTAAAAGAGAAGAAAAAGAGGAAAAAATAAAGAAAAAGTAAAGGTGCCCCCTTGCTGGGTATTGGTGCCTCCCTGCTTACTTTGACCTGGCTAGGGGCCTGGGTTTAGCACTGAATTTACCTAAAAATGCTGTTAAATCTTTTTCAAATGCAAGTAGGAAAAGATTGCTTAGACGCTTTTGTAACATTGATCTGCGATATGGGGTGAGCATTCATGTGAGGGACGAGAAACTGCTCTCACACACGGCTGTTGAAGCACCAAATGCCAATGCTGCCCAAAATACCCAGAATTGAACTTCAATAAGATTCAATCTTTTATGTCCAAAAATTAGATAAGCTATACATGTAAGTATTTATAAATAGCCTGAATGATTGCTAACATATAAACTTTTAAGTTTCTATTATTATTGATTTATTAAACAAAATGATTGATGTTTTATAGCCGTTGTTATTAAAATTTTGTCAAAAAACTCAAATCATGCACGGGGGGGCTCAGGTCATGCACGGGGGGGCTCAGCCCCCCCCCCTAGCCCCCCTCTGGCTACGGGCCTGTGTGGTGGTATTGTGGTTGTAGTGTGGTAGTATTGTGGTGGTATTGTGGTAGTATTGTGGTAGTATTGTGGTAGTATTGTGGTGGTATTGTGGTTGTAGTGTGGTAGTATTGTGGTAGTATTGTGGTGGTATTGTGGTAGTATTGTGGTAGTATTGTGGTGGTATAGTGGTAGTATTGTGGTAGTATACACACAGACAGATATTTCAAATAAAAAAACGACCACCGCGAGATAAATATTTCGGTGAATGTAAACAACTAAGGCATTATGGATCGCAGGCAGTGACTTTAGAGATACTTGGATGCTCTGTGTGAAAGCACTGTAGCATTAGAGTTGATTTTTTATAGCAAGTGGGTCCTTTGGCAGTGGGTACCTCTAGTTGGTAGTGGGTGACACTAGTTGGTAGTGGGTGGCCCTAGCTGGTAGTGGGTGGCCCTAGTTGGTAGTGGGTGGCCCTAGTTGGTAGTGAGTGACCCTAGTTGGTAGTGGGTGGCCCTATGTGGTAGTGGTGACCCTAGTTGCTAGTGGGTGGCCCTAGTTGGTAGTGGGTGGCCCTATGTGGTAGTGGTGACCCTAGTTGGTAGTGGATGGCCCTAGTTGGTAGTGGGTGGCCCTAGTTGGTAGTGGGTGGCCCTAGTTGGTAGTGGGTGGCCCTAGTTGGTAGTGGGTGGCTTTAGTTGGTAGTGGTTGGCCCTATGTGGTAGTGATGGCCCTAGATGGTAGTGGGTGGTCCTAGTTGGTAGTGGGTAGCCCTAGTTGATAGTGGGTGACCCTAGTTTGTAGTGGGTGGCCCTATGCGGTAGTGGTGGCCCTAGTTGGTAGCAGGTGGCCCTTGTTTGTAGTGGTGGCTTTAGTTGGTAGTGGGTGGCCCTATGTGGTAGTGGTGGTCCTAGTTGGTAGTGGTTGGCCCTAGTTGGTAGTGGGTGGCCCTAGTTGGTAGTGGGTGGCCCTATGTGGTAGTGGTGGCCCTAGTTGGTAGTGGGTGGCCCTAGTTGGTAGTGGTGGCCCTAGTTGGTAGTGGTGGCTTTAGTTGGTGGTGGGTGGCCCTATGTGGTAGTGGTGGTCCTAGTTGGTAGTGGGTGGCCCTATGTGGTAGTGGTGGCCCTAGTTGGTAGTGGGTGGCCCTAGTTGGTAGTGGTGGCCCTAGTTGGTAGTGGTGGCTTTAGTTGGTAGTGAGTGGCCCTAGTTGGAAGTAAGTGGCCCTAGTTGGCAGTGGGTGGTACTAGATGGCAGTTGTGTCTTAGTTGATAGTAAGTGGCCCTATATGGCAGTTGTGTCTTAGTTGGACGTAAGTGGCCCTAGATGGTAGTAAGTGACCTAGATGGTAGTAAGTGGCCCTAGATGGTAGTAAGTGGCCCTAGATGGTAGTAAGTGGCCCTAGATGGTAGTAAGTGGCCCTAGATGGTAGTTAGTGGCCCTAGTTGGAAGTAAGTGACACTAGATGGTATTTAGTGGCCCTAGATGGTAGTTAGTGGCCCTCGATGGCAGATAGTGGCCCTAGTTAGAAGTAAGTGGGCCTAGATGGTAGTTAGTGGCCCTAGTTGGAAGTAAGTGGGCCTAGATGGTAGTTAGTGGCCCTAGATGGTAGTAAGTGGCCCTAGATGGTAGTTAGTGGCCCTAGATGGTAGTTAGTGGCCCTCGATGGCAGATAGTGGCCCTTGTTAGAACTAAGTGGGCCTAGATGGCAGTTGTATATTATTTGATAATAAGTGGCCCTAGTTGGACGTTAGTGGCCATAGATGGCAGTAAGTGGCCCTAGTTGGACGTAAGTGGCCCTAGATGGCAGTAAGTGGCCCTAGTTGGACGTAAGTGGCCCTAGATGGCAGTAAGTGGCCCTAGTTGGACGTAAGTGGCCCAAGTTCACATTTAGTGACCCTGGTTTGCCTATCCATAAATAAGAATGGTTCTGCCAGTTGAAATGAATACCGTTATTTTTTCTTCGTGTAAAATTACAAAAACTTTGTTCGTAAAAATGTAAAGTAGGGCAAAATATGTTTCATTGGGTCACGCTGACATTCACAGCATTGAGTTCTTTTAGGAAGGAAAAAATAATAGAAGGAGCAAACTTTTTTGTGTGGATATTTTCCTTGTGTGGAACTTGTTATAAAGCGTTCCCATGTTGTAAAGGTATTGAGATGTGATAAATGACTCCATTTCTTTGTTATTATCCGCTATATTACAGCAGGTTGTTCATTGAATTTATATAACGTAATATTTTATTATTTTTATACATAATGAAAATTATATGCGCTTTATTTTTTTTTTTATTATTTCTCTACAGAATGATTCGATTCATATTCAGATAGACAGTCGAGGAAATCAATATATAATCTAACTGTATGCACATTGTGATTTAATGTAGGCCTACAGTTGTTAGCTAATTCAAAGTTTCATTACAATGAAAGTATCTTTGGTAGACTTAACGAGCTGCACCCTGCAAAACCTTTGCAGGGAGTTATATCCCCTTTGGTTTCGGGCAGATCTGATTTTTTCATGATTGTATTTTAAACTGGAATACTGTTGTATTATTCTTTATTTTCGATTTAACGCAGAACCCAAAATCGCTATTGTATTATTAGATATTAAAATTACCTCCCGTGAGTCCCATCCTTCATTTAAAAAAACATTAATTTGTTTGTTAATTCTTTTCTCCACTTTTCCATTGGTCAATGCTAATATGAACATCTTCGTTCCCGATGGAAGTTTTTAACCAAAACATGTTTTCTATAATACGAAGAAGAGATGACTGTGACATATATTAATATAAATTGTTTGTAGACATACATCTTGTACAATCATAAATACAAATCTTAAAAATACAAATTTACTTCGGAATTCGAACGTCGGACGAGTTATGTCCGAGTTTTATATTGTCCGGTTAGTAAGGTACATGACAACATGTAGGCCCACAACTCTATCTCCTAACTTTGACGCCATTTTTATAGGGTGAAAGCGTAAGGCGCAGGTGTGAGAAAGCGCATACAGCATTTTACAAAATTATTGCGGCCTTATAAGAAAAGCGGGAAACAGTGTTGTGTGACCATTTAATCAACTATAAATACATTTGGGTACAGAAATGTCCAAGTTTTGTGTTTACTAATGTACCCTATACCTTGGCTAGGGAGTGATTCCAAGCCTACCCCACACAATGGCTATATAGTGATTCCATGCATACCCCCACACATTGGCTACATAGTGATTCCAAGCATAACCCCACACATTGGCTACCTAGTGATTCCATGCATACCCCCACACATTGGCTACATAGTGATTCCATGCATACCCCCACACATTGGCTACATAGTGATTACATGCATACCCCCACACATTGGCTACATAGTGATTCCATGCATACCCCCACACAAGGCTACATAGTGATTCCAAGCCTACCCACACATAATGGCTACCTAGTGATTCCAAGCCTACCCCCACACATTGGCTACGTAGTGATTCCAAGCCTACCCCCACACATTGGCTACGTAGTGATTCCAAGCCTACCCCCACACATTGGCTACGTAGTGATTCCATGCATACCCCCACACATTGGCTACATAGTGATTCCATGCATACCCCCACACAAGGCTACATAGTGATTCCAAGCCTACACCCACATAATGGCTACCTAGTGATTCCATGCCTACCCCCACACAATGGCTACATAGTGATTCCATGCATACCCCCACACAAGGCTACATAGTGATTCCATGCATACCCCCACACAAGGCTACATGGTGATTCCTGGCCTACCCCTACACATTGGCTACATAGTGATTCCATGCATACCCCCACACAAAGGCTACATAGTGATTCCATGCATACTCCCACACAATGGCTACATAGTGATTCGATGCCTACCCCCACACATTGGCTACATCGTGATTCAATGCATACCCCCACACAATGGCTACATAGTGATTCCATGCCTACCCCCAAACAATGGCTATATAGTGATTACAAGCCTACCCCCACACAATGGCTACATTGTGATTCCATGCATACCCCCACACAATGACTACATAGTGATTCCATGCCTACCCCCACACAATGGCTACATAGTGATTCCATACATAATCCACATAATGGCTACAGAGTGATTCCATGCATACCCCCACACAAGGCTACATAGTGATTCCATGCATACCCCCACACGAGGCTACATAGTGATTCCATGCATACCCCCACACAAGGCTACATAGTGGTTCCATGAATATCCCCACACATTGGCTACATAGTGATTCCATGCATACCCCCACACAAGGCTACTTAGTGATTCCATGCATACCCCCACACAATGGCTACATAGTGATTCGATGCCTACCCCCACACATTGGCTACATCGTGATTCAATGCATACCCCCACACAATGGCTACATAGTGATTCCATGCCTACCCCCAAACAATGGCTATATAGTGATTACAAGCCTACCCCCACACAATGGCTACATTGTGATTCCATGCATACCCCCACACAATGACTACATAGTGATTCCATGCCTACCCCCCCACAATGGCTACATAGTGATTCCATACATAATCCACATAATGGCTACAGAGTGATTCCATTCATACCCCCACACAAGGCTACATAGTGATTCCATGCATACCCCCACACGAGGCTACATAGTGATTCCATGCATACCCCCACACAAGGCTACATAGTGGTTCCATGAATACCCCCACACATTGGCTACATAGTGATTCCATGCATACCCCCACACAAGGCTACTTAGTGATTCCATGCATACCCCCACACAATGGCTACATGGTGATTCCTAGTCTACCCCTACACATTGGCTGCATAGTGATTCCATGCCTACCCCAACACAATGGCTACATAGTGATTCCATGCATACCCCCACACAAAGGCTACATAGTGATTCCATGCCTACCCCCACACAATGGCTACATAGTGATTCCATGCATACCCCACACAATGACTACATAGTGATTCCATGCCTACCCCCACACAATGGCTACATAGTGATTCCATACATAATCCACATAATGGCTACATAGTGATTCCATGCATACCCCCACACAAGGCTACAAAGTGATTCCATGCATACCCCCACACGAGGCTACATAGTGATTCCATGCATACCCCCACACAAGGCTACATAGTGGTTCCATGAATACCCCCACACATTGGCTACATAGTGATTCCATGCATACCCCCACACAAGGCTACATAGTGATTCCATGCATACCCCCACACAAGGCTACATGGTGATTCCTGGCCTACCCCTACACATTAGCAACATAGTGATTCCAAACCTACCCCCACACAATGGCTACATTGTGATTCCATGCATACCCCCACACAATGACTACATAGTGATTCCATGCCTACCCCCACACAATGGCTACATAGTGATTCCATACATAATCTACATAATGGCTACAGAGTGATTCCATGCATACCCCCACACAAGGCTACATAGTGATTCCATGCATACCCCCATACGAGGCTACATAGTGATTCCATGCATACCCCCCCACACAAGGCTACATAGTGGTTCCATGAATACCCCCACACATTGGCTACATAGTGATTCCATGCATACCCCCATCACAAGGCTACTTAGTGATTCCATGCATACCCCCACACAATGGCTACATGGTGATTCCTGGTCTACCCCTACACATTGGCTGCATAGTGATTCCATGCCTACCCCAACACAATGGCTACATAGTGATTCCATGCATACCCCCACACAAAGGCTACATAGTGATTCCATGCCTACCCCCACACAATGGCTACATAGTGATTCCATGCATACCCCCACACAATGACTACATAGTGATTCCATGCCTACCCCCACACAATGGCTACATAGTGATTCCATACATAATCCACATAATGGCTACATAGTGATTCCATGCATACCCCCACACAAGGCCACAAAGTGATTCCATGCATACCCCCACACGAGGCTACATAGTGATTCCATGCATACCCCCACACAAGGCTACATAGTGGTTCCATGAATACCCCCACACATTGGCTACATAGTGATTCCATGCATACCCCCACACAAGGCTACATAGTGATTCCATGCATACCCCCACACATTGGCTACATAGTGATTACATGCATACCCCACACACAAGGCTACATAGTGATTCCAAGCCTACCCACACATAATGGCTACCTAGTGATTCCAAGCCTACCCCCACACATTGGCTACGTAGTGATTCCAAGCCTACCCCCACACATTGGCTACGTAGTGATTCCAAGCCTACCCCCACACATTGGCAACGTAGTGATTCCATGCATACCCCCACACATTGGCTACATAGTGATTCCATGCATACCCCCACACAAGGCTACATAGTGATTCCAAGCCTACACCCACATAATGGCTACCTAGTGATTCCATGCCTACCCCCACACAATGGCTACATAGTGATTCCATGCATACCCCCACACAAGGCCACATAGTGATTCCATGCATACCCCCACACAAGGCTACATGGTGATTCCTGGCCTACCCCTACACATTGGCTACATAGTGATTCCATGCATACCCCCACAAAGGCTACATAGTGATTCCATGCATACTCCCACACAATGGCTACATAGTGATTCGATGCCTACCCCCCCACACATTGGCTACATCGTGATTCAATGCATACCCCCACACAATGGCTACATAGTGATTCCATGCCTACCCCCAAACAATGGCTATATAGTGATTACAAGCCTACCCCCACACAATGGCTACATTGTGATTCCATGCATACCCCCACACAATGACTACATAGTGATTCCATGCCTACCCCCACACAATGGCTACATAGTGATTCCATACATAATCCACATAATGGCTACAGAGTGATTCCATGCATACCCCCACACAAGGCTACATAGTGATTCCATGCATACCCCCACACGAGGCTACATAGTGATTCCATGCATACCCCCACACAAGGCTACATAGTGGTTCCATGAATATCCCCACACATTGGCTACATAGTGATTCCATGCATACCCCCCACACAAGGCTACTTAGTGATTCCATGCATACCCCCACACAATGGCTACATAGTGATTCGATGCCTACCCCCACACATTGGCTACATCGTGATTCAATGCATACCCCCCACACAATGGCTACATAGTGATTCCATGCCTACCCCCAAACAATGGCTATATAGTGATTACAAGCCTACCCCACACAATGGCTACATTGTGATTCCATGCATACCCCCACACAATGACTACATAGTGATTCCATGCCTACCCCCACACAATGGCTACATAGTGATTCCATACATAATCCACATAATGGCTACAGAGTGATTCCATGCATACCCCCACACAAGGCTACATAGTGATTCCATGCATACCCCCACACGAGGCTACATAGTGATTCCATGCATACCCCCACACAAGGCTACATAGTGGTTCCATGAATATCCCCACACATTGGCTACATAGTGATTCCATGCATACCCCCACACAAGGCTACTTAGTGATTCCATGCATACCCCCCACACAATGGCTACATAGTGATTCGATGCCTACCCCCACACATTGGCTTTACATCGTGATTCAATGCATACCCCCCACACAATGGCTACATAGTGATTCCATGCCCACCCCCAAACAATGGCTATATAGTGATTACAAGCCTACCCCTACACAATGGCTACATTGTGATTCCATGCATACCCCCACACAATGACTACATAGTGATTCCATGCCTACCCCCACACAATGGCTACATAGTGATTCCATACATAATCCACATAATGGCTACAGAGTGATTCCATGCATACCCCCACACAAGGCTACATAGTGATTCCATGCATACCCCCACACGAGGCTACATAGTGATTCCATGCATACCCCCACACAAGGCTACATAGTGGTTCCATGAATACCCCCCACACATTGGCTACATAGTGATTCCATGCATACCCCCACACAAGGCTACTTAGTGATTCCATGCATACCCCCACACAATGGCTACATGGTGATTCCTGGTCTACCCCTACACATTGGCTGCATAGTGATTCCATGCCTACCCCAACACAATGGCTACATAGTGATTCCATGCATACCCCCACACAAAGGCTACATAGTGATTCCATGCCTACCCCCACACAATGGCTACATAGTGATTCCATGCATACCCCCACACAATGACTACATAGTGATTCCATGCCTACCCCCACACAATGGCTACATAGTGATTCCATACATAATCCACATAATGGCTACATAGTGATTCCATGCATACCCCCACACAAGGCTACAAAGTGATTCCATGCATACCCCCACACGAGGCTACATAGTGATTCCATGCATACCCCCACACAAGGCTACATAGTGGTTCCATGAATACCCCCACACATTGGCTACATAGTGATTCCATGCATACCCCCACACAAGGCTACATAGTGATTCCATGCATACCCCCACACATTGGCTACATAGTGATTACATGCATACCCCCACACAAGGCTACATAGTGATTCCAAGCCTACCCACACATAATGGCTACCTAGTGATTCCAAGCCTACCCCCACACATTGGCTACGTAGTGATTCCAAGCCTACCCCCACACATTGGCTACGTAGTGATTCCAAGCCTACCCCCACACATTGGCTACGTAGTGATTCCATGCATACCCCCACACATTGGCTACATAGTGATTCCATGCATACCCCCACACAAGGCTACATAGTGATTCCAAGCCTACACCCACATAATGGCTACCTAGTGATTCCATGCCTACCCCCACACAATGGCTACATAGTGATTCCATGCATACCCCCACACAAGGCTACATAGTGATTCCATGCATACCCCCACACAAGGCTACATGGTGATTCCTGGCCTACCCCCACACATTGGCTACATAGTGATTCCATGCATACCCCCACACAAAGGCTACATAGTGATTCCATGCATACTCCCACACAATGGCTACATAGTGATTCGATGCCTACCCCCACACATTGGCTACATCGTGATTCAATGCATACCCCCACACAATGGCTACATAGTGATTCCATGCCTACCCCCAAACAATGGCTATATAGTGATTACAAGCCTACCCCCACACAATGGCTCCGTAGTGATTACATGCCTACCCCCACACAATGGCTACATAGTGATTCCATGCCTACCCCCACACAATGGCTACATAGTGATTCCATACATAATCCACATAATGGCTACAGAGTGATTCCATGCATACCCCCACACAAGGCTACATAGTGATTCCATGCATACCCCCACACGAGGCTACATAGTGATTCCATGCATACCCCCACACAAGGCTACATAGTGGTTCCATGAATATCCCCACACATTGGCTACATAGTGATTCCATGCATACCCCCACACAAGGCTACTTAGTGATTCCATGCATACTCCCACACAATGGCTACATAGTGATTCGATGCCTACCCCCACACATTGGCTACATCGTGATTCAATGCATACCCCCACACAATGGCTACATAGTGATTCCATGCCTACCCCCAAACAATGGCTATATAGTGATTACAAGCCTACCCCCACACAATGGCTACATTGTGATTCCATGCATACCCCCACACAATGACTACATAGTGATTCCATGCCTACCCCCACACAATGGCTACATAGTGATTCCATACATAATCCACATAATGGCTACAGAGTGATTCCATGCATACCCCCACACAAGGCTACATAGTGATTCCATGCATACCCCCACACGAGGCTACATAGTGATTCCATGCATACCCCCACACAAGGCTACATAGTGGTTCCATGAATACCCCCACACATTGGCTACATAGTGATTCCATGCATACCCCCACACAAGGCTACTTAGTGATTCCATGCATACCCCCACACAATGGCTACATAGTGATTCGATGCCTACCCCCACACATTGGCTACATCGTGATTCAATGCATACCCCCACACAATGGCTACATAGTGATTCCATGCCTACCCCCAAACAATGGCTATATAGTGATTACAAGCCTACCCCCACACAATGGCTACATTGTGATTCCATGCATACCCCCACACAATGACTACATAGTGATTCCATGCCTACCCCCCACAATGGCTACATAGTGATTCCATACATAATCCACATAATGGCTACAGAGTGATTCCATGCATACCCCCACACAAGGCTACATAGTGATTCCATGCATACCCCCACACGAGGCTACATAGTGATTCCATGCATACCCCCACACAAGGCTACATAGTGATTCCATGCATACCCCCACACATTGGCTACATAGTGATTCCATGCATACCCCCACACAAGGCTACTTAGTGATTCCATGCATACCCCCACACAATGGCTACATGGTGATTCCTGGTCTACCCCTACACATTGGCTGCATAGTGATTCCATGCCTACCCCAACACAATGGCTACATAGTGATTCCATGCATACCCCCACACAAAGGCTACATAGTGATTCCATGCCTACCCCCACACAATGGCTACATAGTGATTCCATGCATACCCCCACACAATGACTACATAGTGATTCCATGCCTACCCCCACACAATGGCTACATAGTGATTCCATACATAATCCACATAATGGCTACATAGTGATTCCATGCATACCCCCACACAAGGCTACAAAGTGATTCCATGCATACCCCCACACGAGGCTACATAGTGATTCCATGCATACCCCCACACAAGGCTACATATTGGTTCCATGAATACCCCCACACATCGGCTACATAGTGATTCCATGCATACCCCCACACAAGGCTACATAGTGATTCCATGCATACCCCCACACAAGGCTACATGGTGATTCCTGGCCTACCCCTACACATTAGCAACATAGTGATTCCAAACCTACCCCCACACAATGGCTACATTGTGATTCCATGCATACCCCCACACAATGACTACATAGTGATTCCATGCCTACCCCCACACAATGGCTACATAGTGATTCCATACATAATCCACATAATGGCTACAGAGTGATTCCATGCATACCCCCACACAAGGCTACATAGTGATTCCATGCATACCCCCACACGAGGCTACATAGTGATTCCATGCATACCCCCACACAAGGCTACATAGTGGTTCCATGAATACCCCCACACATTGGCTACAGCATAGTGATTCCATGCATACCCCCACACAAGGCTACTTAGTGATTCCATGCATACCCCCACACAATGGCTACATGGTGATTCCTGGTCTACCCCTACACATTGGCTGCATAGTGATTCCATGCCTACCCCAACACAATGGCTACATAGTGATTCCATGCATACCCCCACACAAAGGCTACATAGTGATTCCATGCCTACCCCCACACAATGGCTACATAGTGATTCCATGCATACCCCCACACAATGACTACATAGTGATTCCATGCCTACCCCCACACAAGGCTACATGGTGATTCCTGGCCTACCCCTACACATTAGCAACATAGTGATTCCAAACCTACCCCCACACATTGGCTACATAGTGATTCCATGGCTACCCCCACACAATGGCTACATAGTGATTCCATGCATACCCCCACACAAGGCTACATAGTGATTCCATGCCTACCCCCACACAATGGCTACATAGTGATTCCATGCATACCCCCACACAAGGCCACATAGTGATTCCATGCCTACCCCTACACATTGGCTACATAGTGATTCCATGCCTACCCCCACACAATGGCTACATAGTGATTCCATGCATACCCCCACACAAGGCCACGTAGTAATTCCATGCCTACCCCCACACATTGGCTACATAGTGATTACAAGCCTACCCCCACACAATGGCTACATTGTGATTCCATGCATACCCCCACACAATGACTACATAGTGATTCCATGCCTACCCCCACACAATGGCTACATAGTGATTCCATACATAATCCACATAATGGCTACAGAGTGATTCCATGCATACCCCCACACAAGGCTACATAGTGATTCCATGCATACCCCCACACGAGGCTACATAGTGATTCCATGCATACCCCCACACAAGGCTACATAGTGGTTCCATGAATACCCCCACACATTGGCTACATAGTGATTCCATGCATACCCCCACACAAGGCTACTTAGTGATTCCATGCATACCCCCACACAATGGCTACATGGTGATTCCTGGTCTACCCCTACACATTGGCTGCATAGTGATTCCATGCCTACCCCAACACAATGGCTACATAGTGATTCCATGCATACCCCCACACAAAGGCTACATAGTGATTCCATGCCTACCCCCACACAATGGCTACATAGTGATTCCATGCATACCCCCACACAATGACTACATAGTGATTCCATGCCTACCCCCACACAATGGCTACATAGTGATTCCATACATAATCCACATAATGGCTACATAGTGATTCCATGCATACCCCCACACAAGGCTACAAAGTGATTCCATGCATACCCCCACACGAGGCTACATAGTGATTCCATGCATACCCCCACACAAGGCTACATAGTGGTTCCATGAATACCCCCACACATTGGCTACATAGTGATTCCATGCATACCCCCACACAAGGCTACATAGTGATTCCATGCATACCCCCACACAAGGCTACATGGTGATTCCTGGCCTACCCCTACACATTAGCAACATAGTGATTCCAAACCTACCCCCACACAATGGCTACATTGTGATTCCATGCATACCCCCACACAATGACTACATAGTGATTCCATGCCTACCCCCACACAATGGCTACATAGTGATTCCATACATAATCCACATAATGGCTACAGAGTGATTCCATGCATACCCCCACACAAGGCTACATAGTGATTCCATGCATACCCCCACACGAGGCTACATAGTGATTCCATGCATACCCCCACACAAGGCTACATAGTGGTTCCATGAATACCCCCACACATTGGCTACATAGTGATTCCATGCATACCCCCACACAAGGCTACTTAGTGATTCCATGCATACCCCCACACAATGGCTACATGGTGATTCCTGGTCTACCCCTACACATTGGCTGCATAGTGATTCCATGCCTACCCCAACACAATGGCTACATAGTGATTCCATGCATACCCCCACACAAAGGCTACATAGTGATTCCATGCCTACCCCCACACAATGGCTACATAGTGATTCCATGCATACCCCCACACAATGACTACATAGTGATTCCATGCCTACCCCCACACAATGGCTACATAGTGATTCCATACATAATCCACATAATGGCTACATAGTGATTCCATGCATACCCCCACACAAGGCTACAAAGTGATTCCATGCATACCCCCACACGAGGCTACATAGTGATTCCATGCATACCCCCACACAAGGCTACATAGTGGTTCCATGAATACCCCCACACATTGGCTACATAGTGATTCCATGCATACCCCCACACAAGGCTACATAGTGATTCCATGCATACCCCCACACAAGGCTACATGGTGATTCCTGGCCTACCCCTACACATTAGCAACATAGTGATTCCAAACCTACCCCCACACAATGGCTACATTGTGATTCCATGCATACCCCCACACAATGACTACATAGTGATTCCATGCCTACCCCCACACAATGGCTACATAGTGATTCCATACATAATCCACATAATGGCTACAGAGTGATTCCATGCATACCCCCACACAAGGCTACATAGTGATTCCATGCATACCCCCACACGAGGCTACATAGTGATTCCATGCATACCCCCACACAAGGCTACATAGTGGTTCCATGAATACCCCCACACATTGGCTACATAGTGATTCCATGCATACCCCCACACAAGGCTACTTAGTGATTCCATGCATACCCCCACACAATGGCTACATGGTGATTCCTGGTCTACCCCTACACATTGGCTGCATAGTGATTCCATGCCTACCCCAACACAATGGCTACATAGTGATTCCATGCATACCCCCACACAAAGGCTACATAGTGATTCCATGCCTACCCCCACACAATGGCTACATAGTGATTCCATGCATACCCCCACACAATGACTACATAGTGATTCCATGCCTACCCCCACACAAGGCTACATGGTGATTCCTGGCCTACCCCTACACATTAGCAACATAGTGATTCCAAACCTACCCCCACACATTGGCTACATAGTGATTCCATGGCTACCCCCACACAATGGCTACATAGTGATTCCATGCATACCCCCACACAAGGCTACATAGTGATTTCATGCCTACCCCCACACAATGGCTACATAGTGATTCCATGCATACCCCCACACAAGGCCACATAGTGATTCCATGCCTACCCCTACACATTGGCTACATAGTGATTCCATGCCTACCCCCACACAATGGCTACATAGTGATTCCATGCATACCCCCACACAAGGCCACGTAGTAATTCCATGCCTACCCCCACACATTGGCTACATAGTGATTCCATGCCTACCCCACACTATTTACAAATAAGCAGGATTTTTTTCTTTAAACATGGTTTGTATGTAATAATGGATTATTATTGAGTTTGTACTAAGGCAGTTTTTTTTCGTGTAATTAATTGTTGATGACTGAGGCCCTTGATGGTATTGAAAGATTTTAAATGGCCTCAGACAGGTAGTCCAGCCATGATCTGGTATGATTCCAGATTACATATTGTATATAATAGGTGGGTATGATCACATATTACATATTGTATATAATAGGTGGGTATAATTCCAGATTACATATGTATATAATAGGTGGGTACGATCACAGATTAGATATTGTATATAATAGGTGGCTACGCATCACAGATTAGATATTGTATATAATAGGTAGGCATGGGCGTATTCATGGGGGGGGGCAAGGGGGAATTAGCCCCCCCCCCATTTTGAAAAAATGTCATATAAGAGGGGGGCATTTGCTCCCCCCCCCCCTTACATTTAAAAAAAAATGTCATAAAGTTGTTATTTGCCCCCCCCCTGGAAAATGTTTGCCCCCCCCCCCTGGAAAAATTCCTAGCGACGCCCATGTAGGTGGGTATGATGTTTTGGAACTTTTTCAATATTTTTTTTTTGTTAAAGATTTTCTTTCTGCTTTTTCATGCATTTTTTAAAAATATAGTAGTAAAACTTTGTGAATTTTAAAAAAAAATTATTCTACATAAACTTTGAAATCGACATTATTTTATGAAAAGAAAAATTGAATGATTGATTCGGATCACAAACGATTCGACCAATGTCGTATAACTTGAAGGTATGATTCATTGGGAAGGAAGGAGTGAGCATGGAATTATCAAGAAAAAAATTCAGTTTTGCAATCATTTACAGTGTAAATTAATTAATTCGCTCTGTTATCCAGAACATGTCACGTTTTTATGCTATTTATTTTCTAATCGGCAATTAATTTGATTCAACACACAGCCGAGTTAATAGAAACCACACCCACCAAGAGTAGTTGAAATAAAACAAATCTTGGCTAAAAAGGATTCTGGGAAACGGAAAGGTCAAGAAAGGCTAATTAATAAACATTAAAATTTTGATAGACTCGTGGGTTAGTTGTATCCTTTTTAAACCATTCCTTCCATCTGACATTTAATACAAAGTGTTTATTTCTTCCATATTACCATTTCTCCCATATTTCCATAAACATTTATCACAAAGGGCATTTCTCTCCCTATGACCTTTTTCTTTCTACCCTACGATGATTTTGTTCCATAAGTCCACTTCAGCCCTACGCCCAATTCTGCCATTCATCCCTAATGACCATTTCTCCTTAACCCAACCCTAACCTGATAGTTTATTTATTTATGGGTGGGGTTACTGAAAAGTGCATTGATTGGTTTGTTCATGTCAATATAAGTCAACAAATTAAACAGATTAGACTAAACATTGAGATGTGTTTAGAATTAGACTTTATTATAGCATGACATTAAAACAATAACAGCAGTTGAATGGAAAAGATTTTCGTGATCTATTCAACTTCTTTGATCGTGTCTTTTACTTAAAAAAAAATCAATGATGACACCACACTGTCTGATTGGTGGGGGGTTTGATAATTAAATCAAATGTTGTTTGATCGTTGGCTGGGGTTCAAATCTGTGGGTGTGTCTGTGTGTGTCTGTATGTCTGTGTGTGTATGTATGTGTGACACTGTGTGGGTGTGTCTGTATGTCTGTGTGTGTATGTATGTGTGTGTGTCTGTGTGTATGTCTGTGTGTGTGTCTGTCTGTGTGTGTGTGTCTGTGTGTGTGTCTGTGTGTGTATGTCTGTGTGACACTGTGTGTGTGTCTGTGTGTGTATGTCTGTGTGACACTGTGTGTGTGTCTGTGTGTGTCTGTGTGTGTCTGTGTGTGTATGTATGTGTGTGTGTCTGTGTGTATGTCTGTGTGTGTGTCTGTGTGTGTGTCTGTGTGTGTATGTCTGTGTGACACTGTGTGTGTGTCTGTGTGCTGTGTGTGTGTCTGTGTGTGTATGTCTGTGTGTATATGTATATGTGTGTGTCTGTGTGTATGTCTGTGTGTGTGTGTCTGTGTGTGTGTCTGTGTGTGTATGTCTGTGTGACACTGTGTGTGTGTGTGTGTCTGTGTGTGTGTCTGTGTGTGTATGTCTGTGTGTGTATGTATGCGTGACACTGTGTGTGTATGTCTGTGTGTGTGAGACTGTGTGTGTATTATGTGTGTATATGTCTGTGTGTATGTCTGTGTGTGTCTGTGTGTGTATGTCTGTGTGTGTATGCCTGTGTGTGTATGTCTGTGTGAATATGTCTGTGTGTGTATGTATGCGTGACACTGTGTGTATGTCTGTGTGTGTATGTCTGTGTGTGTATGTATGTGTGACACTGTGTGTGTATGTCTGTGTGTGTGAGACTGTGTGTGTATTCTGTGTGTATATGTCTGTGTGTGTATGTCTGTGTGTATGTCTTTGTGTATGTCTGTGTGTGTATTCTGTGTGTATATGTCTGTGTGTGTATGTCTGTGTGTATGTCTTTGTGTATGTCTGTGTGTATGTCTTTGTGTATGTCTGTGTGTGTATTTCTGTGTGTGTATTCTGTGTGTGTATGTCTATGTGTGTATGTCTATGTGCAAGTATGACTATGTGTGTCTTGTACATGTCTTTCTGTGTGTTTTCTGTGTGTTTGTGGGGGAGGGAAGAGTGTTTTTGTTTATTTGTTTGCTATATTAAATCGAGAGGTTATGATGACATGGTGTGTTGCTGATCATAATCTTTACGAGGAGGTGGACGGGGGAGAGGGAGTCGGGGGGGGGGGTCGACAAATCGAGTTTTAAACTGCACTTCTGGCAGCCATTTTGGGAAATGAATGAATCCATATTTCGTCCAACGGAAAAGACAAGCGTTTAACCTTTTTATTTCACAGTTTGAATTTCAGATACAAATGGTTCAGGTCTCTACATATACATATATACCAGCATACACTATTTGCTCTGGAAGTCGAGATACCGCGAGACACTGGGAATATTTCAAATGTTTATACATTTAAACCTCGCGATTGTTGATCTGGCAGTCCCGGGTTCGATCTCATGTGAGAACCAAGGGATTTTTTCCAGGACGGTCATGGTCCCGGCGTGTTCAGTATGTGTGGTGCCCCTATCTAAGATGAACATATCATCCTTTAACTGACTTTCCATCACCCAATTCCTTCCCTGGACAACCCTAACTTCCATCTCCCGACCCTGATATAGTGGACTGCTTACCCCTCTATTCCGCCATGCTCCTACCTCGGACTTCTTAAACATTTCTACATTCATTTTTTTTTATTACTAGATATGGGTGTATATATAAATATATTAATTACAAGATGATATTAATATATCACCTTTAATTACCAGATGATATTAATATATCACCTTTAATTACAAGATGATATTAACATATCACCTTTAATTACAAATTCAATAACAAAACAATTTTACTATCACTAACCAGGGAACCTCTCTCCTCTCTTCCCCCCTTCCGGTTGTCATGTCGATAAAACTTTTAAAAGGACGGTTATTGACTCAGAGGGAGATAATTACACTCATTTGCTTGTTGAGCCTACAGAGTTATCGGTCTTGCAGCAAGGTCGAAGTCATAGATTTCCCCCCCCACCTTACAACAATACACCGCCCACTCCCCCCCCCCCTTAGCCCCGCACGCTTAGCTTCTGTGTAGCAGTTGTATTGATGGTAGGCTGTTGAGTTTAGTTGGGACCTGCAGATTAGTTGGAAAGTGTTTACTTAATGAGCCAGGACTGAAGTAGTGCTGGGTGGGGGTGGGGGGAGGGGGGGTCAAATGACTGTAGATAGCATTTACTTAGCAATAGTCCTCTGACTTCTCTTACTTAGCAATAGTCCTCTGACTTCTCTTACTTAGCAATAGTCCTCTGACTTCTCTTACTTAGCAATAGTCCTCTGACTTCTCTTACTTAGCAATAGTCCTCTGACTTCTCAACAGAATCAACCAATTGTCTTGTCGTTTAAATGTATCAAAACTCTACTCACTCACACTTGTATCCAAGGGCGTGTTCTCTCTTAATCCATAGACTCTGATTGGCAATTGCCACGGGAGGTCGGGGTGAGTTAGGTATATAAGTTATTTTCAGTAGTTTTTGTGGGGTGACCACCCCCCCAGCACAGCTAAATAAACCGGTTGGCCTGTGGGCCCTTAATGCATGTAAAACGGCCCTGTACCCATGTACAAAAACAGATAAAGCTCAAAGGAGTCTACTGCACAAATAGATCAGAGGAGTCTACTGCACAAATAGACCAGAGGAGTCTACAGCACAAATAGACCAGAGGAGTCTACTGCACAAATAGACCAGAGGAGTCTACTGCACAAATAGACCAGAGGAGTCTACAGCACAAATAGGTCAGAGGAGTCTACTGTACAAATAGACCAGAGGAGTCTACAGTACAAATAGACCAGAGGAGTCTACTGCACAAATAGACCAGAGGAGTCTACTGCACAAATAGACCAGAGGAGTCTACTGCACAAATAGACCAGTGGAGTCTACTGCACAAATAGACCAGAGGAGTCTACAGCACAAATAGACCAGAGGAGTCTACTGCACAAATAGACCAGAGGAGTCTACTGCACAAATAGACCAGAGGAGTCTACAGCACAAATAGACCAGAGGAGTCTACTGCACAAATAGACCAGTGGAGTCTACTGCACAAATAGACCAGAGGAGTCTAGTAGACAAATAAACCAGAGGAGTCTACTACACCATGTCTTGCCAACTCTAGACTTGATAAGTTCATTGACAAATAACCATACCCTACTTTGTTTGTCTCCACCATATTATTCCTGCAGTCAGTGTCTCCACCATATTATTCCTGCTAGTCAGTGTCTCCACCATATTATTCCTGCTAGTCAGTGTCTCCACCATATTATTCCTGCTAGTCAGTGTCTCCACCATATTATTCCTGCTAGTCAGTGTCTCCACCATATTATTAATGCAGTCAGTGTCTCCACCATATTATTCCTGCAGTCAGTGTCTCCACCATATTATTCCTGCAGTCAGTGTCTCCGCCATATTATTCCTGATAGTCAGTGTCTCCACCATATTATTCCTGCAGTCAGTGTCTCCACCATATTATTCCTGATAGTCAGTGTCTCCATCATATTATTCTTGCTTGTCAGCGGAAACATGTTGACGTCGAAATTCGAAGTAGGAAAGAAAAAAAATTGGGTATTCCCTAAGAGTGGTCGTCTGCCAAAAATCAGAAATATTCACGGAGTTCATTATTACTGTTCCCCCAACTCATGGCTTCAACGACGAAGATGTAGAATCTTGAAGAACATTTCTTGTGATAGATATTTACAGAGGCAGACATATAGACAGACAGACATATAGGCAGACAGACATTTAAACAGACAGATATAGAGACAGACAGAATGATCAATCGATTGATTAATCGATTGGTAGGTAGTAAAACAAATAGGCATTAGGCTAGACATTTATATATGGATAGATAGATAGATAGATAGATAGATAGATAGATAGATAGATAGATAGATAGATAGATAGATAGATACACAAACAGACAGATACAACAACTGTTATGTAACCATGTTTCATTAGACCGTGTCAGATCTATTCCCTAACCTAAATAAGTCACTTGAAGTGACGACTTTTATATACTTAGTGTGTGGTGGAGATTTACACAATTTTCGTTTACTGAAAATACTCAAAGCGGGGGAGGGGGGGTGCGGGGGGACATTGGGCCAGACTAGCAGGGCCGGACTTGTGTCACTGAAGACCCCCGGACACAGAAGAAAACATTTAGAAATAGAGAGACCTATCAAGGGATTTAAATATGGGAGGGGAGGTCTGGTGCGTGCGTGCCCCCCCTCCCCTGCGCCCGTCTTTAAACTGCCTCTGCAGACAGGCATTATTTATTTATTTTGATCTCTAGTCTGACCATGGAAGCTGGGAATCGCTAACAGTTCATTGTAGGTTATACTGACCTAGAGCAAGGCGAACAACCCAAACCGCAGTGTGGGGTTAATTGAGGGGGGGGGGGTGAGGGTGGAGAGGGAAGGGGGGGGTCGACAAATCGAGTTTTAAACCGGGTGAGAGTTGTGTCAGTAGAACTGAATGGCCTACTGCTAGAATACACTCATCCACTAAACGTTATCAAGTCAATGTTCAGAATACAAAGAACTGAATAAAACAATATGTGTTGTTTGTACGTACATCTGCGGTGTCGTGACCCATTGTGAAATATATTCAGTTTTCACGTCCAACTTGTAATAAAAGGATTCTTTTAAAAAAAAAAAAGAAAGAAAAGTTCAAAATTAATTATATATACTCTCGATTTAATAGGCCCTAAATGTTTCAATTTTCGACGCAGTGCTATATAATACCGACATTGTTCAAAATAAACAAACTATCCAGCGATACCTCCTAATAACAAACCATCCAGCGATACCTCCTAATAGCAAACCATCCAGCGATACCTCCAAATAACAAATCATCCAGCGATACCTCCAAACAAAGAATCATCCAGCGATACCTCCTAATAGCAAACCATCCAGCGATACCTCCAAATAACAAATCATCCACGATACCTCCTAATAGCAAACCATCCAGCGATACCTCCAAATAACAAATCATCCAGCGATACCTCCAAACAAAGAATCATCCAGCGATACCTCCTAATAGCAAACCATCCAGCGATACCTCCAAATAACAAATCATCCACGATACCTCCTAATAGCAAACCATCCAGCGATACCTCCAAATAACAAACCATCCAGCGATACCTCCAAATAACAAATCATCCAGCGATACCTCCTAATAGCAAACCATCCAGCGATACCTCCAAATAACAAACCATCCAGCGATACCTCCAAATAACAAACCATCCAGCGATACCTCCAAATAACAAATCATCCAGCGATACCTCCAAATAACAAACCATCCAGCGATACCTCCAAATAACAAATCATCCAGCGATACCTCCAAATAACAAATCATCCAGCGATACCTCCAAATAACAAACCATCCAGCGATACCTCCAAATAACAAATCATCCAGCGATACCTCCTAATAGCAAACCATCCAGCGATACCTCCAAATAACAAATCATCCAGCGATACCTCCAAACAAAGAATCATCCAGCGATACCTCCTAATAGCAAACCATCCAGCGATACCTCCAAATAACAAATCATCCAGCGATACCTCCTAATAGCAAACCATCCAGCGATACCTCCAAATAACAAACCATCCAGCGATACCTCCAAATAACAAATCATCCAGCGATACCTCCTAATAGCAAACCATCCAGCGATACCTCCAAATAACAAACCATCCAGCGATACCTCCAAATAACAAATCATCCAGCGATACCTCCTAATAGCAAACCATCCAGCGATACCTCCAAATAACAAATCATCCAGCGATACCTCCAAATAACAAACCATCCAGCGATACCTCCAAATAACAAATCATCCAGCGATACCTCCTAATAGCAAACCATCCAGTGATACCTCCAAATAACAAACCATCCAGCGATACCTCCAAATAACAAATCATCCAGCGATACCTCCAAATAAAGAATCATCCAGCGATACCTCTTAATAGCAAACCATCCAGCGATACCTCCAAATAACAAATCATCCAGCGATACCTCCTAATAGCAAACCATCCAGCGATACCTCCAAATAACAAACCATCCAGCGATACCTCCAAATAACAAACCATCCAGCGATACTTCCAAATAACAAACCATCCAGCGATACCTCCAAATAACAAATCATCCAGCGATACCTCCAAATAACAAATCATCCAGCGATACCTCCAAATAGCAAACCATCCAGCGATACCTCCAAATAACAAATCATCCAGCGATACCTCCTAATAGCAAACCATCAAGTGATACCTCCAAAAAACAAACCATCCAGCGATACCTCCAAATAACAAATCATCCAGCGATACCTCCAAATAAAGATTCATCCAGCGATACCTCTTAATAGCAAACCATCCAGCGATACCTCCAAATAACAAATCATCCAGCGATACCTCCTAATAGCAAACCATCCAGCGATACCCCCAAATAACAAACCATCCAGCGATACCTCCAAATAACAAATCATCCAGCGATACCTCCTAATAGCAAACCATCCAGCGATACCTCCAAATAACAAACCATCCAGCGATACCTCCAAATATCAAATCATCCAGCGATACCTCCAAATAACAATCCATCCAGCGATACCTCCAAATATCAAATCATCCAGCGATACCTCCAAATAACAATCCATCCAGCGATACCTCCAAATAACAAACCATCCAGCGATACCTCCAAATAACAAACCATCCAGCGATACCTCCAAATAACAAACCATCCAGCGATACCTCCAAATAGCAAACCATCCAGCGATACCTCCAAATAACAAATCATCCTACGATACCTCCAAATAACGAACTATTTAACCATACATAGAAATAACGAATATTCAGCGATACTACCAAATAACTAACCATCCAGCGATACTACCAAATAACTAACCATCCAGCGATACTACCAAATAACAAACCATAAAGCGATATCTAAGTTCGATCGATCTAGAACTCGGACAACTTAAAGCCCCAACAAATAGCTTTCATTATTACGTTATCTGTGACTCCACGTTATCTGTGACTCCACGTCATCTGTGACTGCACATTATCTGTGACTCCACTTTATCTGTGACTCCACGTCTTCTTGACTCCACGTTATCTGTGATTCCACATTACCTGGGACTCCTCGTAGCATTTGGAACTCGAACGTCTTATATTTCGGTGTGGGATGTTTTTATTTTTGTTTAAATTACGCTTTGTTCTTTCCCGTGTACCACCGTACTACCATCGATATGAAACAAATCGTACATTCAAACGACTTTCATGATCGAAGATATTTTGAGGTACTGAGTAAAGTTGATAGTGTTAGGTCATAGACCAACATGTACAAACATTCAACTGATTTCAATCATTCCAATATCCATATCACATGACTGTCTACGGAATCAGACCTGGTTGAGAGAACGGGTACATTAACTGATCATCTCAGATCGTCAAAACTGAGATACATACGGTGGATATCTCGATCTAAACAAAAAGTGAAAATGACGAAATTATCGGAAGTGGACTCCATAGCATCGAGTGACCTTATTGAACTGAGCATTGGTTTATAACTTTAGAGCTAGAATACATTATTGTTTTCTGTTGTATCTTGCATTGGAAGAGCTAGAATACATTATTGTTTTCTGTTGTATCTTGCATTGGAAGAGCTAGAATACATTATTGTTTTCTGTTGTATCTTGCATTGGAAGAGCTAGAATACATTATTGTTTTCTGTTGTATCTTGCATTGGAAGAGCTAGAATACATTATTGTTTTCTGTTGTATCTCGCATTGGAAGAGCTAGAATACATTATTGTCTTCTGTTGTTTCTCGCATTGGAAGAGCTAGAATACAATATTGTTTTCTGTTGTATCTCGCATTGGAAGAGCTAGAATACATTATTGTTTTATGTTGTATCTCGCATTGGAAGAGTTGGTCACAACCCGTGGCACTTGATTTCTTTCCATCTACTCTCCAAACAAAAATCTTGTCTTTCTCACGCTTACAACAGGGGAATGGAAGTAATGGGGGGGGTATGAGAGTATGGATGGTGGGAGGGATGTGATGGTAATGTAAGCCTAATCCATGGAAAACCCCAGGTTTTTTTTGGTAAGTTGGTTAGTGTCGCTATTTAGATGTCTTTCAGCTTTTTTAGTTGTCGTTTTGTTGTGTTTAATGTTTTCTGTGTCAGATAATACCCATACCCCCCCCCCATCCACCTTTCACCTCTTTCTTACCCAAATATCATTCCAGTCACTCAGTAAGGCATAAAGTTAAGTCAACATTTGGCAACAGATAAATTAACTCAAGCCAAGACTTCCCATATTGTGTGGATACAATAAATAATAATAATAATATCAACAACCTGGAGATAAAGATGGGGAGGGGGAGGGGCGGTGTAGGATTCTACAGGAGACTTCTTCCCCGTCCCGCAATGTTGGCCAAATCAATTTCTACGATCAGGGGGCAATAATTCATTATGCAGAGTGACAAGTGCAGTCAACTAGAGAGTGTTGATTAAGTCATATTTGATGACTGACATAATGTCTGCTGATGACTCAATTAGATCTCTCTTCCCCCCCCCCTCCCCTGTCACCCGGCCTACACTTAAATGGTTGAGACATAAGAAATCAAGGAAGTATTTGATTAGCCAAACGTCTCAGAGTTAAGTTCAACACGCGGATTGCTTTGTGGGGTGCAACACTCTGCCCCCCCTCCCCCACGGACACTAGATGTACAACATTGTAACTATCCATTAATCTCTACACATACCGTCCATATTTCTGCCTATCTATAAATTCCCATTATAAACACACTCTCACACACATCACATGTTGAAAGATGAGTAGAAGAGAGATAGAGAAACTTTTTATCAAGATCAATGACAACAAACATTGACATAATAAACAGTTTCTGGTTCTCAATGCATGAGATGGCTGTTGTAAGGTCAAAGTGTCAGACGTAGCAGACGGTTGGTTTTAATGTTGTTGCTGTTTTTTATTAAATTAATACTTATTACGTCATGTCTTTATGTGCTATTCAAAATCAAAGTTTTCAATATCTTCTATCTAGCCATATCTGAACATAGTGTTGGTCTTAACGAGACAGACAAGTGAAAAGTACTTTCATCTTCTACAAGTGAAATTAAAAAATAACAACTATGGGTTGGTTTGGCCAAGTGAAAGAGAGACCGAGAGAGACAACTGAATACAATTTAAATTCTTGTGTAGTCCTTTATTATTTCAAAACTTTTCACTTGGCGGAATACAAGAAAATCTGGCATTGTTTAAGTTCATTTATAAAACGTTTACCTTCCAGATAGTGCGAAAAAAAAAGAATCACATTTTCAGTTGTCCGTTCGAATAGACACTTGTTAAAATACTTGAACTCTGCAGGCGACTTCTGATAAATTATTGATAATAAGCAGACATCTCTTACCAGCAGCAAGAATGTTGTAATAGCCTGTAAACAAACTCAGCAGTCTGGAGTTTAACCATTGGCGGAAACTAAGGAAGGACGATACGCCCCCCCTCCCTTCCATCAGCCCTTATTTTACCAGCAATTGGGGCGCCATTTTTAAATTCCACCCTAAGCGCAACCAACGATAGTTACGCTCTGGAGTTTAACACATTAACCCTTATAGCATGTTTCTGGGTGTTACGTTAACACATTAACTCTTCTAACATATTGTTAGGTGTTAAGTTTAACACGTGAACTCTTCTAACATGTTGATTGGAGTTAAACGCATTATATTCATAGGCCTCGCATCTGCATTTAAATCCCTGATTCAGACAAAACTGCCTTAAGTGTTGTTGGCATCTCGTGCTCATTAAGAATCACGTGTTGAGCAGACAGAATGAGTTGAACAGTATCACATATTGCACTGGGGATGGGACATGTGGGAAAAAGGGGATGTGGAGGGGTGGTAATATCGACCACTCTTCTTCCTCACACACTCCCAGACACTTCACCCCCCACACACACACTGACACATATACTTATGCTACTTGATTCTAAAATTTTGATTATTTTTTATGTGCAAGTTTCTTCAATACTTGTCCACGTTTCAACCATAAAGATGAAAAAAAAAAGTTGCACGTATTTCAACCCAAGCAGAAATGCCTAGACTAATGTTATTTACTGCAAATAATTGAAGGCAACTATAACTTGGCGTCTGTGAAGGGAGTCAGGGCTATATTTAGCCTTGGGGAAAAACCCGATCTAACACACTTCAGGGAAAGCCAATTTATTTCAGCGATGTGTAATACCGTCGATCAAAAGCTTCAGACGAATTCGGTTGGAGAGTTTCTGTTGCTAAGACAAACCAGGCGACTGCCTTGTCGGCCTCATCTCTAAGGGGGTCTCCCCTGTCGAGACTTTCTTTTGCCCAATCAGAATTTAAAGTAAAATATGGTGTGAATTGAATGTTGAAGTTTTCTGTGCCATCTTGTCACGCGAAGGTTAAGTGGAACAGTGACTGGGGTCCAAAACCAACAGTCACAAAAAAAATGAAATATACGTGTAGGGCCCCTGGCATATTGCCCGGTTGGGCGGCAAAGCTGAACCTGGGGATATGGGGGCCTGGGGGGGCTTGGCATTTTGACATTCGACACCATAACATGAGATCATTTACTTAATCTTTAATGTAAAAAAAAATTTGGGGCCCCCTCAAGTTGGGGCCCATGGGGGACTTTTGAATTTAGACCCCCTCCCCCCACCCTAGTTACGCCTCTGGTTGGGCCCACATGTTCGTCAAGAAGGCCCTGACTATCTTCGAAGTCCCTGTAAAAAAAAAGTTCCCTTAGCCCTAGTGTAGAATTCATCTGTTTTTATAAACTTGGCATCCGAAGGGATTGTGTGGTTAGCACAACGCCCAGCCGCCTTTACTTCCCCAACTTAAGTCAGTTAGTACCCAATTAAAGCTGGGTGGATTTGCGGGACGACCTTGAAACAAATTTCACCTGGAAAAATTCCCATGGTTCTCACAGAGGATAGAACCCAGGACTCTCCGGTCGACAGGTGAGTATCTAAACCACACGGCATCCTCACACTTAAATCCCTGTAAAGATGATTCTTACAAACAACTGTGCGACGGTATTCGTATTGCCTTTCTTTCATCCCCACCTGACCCGATAGTGAAATGAACATGGTGGCCCCGCGGGAGACTGGGACTATAGTCCTAGCATAATTATTTACCCACTCTAACCTGGTCATTTTGTCCAGTAAGATGTGAAAACGAAAACAACATGGATCTGAACAAAAGGTTATTATGACCTATGCATATATTATTTTTTTTTTTAAAAGGTTTGTTAAAACAAAAATTTTTTTTTTCCTTTGGAAATTTTTGTGTGCACCCAATGATATTGTAGTTGTTCTTTGCTGTGTTGTTAGTTCAGTATAAAGTTTTATTTTGTCTGTCTGTTTTCTTGTTGTTTTTTAGAAAAATAAAACACATTTCAAAAAGCGATAAAGTTTACTTCACAAGATCAAACGTTATTTTATGCCAGAAAATGTTCAACTGCTCCGTCATGTCTTCCGTCCAATCCTCCATTTTGTTCAGCTGTCAGACATTTACTTTTTTAAACTTCTACATCAGTGGTTCTCAAGTAAATTTTGGTGTGGATCACCCAAAATTTCCGGTGGATGCACGACACTGTATGACACACATTTCTGGTGGATGCACGACACCGTATGACACACATTTCTGGTGGATGCACGACACCGTATGACACACATTTCTGGTGGATGCACGACACCGTATGACACACATTTCTGGTGGATGCACGACACCGTATGACACACATTTCTGGTGGATGCACGACACTGTATGACACACATTTCTGGTGGATGCACGACACTGTATGACACAAACTATTTCTTTTCTTCCAATTGCGTCTTTATATTCCATAGTTAGTTGAGTTGTCAGCAGGACCGTAACTATCAGGGTTGCCAACCGTCCGTAAATTTACGTAAAATTGCCTGTCCGTAAAATTCCGTAAAAAAATTAAGACGTCCGTAAAAAAAATTAAGACGTCCTTAAAAAAAATTGACAAAACGTGGAATCTCAACGTTTAAAACAATCAGTGAATCATGTTTGTGATTTCTATTGTCTTGATTCAAATTTTAATTTTAAAATTGTTTTAGTTGCATCCCGCGCTGTATTAATAAACTGTAAGAGATTTCTGGACAGCAAGGCTCGCTCTGCGAGGCGCATCACCGCAAGATGGACTTGTTTAGACAGATCGTTAGTCGTTACGTCACAATTACTCATACATTATGACGACATAAATATAAAAAATAGTATCTGTTTTTAAAAATGGCGGTCAACATTTTATGTTAAATGTGTCCGTAAAAAATTGTTGTTGTCCGCAAAGTTTGTTGACAGTTCTAATATTTGTCAGTAAATGTTATTTTATTGAGTGTCAGTATTCTTTAAACGCACGCACCAATGACGGACGGTCGAGCAGTGAAGGCTGCCTATTGTCGACATAAAGGTGCCGGGTTCGATTCTCACTGAGAGACTCGGGTACCTGACATAGTTGGGGAAGCGTTGACGTTGTGCTAGTATGTTTCCTCGTGGTGCCTGCTTGGCTACTGCACCACCAAAAAACGTCAATGAAGTATAAATCTTTTACATTCTTACTGAGACTTCATAAAAATAAATACACGCCAAACTAAATGGTAAACAAGTAAATTTATTTATGCATTTTTTATTTTTATTTTCACCTTTTTAAATCTAAACACAAGTGGGTTACGAAAATGTTAATTGTTGTTTTTATTTTTTGGATTGTCACGAGTCGTAGAATTGTGAGAACCACTGTTCTACATTATATTTTTTACAACTTCATTTATTTGTTCATTTATGTGTTCATTTATTTGTTCATTTATTTGTTCATTTATTTGTTCATTTATTTGTTAATTTATTGTCCCTTTAATTAACACAATTTATGTTACTGAAGCTGTTATGTTTTTTTTCTTTATGTATACCAATAAAATAATGCAGTTGGATAGCAATAACTGCTAAACTGGTTATATTAAAGTCAATTATCTTACTACATTTATCGATATTGTTCCAATGAATCAAATTATATGTAACTATTCACTTTATCTAAGAAACTAAAGACGTGATTAAAAAGTTTCTGTGTAAATTGACAATTCAATAGTTTAATTTTGCATGATTGTCAAAATATTAGCTCATGTTATGTGATGTTAGCAAGTAGCCCTGATCAGATAAGGGGTCTAAAGAGTGCATATCGCATCACTCAACATAGAGAGCCGTAACAATACATGTCGCACCCATCATCAGTTAGGGGCCCAAACAGTGCATGTCACATCCCTCATCAGATCGGGGACCCAAACAGTGCATGTCACATCCCTCATCAGATCGGGGACCCAAACAGTGCATGTCACATCCCTCATCAGATAGGGGCCCAAACAGGGCATGGCACATCCCTCATCAGATATGGGGCCCAAACAGTGCATGTCACATCCCTCATCAGATCAGGGACCCAAACAGTGCATGTCACATCCCTCATCAGATAGGGGGCCCAAACAGGGCATGCCACATCCCTCATCAGATGGGGGGCCCAAACAGGGCATGCCACATCCCTCATCAGATAGGGGGCCCAAACAGTGCATGTCACATCCCTCATCAGATAGGGGGCCCAAACAGTGCATGTCACATCCCTCATCAGATCGCTTGATCACTTATCTTGCAAACTTGCTGTCTTAAATTAA
This sequence comes from Bulinus truncatus, assembly GCA_021962125.1. NCBI lineage: Eukaryota > Metazoa > Mollusca > Gastropoda > Planorbidae > Bulinus > Bulinus truncatus. The sequence continues at coordinate 637,892 of JAGDYQ010000102.1, forward strand.
ATACTAGTCGCCTACGTAGGTTTAGAGATCAATCTAATTACAATATGCTGTTATAGTAGTGCCAATACACCACAGTGCTTACAATAGTATTAGTTATATTAGTGCCAATACACTTTCAGTGCTTACAATAGTATAAGTTATATTAGTGCCAATACACCACAGTGCTTACAATATGTTGTTATATTAGTGCCAATACACTTTCAGTGCTTACAATAGTATCAGTTATATTAGTGCCAATACACTTTCAGCGCTTACAATAGTATCAGTTATATTAGTGCCAATACACTTTCAGTGCTTACAATAGTATCAGTTATATTAGTGCCAATACACTTTCAGTGCTTACAATAGTATCAGTTATATTAGTGCCAATACACTTTCAGTGCTTACAATAGTATCAGTTATATTAGTGCCAATACACTTTCAGTGCTTACAATAGTATCAGTTATAGTAGTGCCAATACACTTTCAGTGCTTACAATAGTATCAGTTATAGCAGTGCCAATACACTTTCAGTGCATACAACAGTATCAGTTATAGTAGTGCCAACACTCTTTCAGTGCTTACAATAGTATCAGTTATAGTAGTGCCAATACACTTTTAGTGCTTACAATAGTATCAGTTATATTAGTGCCAACACACTTTCAGTGCTTACAATAGTATCAGTTATAGTAGTGCCAATACACTTTCAGTGCTTACAATAGTATCAGTTATAGTAGTGCCAATACACTTTCAGTGCTTACAATAGTATCAGTTATAGTAGTGCCAATACACTTTCAGTGCATACAACAGTATCAGTTATAGTAGTGCCAATACACTTTCAGTGCTTACAATAGTATCAGTTATAGTAGTGCCAGTACACTTTCAGTGCTTACAATAGTATCAGTTATAGTAGTGTCAATACACTTTCAGTGCATGAACGCCAACACACTTTCAGTGCTTACATTTGTTTCAGATTTCGTTCTTCATTTTTCTAATATTCTACCATTTTCTTTAAATCTAACGCCGCGAAGATTTAGAAAAAAAAAAAGAAAATCACAAGTTAATAGCTCAATTCACCTCAGCACAATCTTTCAGAATAAATCTCAATAAAAATCTTTTTTTTTTTCAGTTGAAACATCGTTGCTTTTTATAAAATTACAGTAAATTACTCCAAATCAGTGATTTTGTAAAGTGGATAAATCAATAGTTTACTGATCACTTCCATAGTTTACTGTTCACGTCAATAGTTTACTGTTCACGTCAATAGTTTACTGTTCACGTCAATAGTTTACTGTTCACGTCAATAGTTTACTGTTCACGTCAATAGTTTACTGTTCACGTCAATAGTTTAGTGTTCACGTCAATAGTTTACTGTTCACGTCAATAGTTTAGTGTTCACGTCATTAGTTTACTGTTCACGTCAATAGTTTACTGTTCACGTCAATAGTTTAGTGTTCACGTCAATAGTTTAGTGTTCACGTCAATAGTTTACTGTTCACGTCAATAGTTTACTGTTCACGTCAATAGTTTGTGTAAATGTTTGCCGCCATCATAGTTTCAATATCGTGAGACAACATTTCAGACGTTGGTGAGAATTCTCTAATGCTCATTAGCATGAAACAATGTAAGATAATAAATATGTATCAAAGAATATAAACATACGTCTTGTGGTTTTCAGTAATTTCGAAGAACACGTTTGTAATGACTGATGGGATTGGAAGTGAGACGAAGTGAGAAGAGTACAGCCAAAACAAACAAAGTATCAGGTGAGGTAAAAACCCACCATCACCATTATACTACCTGTACCTGGATACACTGATACAATAGTATAATGACCTGGATCTTCAGAGACAAACCTGTTGAGTGAGAATACAAAATTGGATGGGGCGGGGGGGGGGGGGTTAATGGCATATATTGTTTTGGGCTTAGCCTGAAGGTACACCGGGAAATAATAGCTGCTCCAACATCGTCTTTGACCGCATCTATTTTATGGCCAGATGCTATTTTTAATGGCCCCACAACAAACATATGCCATCCAGTTACTGGTGTGTGTGTGGCCATCTTGTAGTCGTTTGTTTTACACGCGGAATGCTTGTGTCTATTGTGTACGGATGTTATATATTTTGATCCTGTATCGAGCACTGCCTGTCGCTACTCACCACAGTTGAGGGTGCACCGATCACGGAAGCGCCACTAGGTCCACAGATAAGTTGATTCACTTGGGCTTGATCTCGTAGAGATTCATCGACCGAAAGGTAAAGTCGTTTAAAACAGGAAAAACTGGGTGAGGAAAAAAAAGTGACAGCAAATACATATCTCCATTGCGCAATGACGAGGGTTGAAACCCGAATACATGTCATAGGCCCCTCTCCCTACGGTCTCATTCTTAGCGATTGGTGGATGTGGGTGATCATATGACCCCCAAAAGGTAATCATTGTTAAAGGGCCCAAGGCTAGCTGGACACAAATTATGCCAACGCCTGTTATTTTCATTTTTTCTTCAAAATTTTCTGTGAGCTCTAAATTGATCAAGTACTTGATTGGATGAATTTCATTTTCTTTTTGTTTTTTCAAACTGTGGGACCAGTTTGGAAACTTTTCTGGTGCAAATCATCAACAAAGCATGAACGAATCTCTTAGAACTGATGGTGGACAGCGATGTGACCTCGTGGAGGGATGCAGGCATGAGTCATTGTTGGGTTACACTTATTGACTTTGATTCCTTTTGTTCATTATCAGGTCTATAAATAGCCTGGCTATGTCAACAGCTTACAGAGACCGTGACCTTTTGATTTGGCAAAGTAGCAGCAAAATGTGAGTAATGTAGACATCTCTAGCAAGTAATGTAGACATCTCTAGCAAGTAATGTAAGCATCCCTAGCCAGTATTGTAGACATCCCTAGCAAGTAATGTAGACATCCCTAGCAAGTAATGTAGACATCCCTAGCAAGTAATGTAGACATCCCTAGCCAGTAATGTAGACATTCCTAGTCAGTAATGTAGACATCCCTAGCCAGTAATGTAGACATCCCTAGCAAGTAATGTAGACATCCCTAGCCAGTAATGTAGACATCCATAGCCAGTAATGTAGACATCTCTAGCAAGTAATGTTGACATCCCTAGCAAGTAATATAGACATCCCTAGCCAGTAATGTAGGCATCCCTAGCAAGTAATGTAGACATCCCTAGCAAGTAATGTAGACATCTCTAGCAAGTAATGTAGACATCCCTAGCAAGTAATGTAGACATCTCTAGCAAGTAATGTAGACATCTCTAGCAAGTAATGTAGACATCCCTAGCAAGTAATGTAGATATCTCTAGCAAGTATTTCCTAAAAATGTTCGCCAAGTCATTGATAAGTAGGCCTATATAATTTTTTAAAAAATAATTACAGTCAACTCCTTCTTACAGGTGTTAATTGATTTTTGTCATTATCAAATTCGACAGAGCGTTAAAAATATTTAATGCTTTGGCACAATGAAACCCGTCACACTTGTGTTGGAATTGCCATAGAGAATCAGAGATTGATTACAGCCAAACTATTCTGAATCAGAGAAAGATTACAGCCAGAATCACTGAGAAATTCATCCTTTGATTTTTATCAAAGTCCTATTTAAGGGTAAGATGTGTATCTCTTGATCTTATAAACCATCAGTGGGATGTATAGGGCATCAAGATGTGGTGCCGAAATAGGGCATCAAGATGTGGTGCCAAAATAGGGCATCAAGATGTGGTGCCGAAATAGAGCATCAAGATGTGGTGCCGAAATAGTGCATCAAGATGTGGTGCCAAAATAGGGCATCAAGATGTGGTGCCGAAATAGGGCATCAAGATGCGGTGCCGAAATAGTGCATCAAGATGTGGTGCCGAAATAGAGCATCAAGATGTGGTGCCGAAATAGGGCATCAAGATGTGGTGCCGAAATAAGGCATCAAGATGCGGTGCCAAAATAGTGCATCAAGATGTGGTGCCGAAATAGGGCATCAAGATGTGGTGCCAAATAGGGCACCAAGATGTGGTGCCGAAATAGTGCATCAAGATGTGGTGCCGAAATAGTGCATCAAGATGTGGTGCCGAAATAGGGCATCAAGATGTGGTGCCAAATAGGGCACCAAGATGTGGTGCCGAAATAGTGCATCAAGATGCGGTGCCGAAATAGGGCGCCCATAGAGGGAACTAAACGTGATCGGGTATTTTCAAACTCATAAAATTTCATTCGTACAATTAAACGTGACTACTGCTAAAAGAACAACAGCTCCGTCGCCTAATGATGCAAACTCCATGAGTTTCGTTTTGACCTAGTTACTAGTTACTTACTTCATCCACTCAAAGTGAACCAACAATTGGTAACAATAAGACAACCGTTGCCAACACGAAAATTGCGGACAAAAAGTAATTCAATTGATCTTTTTTTTTACTTGTAAATGGTAATCACTGCAGTCAGAAAAATGAACTGGAAACGTTTTAATTCAATATTTACTAAATTCACTGTTAGCGCATCAATGTTTGAAATACTCACCCCGTAACTTTGATAGGCCTATGTTTCGATATTTACTAACATCACTGTTTACACATCTTTATTAATTATTTTCCCAATAATACGACAGAATGTACAGTTGTAATGATATCAGATTTGTCTTTAAAATAACTCAAACAACATTTAGTTCTCGTGGTTTCAAAATCAAAGTCTCTTAAAGACTTCAGTACAACAAATCTACATTGTCTGCGATCATGGCACTCGTGTGTATTGATTGAAGAGGTACAAGCACTTCTTTACATCGTCATACACGCTCATTGTACCTACAATATATTTACTAGACAAGTTCATTGTACATACGGCAATAAACGTCTAGCCTCCTAGAGTTGAAGGGACATGTATACAGCATGCACGACGCAAAATAACTAAAGACAATACATGAGATAAACAAATATTACAATGACATACATGACAGACATTAAAACACTTACAAAATGTCAGACATTAAATCACATACGAAATGACAGACATTAAAACACATACGAAATGACAGACATTAAAACACATATAGAATGACAGACGTTAAAACACATACAAAATGACAGACGTTAAAACACATACAAAATGTCAGACATTAAAACACATACAAAATGTCAGACATTAAATCACATACGAAATGACAGACATTAAAACACATACGAAATGACAGAAATTAAAACACATACAAAATGACAGACATTAAAACACATACAGAATGACAGACATTAAAACACATACGAAATGACAGACAATATAACACATACAGAATGACAGACATTAAAACACATACAAAATGACATACATTAAAACACATATAGAATGACAGACGTTAAAACACATACAAAATGACAGACGTTAAAACATATACAAAATGACAGACATTAAAACACATACGAAATGACAGACAATATAACACATACAGAATGACAGACATTAAAACACATACAAAATGTCAGACATTAAAACACATACGAAATGACAGAAATTAAAACACATACAAAATGACAGACATTAAAACACATACAGAATGACAGACATTAAAACACATACGAAATGACAGACAATATAACACATACAGAATGACAGACATTAAAACACATACAAAATGACATACATTAAAACACATATAGAATGACAGACGTTAAAACACATACAAAATGACAGACGTTAAAACATATACAAAATGACAGACATTAAAACACATACAGAATGACAGACATTAAAACACATACCACAGAGAAACTCTGAGCAACGTTAGTGATAAATACTAACATTGAAATAGATACAAAAGAAAATGAGAGGCAACACAGAAATCACACAAAATAATGCAGACTAAATAAACCATTGCAAGATTATTTCATCTAATTTATAGGCTGTCATAGATAAGATACAATTTATAATCAGTGTAAGCTATTGTCGTATTTTCTAAAAGTTGTTTAAAATGATTTAAAAAAACCGCAACAGTACCTGACAACATGTATAATTAAATTAGTTCCATATATATAAATATAATAAGTAGTTCGTATCGCAAGATGAAATGATCCGTTTGAAAGAGTGCGTGTGAGAGTGTGTGTCTGTGTGTGTGTGAGTGTGAAAGTGTGTGTCTGTGTGTGTGTGAAAGTGTGTCTGTGTGTGTGTGAAAGTGTGTCTGTGTGTGTGAAAGTGTGTGTCTGTGTGTGTGTGAGTGTGAAAGTGTGTGTCTGTGTGTGTGAAAGTGTGTGTCTGTGTGTGTGTGTGTGAAAGTGTGTCTGTGAAAGTGTGTGTCTGTGTGTGTGAGTGTGAAAGTGTGTGTATGTGTCTGTGTGAGTGTGTGAAAGTGTGTGTTAGTTTGAATGCGGGTGTGTGAATGGGTGTGAGGGTGTGTGTGAGTGTGTGAAAGTGTGTGTTAGTGTGAATGCGGGTGTGTGAATGGGTGTGAGGGTGTGTGTGAGTGTGTGAAAGTGTGTGTTAGTGTGAATGCGGGTGTGTGAATGGGTGTGAAGGTGTTTGTGTATGAGAGAAAAAGTGAGTATGTTTCTGTGTGTGTGTGTGTGTGTGTGTTTCTGTGTGTATTAGTGTGTAAGTGCGAATATGTTTTGTGTGAGCTTTTGTGTTTATGTGTGTGTGAGAGAGTGTGTGTGAGAGAGAGAGAGTGTGTGTGAGAGAGTGTTTTTATGTGTGAGTGTTTCTATGTGTTACTGTGTGTGGGTGTCGGTATGTGTGGGCATATTTTTGAGAGAGTGTGTAAATATGTACGCGTTTGAGTGAGAGTGTGCGTGTGTGAGTGCGGGAGTGAGAGAATGTTTGTGAATGTGAGTGTTTGTGTGTCTTTGGGAGGGTGAGTGTGTGTGAGTGTGTGAATGTGTGTGATTGTAAGTGTGTGTGTGAGAAGGTTTGTGAGTGCATGTGCTTGTATATGCTTGTAAGTGTGTTTGTGTGAGAGTGTGTGGGTGTTTGTGATAATACATGTGTGCATGTGTGAGTGTGAGAGTTTTTTTGTGTGAGTGTATTTGTGTGTGTGTGTGAGAGTGTGTGTGTCAGGGGTACCTGCTTCTAACGTGTAATTTAACTATCACTCATAAACCATTGTTAGAACTGCCCGGGGCGGCTAGATAAGACAAAAGCTGGAAGATAAAGTGTCATAAACTATACACTCGTTTATTTATCATACTACCGGAGTAGGCCGTCGTCTCGTAAATATATTTCTAGGTACAATGCATTTGTCAAATAATTAATTGAAAAAAATGGGTGAGAAGAGGGAAGAAAAAGGAGACAATTATAATTGTGTAGAATAAAGTAACATAGTGTTTCAGTGTTGATGAAAATTTCTCAGACTTCGATGAAAGTTGGCATTAGTTAAATAAATCAACAACACAGAGCAATTGAGGGCGTAAACCACATCAACACGTAAACCATATCAAGACGTAAACCATATCAAGACGTAAACCATATCAAGACGTAAACCATATCAACACGTAAACCATATCAAGACATAAACCATATCAAGACGTAAACCACATCAAGACGTAAACCATATCAAGACGTAAACCATATCAAGACGTAAACCACATCAAGACGTAAACCACATCAAGACGTAAACCATATCAAGACGTAAACCATATCAACACGTAAACCATATCAAGACGTAAACCATATCAAGACGTAAACCATATCAATACGTAAACCACATCAAGACGTAAACCATATCAAGACGTAAACCATATCAACACGTAAACCATATCAAGACGTAAACCATATCAACACGTAAACCATATCAAGACGTAAACCATATCAGCACGTAAACCATATCAAGTCGTAAACCATATCAAGACGTAAACCATATCAAGACGTAAACCATATCAAGACGTAAACCATATCAACACGTAAACCATATCAACACGTAAACCATATCAATACGTAGACCATATCAACACGTAAACCAAATGTACATTTCAGCTCACATGCTACTACCATGTCTGTCCATGGTTTAGGTCCCCGCTATATCTCCCGCGGTCATTGCACTATCGGCCATGGTGGGGATGAAAGATAGGCACCATAAAACAACAGTCCCATTAGTGGTTTATAGGATCTACAAAATTTCATCTTATAGTTGAAATAACCATGTCTGTCTATTCATACATATGAGCAACTCCTTTTAATATTGGCAGCCTTCTATGTTACATATTTTAAGTAGACATATGTCTGTCATACTTATCCAACTGTAAGTCTGCTTCTCATCTTTTTCTAGAAATCGATCGTATCTATGCTATTAGATGGCTGCAATGTTGACAATGGTTGGGCCCCTCCCTAGCACCTGATCACTGTTGGGCCCTCCCTATCAAATGACAAACATTGGGCCCCTCCCTAGCATCTGTCAACTTATTGGTTCCTCAATAACCCCCTTTTAAAAAAAAAGTCCAGCTTCGTTGCAGCAAAATAAATAACCAAAATTCGAAAGCCATTGGGCTCCCATACAAAGGAAAAAAAAGACAGACAGATAGACAGACAGACAGATACACATACAATCAATTAGCAAAAAAAAAAACAGACAGCATGGCACAAATAAACAACACATACAAACAAGCATCACAACCAAACATCGTTTTACCATATAGGCGTTACTGACATACAAAACCTGTCCAGATGGGTTGATTCAGCTAGATATATACTGTCCAGATGGGTTGATTCAGCTAGATATATACTGTACAGATGGGTTGATTCAGCTAGATATATACTGTACAGATGGGTTGATTCAGCTAGATATATACTGCCCAGATGGGTTGATTCAGCTAGATATATACTGCCCAGATGGGTTGATTCAGCTAGATATATACTGCCCAGATGGGTTGATTCAGCTAGATATATACTGTCCAGATGGGTTGATTCAGCTAGATATATACTGTCCAGATGGGTTGATTCAGCTAGATATATACTGTCCAGATGGGTTGATTCAGTTAGATATATACTGTCCAGATGGGTTGATTCAGCTTTCAGTATAGACAACATATACAACATATTCAAACATACAACAGAAAAAGACAACAAATACTAGCAGATAAATTATACAAACAGCTCATACAGTGAAGAAAAGACATACAGACAGCACTTTCAGAAAACACTATCAAACAGCATGTACTTGCAGATCTTTGGGTGAGCACTTAAAAAACAGTACTTACAGACAGCCCAGGCAAAGAGCAATAAATATAGTATTGTAAGAATGCATGATTAAAAGTTAATAGCCAAATATAAATAAAATCTTTGTAAGTGTACTATAAAAAGATTACTTCAAGGGGTACACTTCTAAATACTTACACTTAAACGTGTCCATCAATATATCTTTTTCATTTACCAAAGTTTAAGTTGTGAAAACTTTTATTTCTATTTACAAATATATTGCTAAAAGTAAGTCTTCAAGTAGGATAAGCAATTAAATTATCAAGTGTCGTTTTTTAAAACTTCTGCATTTGATAAACATAGAGTTGGTGCACCCCACCCCACCCCACACACACACACCTACTGACTCTCACCTTGTTTTCAACTTTTTGTTTACTTGGTTTTCGGTGGATAACGTCATCAATCACAGTTTTTAGTTCGACTGACTGCACGTAGCTCGAATGACTCTCAAACACTAACTGTTTGTTTCTGAATTACTCTCAAACACAAACTGTTTGTTTATGAATTACTCTCAAACACAAACTGTTTGTTGGTGTTAAGTTGCACGTCTTAACAACATTGCTGAATCATCACTATTAAATAGTATCACATACTAAGCTTTCACGTAGTATCACATTCTCATTCTCCTGTGTAACTGTATACTCGGCGACACGTTTAATAAAGACACATGACCTGATGCTAGGTCGACACACGTTTCTCATTTCCTAATTTCCATTCTGATTATACTTTGAAATATTTACATGTTATACTTTGAAATATTTACATGTTATACTTTGAATTATATACATGTTATGATACGGTTTTATATTTTATGACCTATTTTGTAACGTTTATTTTAATTAACGCAGTCACATACTCACATACAGTTTTAAAATTCAAGAACTTTTTAAAAATTCTTCTAGGTACTTCCTCTGGCTCCTACAACCCATGCAGGCCCGTAGCCAGAGGGGGGCTAGGGGGGCTGAGCCCCCCCGTGCATGACCTGAGCCCCCCCCCCCCCCGTGCATGATTTGAGTTTTTTGACAAAATTTTAATAATGACGGCTATAAAACATCAATCATTTTGTTTAATAAATCAATAATAATAAAAACTTAAAAGTTTATATTTTGGCAATCATTCAGGCTATTTTACTTACATATAGAGCTTATCTAATTTTTGGGCATAAAAGATTGAATCTTATTGAAGTTCAATTCTGGGTATTTTGGGCAGCATTGGCATTTGGTGCTTCAACAGCCGTGTGTGAGAGCAGTTTCTCAACCCTCACACGAATGCTCACCCCGTATCGCAGATCAATGTTACAAAAGCGTCTAAGCAATCTTTTCCTGCTTGCATTTGATAAAGATTTAACAGACAATCTGAATGCTGAAGCATTTTTGGGTAAATTCAGTGCTAAACCCAGATCCGTAGCCAGGTCAAAGTAAGCAGGGAGGCACCAAAACCCAGCAAGGGGGCACCTTTACTTTTTCTTTATTTTTTCCTCTTTTTCTTCTTTTTTAAGTGTGGGGGGGGCACTCCACGCCTAGCGGGGGGGCACAGCCCCCCCAGTGGCCCCCTTGGCTACGGGGCTGGCTAAACCACGAAGTTTGCAAATTTGAAACGTATAATAATATAAGTTCTCAACAAGTGCCGACGAGTGGGGGGGGCAGGGGGGCCAATGGCCAGGGGCCCGGCGAGTTTTAGGGACCCGGACTGAGCTGGCCAATCAACTTTTTAAAATATTAATATCAGCCCAGGGGTCCGAAATTTCTGTCGATGGACCTGTTCGCAACCTTGGAATAGTTTTATATACTGATATCTTCTGAGGACAACTAGCAACTTAAATAAGTTAATAAAATAACATTGGCTTCTGACTTCATTTTTATACATATGTATAATAAAATAATAAAGTACAAACTCCGTGATTTCTGAGTGATGTTATTTAATTTGCAAATTTACTTTTTAGCAGAATTAATTTTATTTTAAATTGAATAATTGCGACTGTTTTTGATGATAGATCTGTTCTTTGTTTTCAATATTTTATAAGAAATATCACACAAATAGCTAAGTTTTATTCATGCATCTTTGTCGTTCTTCCTGGGTTGTACGTTAAACAAACAGTATCTCTATACCTATAAGAGGCATTTGCTGTCTGTCTGTCTGTCTGTCTGTTCCCTTATAAGATCCAGAAAAACAAATAACGTGAAATTTGTTACACATACACATAATTACATGGGGAAGGTTATAGGACAGGTTTCGTTTCACCTCGATGGGTAGTTTAATTGTAATTAATTATTTTAGTACTTTAAAATATTATCGATAATAGGAACGCCATGTCATTTTCCGATGATACATTTTTAAAAGAGGGGTAACTTCCGGAAACTCCAATTGTAAACATGGTGAAATCAGTAGTCGTATCTATTTACCTATCGTTTTATGTATTCAGAAGATTAAAATTAAAGGTGCACTTTAATAAACCGAAACACGTTAATTAAAATGTTTCTGTGACATTATTAACATTATTAATACAATCTCAATGCATAGTTTAATTGTAATTAATTATTTTAGTATTTTACTATATTAAAGTATTCACGGTATGAGATCGCCTTCACTATAAATAAAAATCGCGCACCAAGTGAATGTGTAATTGAACGGACGGTGAAGAAAGGGCTAGGGACGGGAAAAAAAATATTGTTGTTGTTTTTTTTTTTCATGCTGCAAGTACCCGACTTTGCCCGGGATTAAAATAAGGTTTTCTGTTTACTTAAGAAGCGTAATTTGACGTTTAATTGTACAGAGAGAGGGAGGGGGGAGAGAGATAAAGAGAGAGGGGGGCAGGGAGGGAGAGGGAAGGAGGGGGCAGAGAGGGGGAGAGAAGGAGGGAGGGGAGAGAGGTGGTAGGGAGGGAGATTAAGGGGGAAGGAGGGAGAGGGAGGGTTGGAGAGAGAAAGGGAGGGAAGGAAAGAGAAAGGAAGGGAGGGAGATAGAGGGGAGAGAGAGGATGGGAGAAACGGGAGGGAGTGAGAGATAAAGAGAGAGAGGGGGCAGGGAGGGAGAGAGGGGGAGGAGGAAGGGAGGAAGGTGGAGAGAGGGGGGACGGGGGGTGAGAGAAGGAGGGAGGTAGATAGGGAGAGAGAGGGAGATGGGAGAGTTAGGGAGGGAGGGAGAAAGGGAGGGAAAGAGAAAGGGAGAGAGAGGGGGAGGGAGGGAGAGAAGGGGTAGGGAGAAAACAAAAGGTAAACAGAGAGAGAGAGAGGGGGGAGGGAGAAAGATAAAGAGAGATAGGGGGAGGGAGAGAGAGATAAAGAGAGAGAGGGGCGCAGGGGGTGAGAGAGGAAAGGAGGGTAGGAGGGAGGGAGGGGGAGAGAGGAGGGGGGGATGGTCAGGGGGGAGCAAAGGAGGGGGAGAGAGGGAGATGGGAGAGGGATCGGGAGCGGGGGGAGAGGGAGCAGGGGGAGAGGGAGAGAGGAAGGGGGAGGGAGAAAGGAGGGAGAGAGGGGTTAGGGAGGGAGAGAGGGAGAGGATGGGAGAAATGGGAGGAAGAGATAAAGAGAAAGAGGGGGCAGGGAGGGAGAGAGAGGGAAGGAGGAGGGAGGAGGATGGACGGGGGAGAGAAGGAGGGGGAGAGAGGGAGATGGGAGAGGGACGGAGAGAGATGGGAGAGAAGGAGGGAGATGGAGGGAGGGAGAAAGGGGGGGAGGGAAAGGGAGAGAGGGGGAGAGAGGGAGAGAGAGAGGAAGGGAGAGAGGGGGTAGGGAGAAAACAGAAGGTAAACAGAAAACCTTATCTTAAACCCGGGCAAAGCCGGGTACTTGCAACTAGTAATAATATAAATCAGGTATCTATTATGTAACAATTGTGTAGCAGAACTTTTTGTCAATATATTTATCACAGGAATCAGAGATTGCTCAGCCTCAATAAATTTGTATCATTAAAACTCTTTACTATTTAATTTTTTTTTAACAAAACTGCAGCATGCCATGCATTATTGAAACGTAGTTAAAATTATATATTTCTAATTAATAGCTAAACAATCGGCACTAAAATGCACCATTCCAGATATGGAACTGCAAAAAATGTCTTGGGGAGGGGACTCACTGAGATCCCCTCCCCAAACCCCTCCTCTCCGTTCGCAAACTTTCGGCGCTTTGCGCCTACATTTTCGCCCCCCCCTCCCCGAACATTTCTTCTTCCCCACCAGGGGCGGATTTAGGGGCAGAGGCCGGGGGCCCATGCCCCCCCCGCCCCGTTATCGCAAGTTTAGGTAATACATCATTAAATTATCGAAATATTTTTTGTTCTAAGACCAATTTTCAACAATAAAAACAGTTTTGCCCCCCCCCGGGGGGTCAATGTTTTGCCCCCCCCCCCGGTCATTGTTGTCTAGATCTGCCCCGATCATTTCTTTGGCACCCCCCCCCCCGAAAAAATTTTTCCGCCCCCCGAAAATGTCTTCGGCCCCCCCAATCCAATATTCCTGGCTACGGGCCTGAACCCATGTAGGGCTCTCATCTGCCGTACCACTCATCTGTACAGTCTATGTATGGCTCTGGCCTACCGTACCACTCCTCTGTACAGTCTATGTATGGCTCTGGCCTACCGTACCATTCCTCTGTACAGTCTATGTATGGCTCTGGCCTCCCGTACCACTCCTCTGTACAGTCTATGTATGGCCATCGCCTACCGTACCACTCCTCTGTACAGTCTATGTATGGCTCTTGCCTACCGTACCACTCCTCTGTACAGTCTATGTATGGCTCTGGCCTCCCGTACCACTCCTCTGTACAGTCTATGTATGGCCATCGCCTACCGTACCACTCCTCTGTACAGTCTATGTATGGCCATCGCCTACCGTACCACTCCTCTGTACAGTCTATGTATGGCTCTGGCCTCCCGTACCACTCCTCTGTACAGTCTATGTATGGCCATCGCCTACCGTACCACTCCTCTGTACAGTCCATGTATGGCTCTGGCCTACCGTACCACTCCTCTGTACAGTCTATGTATGGCCATCGCCTACCGTACCACTCCTCTGTACAGTCTATGTATGGCCATCGCCTACCGTACCACTCCTCTGTACAGTCTATGTGTGGCTCTGGCCTACCGTACCACTCCTCTGTACAGTCTATGTATGGTCATCGCCTACCGTACCACTCCTCTGTACAGTCTATGTATGGCCATCGCCTACCGTACCACTCCTCTGTACAATCTATGTATGGCCATGGCCTCCCGTACCACTCCTACCCACTCTTTTCCTATCCAAGGTCGCCCCATCTCTCTCTCTCTCTCTCTCTCTCTCTCTCTCTCTCTCTATCTCTCTCCCAGAACTTTAAGTCTTTCTCGACCTCATCTATCCATCAGCTTCTTGGTCTGCCTGTCGGTATTTTCCTATTACGTGTTGTCTTGTAATATGCCGTAGTGCAATTCTCTATATATATATAAGGGGGGGGCGTGCGTGCATGCGTTTGTGTGTGTACACATATACACATTCCATTTGATAACACGAATAAATATTTAAAGCTAGGAGTAGGAATCTAAATATACGGATAAATTTCATTGATTGCAAATATCCTATAAATGTATACTGATGGATAGGACAGCCAGACATTTAGAGAGATAGACGAATGGGTGTAGGTAGACATATTTGGCTGAGTGATTGAACGAATCATTGATTTATTTCCATCCTGCACACTATAATTGTTCCATAATGAATAGCTTTTTTCAAAAGTGCAGCCGCCAGATAACGGTGTGAGATGGGTGCACTTGAAAAGTAATTCTCTTGAAAAACAAGATGAAGATGATTTCCCCTTGTTAACTTGATGGGCAGGCGCAGGTTTTTTGACTTGACGGAAAGACGCAGGTTGTTCAGCTGGGAAGATGAAACATTAAAGGATTCGCGTGGGAGCCTGCTGCAAACGTCGACTAGGTCAGCGCAACCTGAGAAATAAACAGAATTCAGAATGCCATGGCAACGTCACAAAAGTAAATGGTCACGGTTTACTGCGATCATGTTACTGCTGGTCAGTTCACCGTCACAAAAGTAAATGGTCATGGTTTACTGCGATCATCGTACTGCTGGTCAGTTCACCGTCACAAAAGTAAATGGTCATGGTTTACTGCGATCATCGTACTGCTGGTCAGTTCACCGTCACAAAAGTAAATGGTCAT
Organism: Bulinus truncatus; assembly: GCA_021962125.1. NCBI lineage: Eukaryota > Metazoa > Mollusca > Gastropoda > Planorbidae > Bulinus > Bulinus truncatus. The sequence continues at coordinate 653,183 of JAGDYQ010000102.1, forward strand.
GGTTTACTGCGATCATCGTACTGCTGGTCAGTTCACCGTCACAAAAGTAAATGGTCATGGTTTACTGCGATCATCGTACTGCTGGTCAGTTCACCGTCACAAAAGTAAATGGTCATGGTTTACTGCGATCATCGTACTGCTGGTCAGTTCACCGTCACAAAAGTAAATGGTCATGGTTTACTGCGATCATCGTACTGCTGGTCAGTTCAAACCTTTCCTACCAAACAATTTTTTTCAGAATGTCCCAACACCCTCATAAAAATGGTTGTTTATTACTGTGGTCATAGGTTACTGTGGTCATAGGTTACTGTGGTCATAGGTTACTGTGGTCATAGGTTACTGTGGTTACATGTAAATGTGATCACATTTTACTGTGGTCATAATCTTCTGTAGTCATGGGCTATTGTGGTCATTGGTTTCTGTAGTTATGAGCTCTTGTGGTCATATGTTACTGTAGTTATAGGTTACTGTTATTATGGGCTACTGTGGCCTATAGATACTGTTGTTAGGTGATACAGTGGCCATTGGTTACTGTTGTTAGGGGATACTGTGGCCGTTGGTTACTGTTGTTAGGTGATACTGTGGCCGTTGGTTACTGTTGTTAGGTGATACTGTGGCCGTTGGTTACTGTTGTTAGGGGATACTGTGGCCCTTGGTTACTGTTGTTAGGGGATACTGTGGCCGTTGGTTACTGTTGTTAGGGGATACTGTGGCCCTTGGTTACTGTTGTTAGGGGATACTGTGGCCATTGGTTACTGTTGTTAGGGGATACTGTGGCCGTTGGTTACTGTTGTTAGGGGATACTGTGGGCCTTGGTTACTGTTGTTAGGGGATACTGTGGCCATTGGTTACTGTTGTTAGGGGATACTGTGGCCATTGGTTACTGTTGTTAGAGGATACTGTGGCCATTGGTCACTGTTGTTAGGGGATACTGTGGCCGTTGGTTACTGTTGTTAGGGGATACTGTGGCCGTTGGTTACTGTTGTTAGGGGATACTGTGGCCATTGGTCACTGTTGTTAGGGGATACTGTGGCCGTTGGTTACTGTTGTTAGGGGATACTGTGGCCATTGGTCACTGTTGTTAGGGGATACTGTGGCCGTTGGTTACTGGTGTCCATCTTAGATCTCGCTACGCCTATTTAACTCCCACTGACCCATTGCTAATAGTGATAGATCTTTTGTATTTCATTTATATTTTGAAGTTGGTGTCGAAGGAAAGGAACTCTGGCACTAGCCAGCACACTGCTCTCCCAGGGGAGTTCCTAACGAAGACACAGTTCTACTATTTGGAACCATGAGTTGTGTCACAATCGGAATGTTTGAGAAATATCGGAAATGGTATCGGAATCCATAACTATTTCGGTAACGTTCCGTCAGTAATTACAAGTCATGACGAACAGTGACTGCCAGGAAACTAAATCTGTTTAGCCTTCATAGTCTGTCTCTGTATAGTCTGTCTCTGTATAGTCTGTCTCTGTATTATTTCCTACAAACCGACAAACAAAACTAAAAACAAATGACATTATTTTCCCGTTCATCGTCACGGGAACAAAGTCTGTCGACGCCCAAGTTCTAAAACATCAATAAACAACACAACTGATGTACTTCCAGATAAACAATACAACTGATGTACTTCTAGATAACAACACAACAGATGTACTTCTAGATAAACAACACAACATATGTACTTCCAACTAAACAACACAACAGATGTACTTCTAGATAAACAATACAACTGATGTACTTCTAGATAAACAATACAACTGATGTACTTCCAGATAAACAATACAACTGATGTACTTCCAGATAAACAACACAATTGATGTACTTCCAGATAAACAACACAACTGATGTACTTCTAGATAAACAACACAACTTATGTACTTCCAGATAAACAATACAACTGATGTACTTCCAGATAAACAACACAACTGATGTACTTCCAGATAAACAACACAACTGATGTACTTCCAGATAAACAACACAACTGATGTACTTCTAGATAAACAGCAGAACTGATGTAATTCCAGATAAACAACACAACTGATGTACTTCCAGATAAACAACACAACTGATGTACTTCCAGATAAACAACACAACTGATGTACTTCCAGATTTTGTTTTTATTTTTATGGTTTTATTTCCTCAGTGTACTGATGAAAAAAAAAAGAGGTTTACTCCGGCGACGTAATTTCTGAGTTTTCCCACACGAAACTCCCGTACAGTTTACACCACAGCCACACTCACCCTTTCACAAATACATAGGCCTACACACATATACTTGTATAGATGAACACACACACACACACACAAACATGTAGAGATACACACATATCACTTTTTATGTACTTACTTTCTACTAACAATACTGGGAGTAGAAGGAGTTATCAAATGTCAGTTAGTGAAATACTTGTGTCAGAAACAAATTCACCATCTTTGACTTAACAAAGATGTCCAAAAAAAAATAATAACAATACAATGTTGGATAAACCATGTGGGACATTGGTTAAACAGATAGCTTAAACCAGCGATAAAAGATGGGTAAAATTTGAGAATCGCTACATCAGAAGAATATAAATAAATAAATAAATAAATAAATATATATATATATATAAATCCACTTCTGTTTGCCCTCCTTTAACTCAATGTTTTCTCCTACAACTCCCTCCCCCCCCCCTCTTTTCCCATTTTTCCCCCTTGCGACTCACTGTACAATTCGGCCTCGCATCAGAAGTTGTTAAAATCTAGCTGTTTTGACCTAGATTGTTTGGAGGGTTTCCACCTCTCTCTTCTTTATTTCTTTTTCTCTTTTCTCTCTCTCTCTCTCTCTCTCTCTTTCTCTCTTTCTTTCTCTCCCGCTCTATATCGTTTTTCCGTGTCGGTATCCAAATACATCTTTCGCTCCATTCGTTCTTAAAGGACTCGCATTAAACCCCATTGACTTTCTCTTTATTCTATCAGCTGTCTGTAGCCAGGACAACACACGTCGCGTGATCGTACCACCACACAACCGAGTTGACCTAGTTTACAGCGATGTGTATGTCTCCAACACACCATACACAAACATACACACATATTAACAAATACATAGCGTTTGGCGACACAAATAAAACTTGAAGCAAAATCCCAATAAGTGTCGAATATTTAGATAGAGAGACCCACACAAAGATGGAGAGACCCACACTCAGATAGATGGAGAGAGAGAGAGACCCACACTCAGATAGATGGAGAGAGAGAGACCCACACTCAGATAGATGGAGAGAGAGAGACCCACACTCAGATAGATGGAGAGAGAGAGACCCACACTCAGATAGATGGAGAGAGAGAGATCCACACTCAGATAGATGGAGAGAGAGAGAGAGAGACCCACACTCAGATAGATGGAGAGAGAGAGAGAGAGACCCACACTCAGATAGATGGAGAGAGAGAGACCCACACTCAGATAGATGGAGAGAGAGAGACACACACTCAGATAGATGGAGAGAGAGACCCACACTCAGATAGATGGAGAGAGAGAGAGAGACCCACACTCAGATATAGGTAGAGAGAGAGAGAGACCCACACTCAGATAGATGGAGAGAGAGAGACCCACACTCAGATAGATGGAGAGAGAGAGAGACCCACACTCAGATAGATGGAGAGAGAGAGAGACCCACACTCAGATAGATGGAGAGAGAGAGACCCACACTCAGATAGATGGAGAGAGAGAGAGAGAGAGACCCACACTCAGATAGATGGAGAGAGAGAGAGAGAGACCCACACTCAGATAGATGGAGAGAGAGAGAGACCCACACTCAGATACATGGAGAGAGAGAGACCCACACTCAGATAGATGGAGAGAGAGAGACCCACACTCAGATAGATGGAGAGAGAGACCCACACTCAGATAGATGGAGAGAGAGAGACCCACACTCAGATAGATGGAGAGAGAGAGACCCACACTCAGATGGAGAGAGAGAGAGACCCACACTCAGATAGATGGAGAGAGAGAGACCCACACTCAGATAGATGGAGAGAGAGAGACCCACACTCAGATAGATGGAGAGAGAGAGACCCACACTCAGATAGATGGAGAGAGAGAGACCCACACTTAGATAGATGGAGAGAGAGAGACCCACACTCAGATAGATGGAGAGAGAGAGACCCACACTCAGATAGATGGAGAGAGAGAGACCCACACTCAGATAGATGGAGAGAGAGAGACCCACACTCAGATAGATGGAGAGAGAGAGAGAGACCCACACTCAGATAGATGGAGAGAGAGAGACCCACACTCAGATAGATGGAGAGAGAGAGACCCACACTCAGATAGATGGAGAGAGAGAGACCCACACTCAGATAGATGGAGAGAGAGAGACCCACACTCAGATAGATGGAGAGAGAGAGACCCACACTCAGATAGATGGAGAGAGAGAGACCCACACTCAGATAGATGGAGAGAGAGAGAGAGACCCACACTCAGATAGATGGAGAGAGAGACCCACACTCAGATAGATGGAGAGAGAGACCCACACTCAGATAGATAGATAGAGAGAGAGAGAGAGACCCACACTCAGATAGATGGAGAGAGAGACCCACACTCAGATAGATGGAGAGAGAGACCCACACTCAGATAGATGGAGAGAGAGAGACCCACACTCAGATAGATGGAGAGAGAGAGACCCACACTCAGATAGATGGAGAGAGAGAGACCCACACTTAGATAGATGGAGAGAGAGAGACCCACACTCAGATAGATGGAGAGAGAGAGAGAGACCCACACTCAGATAGATGGAGAGAGAGAGACCCACACTCAGATAGATGGAGAGAGAGAGAGACCCACACTTAGATAGATGGAGAGAGAGACCCACACTCAGATAGATGGAGAGAGAGAGAGACCCACACTCAGATAGATGGAGAGAGAGAGAGACCCACACTCAGATAGATGGAGAGAGAGAGAGACCCACACTCAGATAGATGGAGAGAGAGAGACCCACACTCAGATAGATGGAGAGAGACAGAGAGACCCACACTCAGATAGATGGAGAGAGAGAGACCCACACTCAGATAGATGGAGAGAGAGAGACCCACACTCAGATAGATGGAGAGAGAGAGACCCACACTCAGATAGATGGAGAGAGAGAGAGACCCACACTCAGATAGATGGAGAGAGACCCACACTCAGATAGATGGAGAGAGAGAGAGAGACCCACACTCAGATAGATGGAGAGAGAGAGAGACCCACACTCAGATAGATGGAGAGAGAGAGAGACCCACACTCAGATAGATGGAGAGAGAGACCCACACTCAGATAGATGGAGAGAGAGAGAGACCCACACTCAGATAGATGGAGAGAGAGACCCACACTCAGATAGACGGAGAGAGAGAGACCCACACTCAGATAAATGGAGAGAGAGAGACCCACACTCAGATAGATGGAGAGAGAGAGACCCACACTCAGATAGATGGAGAGAGAGAGACCCACACTCAGATAGATGGAGAGAGAGATAGAGAGACCCACACTCAGATAGATGGAGAGAGAGAGACCCACACTCAGATAGATGGAGAGAGAAAGACCCACACTTAGATAGATGGAGAGAGAGACCCACACTCAGATAGATGGAGAGAGAGAGACCCACACTCAGATAGATGGAGAGAGAGAGAGACCCACACTTAGATAGATGGAGAGAGAGAGAGAGAGACCCACAGTCAGATAGATGGAGAGAGAGAGAGACCCACACTCAGATAGATGGAGAGAGAGAGACCCACACTCAGATAGATGGAGAGAGAGAGAGAGAGACCCACACTCAGATAGATGGAGAGAGAGAGAGAGAGAGAGACCCACACTCAGATAGATGGAGAGAGAGAGAGAGAGACCCACACTCAGATAGATGGAGAGAGAGAGAGAGAGAGAGACCCACACTCAGATAGATGGAGGAGAGAGAGAGAGAGACCCACACTCAGATAGATGGAGAGAGAGAGAGAGAGACCCACACTCAGATAGATGGAGAGAGAGAGACCCACACTCAGATAGATGGAGAGAGAGAGACCCACACTCAGATAGATGGAGAGAGAGAGAGAGAGACCCACACTCAGATAGATGGAGAGACAGGGAGACCCACACTCAGATAGATGGAGAGAGAGAGACCCACACTCAAATAGATGGAGAGAGAGAGATCCACACTTAGATAGATGGAGAGAGAGGGAGACCCACACTCAGATAGATGGAGAGAGAGAGAGACCCACACTCAGATAGATGGAGAGAGGGAGACCCACACTCAGATAGATGGAGAGAGAGAGACCCACACTCAGATAGATGGAGAGAGAGAGAGACCCACACTCAGATAGATGGAGAGAGACCCACACTCAGATAGATGGAGAGAGGGAGACCCACACTCAGATAGATGGAGAGAGAGAGACCCACACTCAGATAGATGGAGAGAGAGAGAGACCCACACTCAGATAGATGGAGAGAGACCCACACTCAGATAGATGGAGAGAGAGAGAGACCCACACTCAGATGATGGAGAGAGAGAGACCCACACTCAGATAGATGGAGAGAGAGAGAGACCCACACTCAGATAGATGGAGAGAGAGAGAGAGAGACCCACACTCAGATAGATGGAGAGAGAGAGACCCACAGATAGATGGAGAGAGAGAGACCCACACTCAGATAGATGGAGAGAGAGAGACCCACACTCAGATAGTTGGAGAGAGAGAGACCCACACTCAGATAGATGGAGAGAGAGAGATCCACACTCAGATAGATGGAGAGAGAGAGACCCACACTCAGATAGATGGAGAGAGAGAGACCCACACTCAGATAGATGGAGAGAGAGAGACCCACACTCAGATAGATGGAGAGAGAGAGAGACCCACACTCAGATAGATGGAGAGAGAGAGAGACCCACACTCAGATATATGGAGAGAGGGAGACCCACACTCAGATAGATGGAGAGAGAGAGAGAGACCCACACTCAGATAGATGGAGAGAGAGAGACCCACACTCAGATAGATGGAGAGAGAGAGACCCACACTCAGATAGATGGAGAGAGAGAGAGAGAGACCCACACTCAGATAGATGGAGAGAGAGAGAGACCCACACTCAGATAGATGGAGAGAGAGAGACCCACACTCAGATAGATGGAGAGAGAGACCCACACTCAGATAGATGAAGAGAGAGACCCACACTCAGATAGATGGAGAGAGAGAGAGACCCACACTCAGATAGATGGAGAGAGAGAGACCCACACTCAGATAGATGGAGAGAGAGAGACCCACACTTAGATAGATGGAGAGAGAGACCCACACTCAGATAGATGGAGAGAGAGACCCACACTCAGATAGATGGAGAGAGAGAGACCCACACTCAGATAGATGGAGAGAGAGAGAGACCCACACTCAGATAGATGGAGAGAGAGAGACCCACACTCAGATAGATGGAGAGAGAGAGACCCACACTTAGATAGATGGAGAGAGAGACCCACACTCAGATAGATGGAGAGAGAGAGACCCACACTCAGATAGATGGAGAGAGAGAGAGACCCACACTCAGATAGATGGAGAGAGAGAGAGACCCACACTCAGATAGATGGAGAGAGAGAGAGAGACCCACACTCAGATAGATGGAGAGAGAGAGACCCACACTCAGATAGATGGAGAGAGAGAGACCCACACTTAGATAGATGGAGAGAGAAACGACCCACACTCAGATAGATGGAGAGAGAGGGAGAGAGAGACCCACACTCAGATAGATGGAGAGAGAGAGACCCACACTCAGATAGATGGAGAGAGAGAGACCCACACTCAGATAGATGGAGAGAGAGAGAGACCCACACTCAGATAGATGGGAGAGAGAGAGAGACCCACACTCAGATAGATGGAGTGAGAGACCCACACTCAGATAGATGGAGAGAGAGAGACCCACACTCAGATAGATGGAGAGAGAGAGAGACCCACACTCAGATAGATGGAGAGAGAGAGACCCAGAGATAGATGGAGAGAGAGAGACCCACACTCAGATAGATGGAGAGAGAGAGAGACCCACACTCAGATAGATGGAGAGAGAGAGAGACCCACACTCAGATAGATGGAGAGAGAGACCCACACTCAGATAGATGGAGAGAGAGAGAGACCCACACTCAGATAGATGGAGAGAGAGAGACCCACAATCAGATAGATGGAGAGAGAGAGACCCACAGTCAGATAGATGGAGAGAGAGAGACCCACACTCAGATAGATGGAGAGAGAGAGACCCACACTCAGATAGATGGAGAGAGAGAGAGACCCACACTCAGATAGATGGAGAGAGAGAGAGACCCACACTCAGATAGATGGAGAGAGAGAGACCCACAGTCAGATAGATGGAGAGAGAGAGACCCACACTCAGATAGATGGAGAGAGAGAGACCCACACTCAGATAGATGGAGAGAGAGAGACCCAGAGATAGATGGAGAGAGAGAGACCCACACTCAGATAGATGGAGAGAGAGAGAGACCCACACTCAGATAGATGGAGAGAGAGAGACCCACACTCAGATAGATGGAGAGAGAGAGAGACCCACACTCAGATAGATGGAGAGAGAGAGAGACCCACACTCAGATAGATGGAGAGAGAGAGAGACCCACAATCAGATAGATGGAGAGAGAGAGACCCACAGTCAGATAGATGGAGAGAGAGAGACCCACACTCAGATAGATGGAGAGAGAGAGAGACCCACACTCAGATAGATGGAGAGAGAGAGAGACCCACAATCAGATAGATGGAGAGAGAGAGACCCACAGTCAGATAGATGGAGAGAGAGAGACCCACACTCAGATAGATGGAGAGAGAGAGACCCACACTCAGATAGATGGAGAGAGAGAGACCCACACTCAGATAGATGGAGAGAGAGAGACCCACACTCAGATAGATGGAGAGAGAGAGAGACCCACACTCAGATAGATGGAGAGAGAGAGAGACCCACACTCAGATAGATGGAGAGAGAGAGACGCACACTCAGATAGATGGAGAGAGAGAGAGAGACCCACAATCAGATAGATGGAGAAAGAGAGAGAGACCCACACTCAGATAGATGGAGAGAGAGAGAGACCCACACTCAGATAGATGGAGAGAGAGAGACCCACACTCAGATAGATGGAGAGAGAGAGAGAGACCCACAATCAGATAGATGGAGAGAGAGAGACCCACAGTCAGATAGATGGAGAGAGAGAGACCCACACTCAGATAGATGGAGAGAGAGAGACCCACACTCAGATAGATGGAGAGAGAGAGACCCACACTCAGATAGATGGAGAGAGATCCACACTCAGATAGATGGAGAGAGAGAGAGACCCACATTCAGATAGATGGAGAGAGAGAGTGAGAGAGAGAACCACACTCAGATAGATGGAGAGAGAGAGACCCACACTCAGATAGATGGAGAGAGAGACCCATACTCAGATAGATGGAGAGAGAGAGACCCACACTCAGATAGATGGAGAGAGAGAGACCCACACTCAGATAGATGGAGAGAGAGAGACCCACACTCAGATAGATGGAGAGAGAGACCCACACTCAGATAGATGGAGAGAGGGAGACCCACACTCAGATAGATGGAGAGAGAGAGACCCACACTCAGATAGATGGAGAGAGAGAGACCCACACTCAGATAGATGGAGAGAGAGACCCACACTCAGATAGATGGAGAGAGAGAGACCCACACTCAGATAGATGGAGAGAGAGACCCACACTCAGATAGATGGAGAGAGAGAGAGAGAGACCCACACTCAGATAGATGGAGAGAGAGAGACCAACACTCAGATAGATGGAGAGAGAGAGAGACCCACACTCAGATAGATGGAGAGAGAGAGACCCACACTCAGATAGATGGAGAGAGAGAGATCCACACTCAGATAGATGGAGAGAGAGAGACCCACACTCAGATAGATGGAGAGAGAGAGAGAGACCCACACTCAGATAGATGGAGAGAGAGAGATCCACACTCAGATAGATGGAGAGAGAGGGAGACCCACACTCAGATAGATGGAGAGAGAGACCCACACTCAGATAGATGGAGAGAGAGAGAGACCCACACTCAGATAGATGGAGAGAGAGAGATCCACACTCAGATAGATGGAGAGAGAGAGACCAACACTCAGATAGATGGAGAGAGAGAGATCCACACTCAGATAGATGGAGAGAGAGAGAGACCCACACTCAAATAGATGGAGAGAGGGAGACCCACACTCAGATAGATGGAGAGAGAGAGACCCACACTCAGATAGATGGAGAGAGAGAGATCCACACTCAGATAGATGGAGAGAGAGGGAGACCCACACTCAGATAGATGGAGAGAGAGACCCACACTCAGATAGATGGAGAGAGAGAGACCCACACTCAGATAGATGGAGAGAGAGAGACCCACACTCAGATAGATGGAGAGAGAGAGAGATCCACACTCAGATAGATGGAGAGAGAGAGAGAGACCCACACTCAGATAGATGGAGAGAGAGAGACCAACACTCAGATAGATGGAGAGAGAGAGAGACCCACACTCAGATAGATGGAGAGAGAGAGACCCACACTCAGATAGATGGAGAGAGAGAGACCCACACTCAGATAGATGGAGAGAGAGAGAGACCCACACTCAGATAGATGGAGGGAGAGAGAGAGACCCACACTCAGATAGATGGAGAGAGAGAGAGAGAGACCCACACTCAGATAGATGGAGAGAGAGAGACCCACACTCAGATAGATGGAGAGAGAGAGACCCATACTCAGATAGATGGAGAGAGAGAGACCCACACTCAGATAGATGGAGAGAGAGACCCACACTCAGATAGATGGAGAGAGAGAGACCCACACTCAGATAGATGGAGAGAGAGACCCACACTCAGATAGATGGAGAGAGAGAGAGAGACCCACACTCAGATAGATGGAGAGAGAGAGACCAACACTCAGATAGATGGAGAGAGAGAGAGACCCACACTCAGATAGATGGAGAGAGAGAGACCCACACTCAGATAGATGGAGAGAGAGAGATCCACACTCAGATAGATGGAGAGAGAGAGACCCACACTCAGATAGATGGAGAGAGAGAGAGACCCACACTCAGATAGATGGAGAGAGAGAGATCCACACTCAGATAGATGGAGAGAGAGGGAGACCCACACTCAGATAGATGGAGAGAGAGACCCACACTCAGATAGATGGAGAGAGAGAGACCCACACTCAGATAGATGGAGAGAGAGAGATCCACACTCAGATAGATGGAGAGAGAGAGTGAGAGAGACCCACACTCAGATAGATGGAGAGAGAGAGACCCACACTCAGATAGATGGAGAGAGAGACCCACACTCAGATAGATGGAGAGAGAGAGAGACCCACACTCAGATAGATGGAGAGAGAGAGACCAACACTCAGATAGATGGAGAGAGAGAGATCCACACTCAGATAGATGGAGAGAGAGAGACCCACACTCAGATAGATGGAGAGAGAGAGACCCACACTCAGATAGATGGAGAGAGAGAGACCCACACTCAGATAGATGGAGAGAGAGAGATCCACACTCAGATAGATGGAGAGAGAGAGTGAGAGAGACCCACACTCAGATAGATGGAGAGAGAGACCCACACTCAGATAGATGGAGAGAGAGAGAGATCCACACTCAGATAGATGGAGAGAGAGAGAGAGACCCACACTCAGATAGATGGTGAGAGGGAGACCCACACTCAGATAGATGGAGAGAGAGATCCACACTCAGATAGATGGAGAGAGAGGGAGACCCACACTCAGATAGATGGAGAGAGAGAGATCCACACTCAGATAGATGGAGAGAGGGAGACCCACACTCAGATAGATGGAGAGAGAGAGACCCACACTCAGATAGATGGAGAGAGAGAGATCCACACTCAGATAGATGGAGAGAGAGGGAGACCCACACTCAGATAGATGGAGAGAGAGACCCACACTCAGATAGATGGAGAGAGAGAGACCCACACTCAGATAGATGGAGAGAGAGAGACCCACACTCAGATAGATGGAGAGAGAGAGAGATCCACACTCAGATAGATGGAGAGAGAGAGAGACCCACACTCAGATAGATGGAGAGAGAGAGACCAACACTCAGATAGATGGAGAGAGAGAGAGACCCACACTCAGATAGATGGAGAGAGAGAGACCCACACTCAGATAGATGGAGAGAGAGAGACCCACACTCAGATAGATGGAGAGAGAGAGAGACCCACACTCAGATAGATGGAGAGAGAGAGAGACCCACACTCAGATAGATGGAGAGAGAGAGAGAGAGACCCACACTCAGATAGATGGAGAGAGAGACCCACACTCAGATAGATGGAGAGAGAGAGAGAGACCCACACACAGATAGATGGAGAGAGAGAGAGAGACCCACACACAGATAGATGGAGAGAGAAACGAGAAAAGTTATGCAGTTACAGGGCCTCGGTAATGAATCTCACGTTCGACTTTTTATTCTTTCAATTCACTGTAAATTTAAAATTGTTCTGGATCGGGCGCCGTGTCACTTAAGGCCGGTCATTTCTGCTAACATAACATTATGTGCCCCACGGAGATTCGTTTGATTATCAAAACAATAGTTGACTACATTTCTATGATATTGGATGTAATTTATTTAATGGGTGCGGTGTCAAGTAGATTGCCAGAAACACCTGAGCTCATCGGACAGGTGAACAAATAAAACAGTGGAGAGGAGGGAGTAGAAAAAGAATACTGGCTACATAGAGCTACATTGTACTGGCTACATAGAGCTACATTGTACTGGCTACATAGAGCTACATTGTACTGGCTACATAGAGCTACATTGCACTGGCTACATAGAGCTACATTGTACAGGTTATATAGAGCTACATTGCACTGGCTACATAGAGCTACATTGTACTGGCTACATAGAGCTACATTGCACTGGCTACATAGAGCTACATTGTACTGGCTACATAGAGCTACATTGTACTGGCTACATAGAGCTACATTGTACTGGCTACATAGAGCTACATTGCACTGGCTACATAGAGCTACATTGTACATGTTATATAGAGCTACATTGTACAGGTTATATATAGCTACATTGAATAGGTTATATAGAGCTACATTGTAGAGGCTACATAGAGATACATTGTACAGGTTATATAGAGCTACATTGTACACGGTACATAGAGATACATTGTACAGGTTATATAGAGCTACATTGTACTGGCTACATAGAGGTACATTGTACTGGCTACATAGAGCTACATTGCACTGGCTACATAGAGCTACATTGTATGTATTAAATATAATCCGTTAAATCCTATAAACCACTGAGGGATCCTTCTCAGCCCAACCATAGCGGATGGTGCAATGAACATGGAGCACCCACGGGTGACATGGAGGGAACCTTTTCCATGATCTGAAAAATGGCCCTTGTTCTCATCGTGATCGAACCCGGGACTTTCAGTTAAACAGCCGAGCGCTTTATTGCAAGGTCATCCTTCCTGTTACAACATGGGACGAACTGTCTCATGTACAACATGGAACAAACTGTCTCATGTGCATCATGGAACAAACTGTCTCATGTACATCATGGAACAAACTGTATCATGTGCATCATGGAACAAACTGTCTCATTTGCATCATGGAACAAACTGTATCATTTACATCATGGAACAAACTGTCTCATTTACATCATGGAACAAACTGTCTCATTTACATCATGGAACAAACTGTCTCATTTACATCATGGAACAAACTGTATCATGTGCATCATGGAACAAACTGTATCATGTGCATCATGGAACAAACTGTATCATGTGCATCATGGAACAAACTGTCTCATTTACATCATGGAACAAACTGTCTCATTTACATCATGGAACAAACTGTATCATGTACATCATGGAACAAACTGTATCATGTGCATCATGGAACAAACTGTATCATGTGCATCATGGAACAAACTGTCTCATGTACATCATGGAACAAACTGTATCATGTGCATCATGGAACAAACTGTCTCATTTACATCATGGAACAAACTGTCTCATTTACATCATGGAACAAACTGTCTCATTTACATCATGGAACAAACTGTATCATGTGCATCATGGAACAAACTGTATCATGTGCATCATGGAACAAACTGTATCATGTGCATCATGGAACAAACTGTCAAATGTACATCATGGAACAAACTGTATCATGTGCATCATGGAACAAACTGTCTCATTTACATCATGGAACAAACTGTCTCATTTACATCATGGAACAAACTGTCTCATTTACATCATGGAACAAACTGTCGAATGTACATCATGGAACAAACTGTATCATGTGCATCATGGAACAAACTGTATCATGTGCATCATGGAACAAACTGTCGAATGTACATCATGGAACAAACTGTCGAATGTACATCATGGAACAAACTGTATCATGTGCATCATGGAACAAACTGTCTCATTTACATCATGGAACAAACTGTCTCATTTACATCATGGAACAAACTGTCTCATTTACATCATGGAACAAACTGTCGAATGTACATCATGGAACAAACTGTATCATTTACATCATGGAAAAACTGTCAAATGTACATCATGGAACAAACTGTATCATGTGCATCATGGAACAAACTGTCTCATTTACATCATGGAACAAACTGTCTCATTTACATCATGGAACAAACTGTATCATGTACATCATGGAACAAACTGTATTATGTGCATCATGGAACAAACTGTATCATGTGCATCATGGAACAAACTGTCGAATGTACATCATGGAACAAACTGTCGAATGTACATCATGGAACAAACTGTATCATGTGCATCATGGAACAAACTGTCTCATTTACATCATGGAACAAACTGTCTCATTTACATCATGGAACAAACTGTCTCATTTACATCATGGAACAAACTGTCGAATGTACATCATGGAACAAACTGTATCATTTACATCATGGAACAAACTGTCAAATGTACATCATGGAACAAACTGTATCATGTGCATCATGGAACAAACTGTCTCATTTACATCATGGAACAAACTGTCTCATTTACATCATGGAACAAACTGTATCATGTACATCATGGAACAAACTGTATCATGTGCATCATGGAACAAACTGTATCATGTGCATCATGGAACAAACTGTATCATGTGCATCATGGAACAAACTGTCGAATGTACATCATGGAACAAACTGTCGAATGTACATCATGGAACAAACTGTATCATGTGCATCATGGAACAAACTGTCTCATTTACATCATGGAACAAACTGTCTTATTTACATCATGGAACAAACTGTCTCATTTACATCATGGAACAAACTGTCGAATGTACATCATGGAACAAACTGTATCATTTACATCATGGAACAAACTGTCAAATGTACATCATGGAACAAACTGTATCATGTGCATCATGGAACAAACTGTCTCATTTACATCATGGAACAAACTGTCTCATTTACATCATGGAACAAACTGTATCATGTACATCATGGAACAAACTGTATCATGTGCATCATGGAACAAACTGTATCATGTGCATCATGGAACAAACTGTCGAATGTACATCATGGAACAAACTGTAGAATGTACATCATGGAACAAACTGTATCATGTGCATCATGGAACAAACTGTCTCATTTACATCATGGAACAAACTGTCTCATTTACATCATGGAACAAACTGTCTCATTTACATCATGGAACAAACTGTCTCATTTACATCATGGAACAAACTGTCGAATGTACATCATGGAACAAACTGTATCATTTACATCATGGAACAAACTGTCTCATTTACATCATGGAACAAACTGTCTCATTTACATCATGGAACAAACTGTATCATGTACATCATGGAACAAACTGTATCATGTGCATCATGGAACAAACTGTATCATGTGCATCATGGAACAAACTGTCGAATGTACATCATGGAACAAACTGTATCATGTGCATCATGGAACAAACTGTCTCATTTACATCATGGAACAAACTGTCTCATTTACATCATGGAACAAACTGTCTCATTTACATCATGGAACAAACTGTATCATGTACATCATGGAACAAACTGTATCATGTGCATCATGGAACAAACTGTATCATGTGCATCATGGAACAAACTGTCGAATGTACATCATGGAACAAACTGTATCATGTGCATCATGGAACAAACTGTCTCATTTACATCATGGAAAAAACTCATTTACATCATGGAACAAACTGTCTCATTTACATCATGGAACAAACTGTATCATGTGCATCATGGAACAAACTGTCGAATGTACATCATGGAACAAACTGTCGAATGTACATCATGGAACAAACTGTATCATGTGCATCATGGAACAAACTGTATCATGTGCATCATGGAACAAACTGTATCATGTGCATCATGGAACAAACTGTCTCATTTACATCATGGAACAAACTGTCTCATTTACATCATGGAACAAACTGTATCATGTACATCATGGA
Organism: Bulinus truncatus; assembly: GCA_021962125.1. Taxonomy (NCBI): domain Eukaryota; kingdom Metazoa; phylum Mollusca; class Gastropoda; family Planorbidae; genus Bulinus; species Bulinus truncatus. Next base: position 669,652 of record JAGDYQ010000102.1, read on the forward strand.
ACAAACTGTATCATGTGCATCATGGAACAAACTGTATCATGTGCATCATGGAACAAACTGTATCATGTGCATCATGGAACAAACTGTCTCATGTACATCATGGAACAAACTGTATCATGTGCATCATGGAACAAACTGTCTCATTTACATCATGGAACAAACTGTCTCATTTACATCATGGAACAAACTGTCTCATTTACATCATGGAACAAACTGTATCATGTACATCATGGAACAAACTGTATCATGTGCATCATGGAACAAACTGTCTCATTTACATCATGGAACAAACTGTCTCATTTACATCATGGAACAAACTGTCTCATTTACATCATGGAACAAACTGTATCATGTGCATCATGGAACAAACTGTCTCATTTACATCATGGAACAAACTGTCTCATTTACATCATGGAACAAACTGTCTCATTTACATCATGGAACAAACTGTATCATGTGCATCATGGAACAAACTGTATCATGTGCATCATGGAACAAACTGTATCATGTGCATCATGGAACAAACTGTATCATGTGCATCATGGAACAAACTGTCGAATGTACATCATGGAACAAACTGTATCATGTGCATCATGGAACAAACTGTCTCATTTACATCATGGAACAAACTGTCTCATTTACATCATGGAACAAACTGTCTCATTTACATCATGGAACAAACTGTATCATGTACATCATGGAACAAACTGTATCATGTGCATCATGGAACAAACTGTATCATGTGCATCATGGAACAAACTGTCGAATGTACATCATGGAACAAACTGTATCATGTGCATCATGGAACAAACTGTCTCATTTACATCATGGAACAAACTCATTTACATCATGGAACAAACTGTCTCATTTACATCATGGAACAAACTGTATCATGTACATCATGGAACAAACTGTATCATGTGCATCATGGAACAAACTGTATCATGTGCATCATTGAACAAACTGTCTCATTTACATCATGGAACAAACTGTCTGATGTAGCCTACATCAACTCACGCTATTTATGTTACTGTGTAAAGTGTCAGTTTAGTCACACATGTGTTGTGCTAATGCATCTGATATGTGCATTACAGTTGTGCCGCTATTTCACGCACTAATCTCAGTGTCAGCTGGGTGGGGGTGAGGGGGTGGTCGTGTTCTCACATGCAATAAAATATTAAATTATACTGCCCTGTGCACAAATTAATACACTGAACGTGTAACATATCAAACTAGACTGTGCACAAAGCAATACACTGAACGTGTAACATGTCAAAATATACTGTGCACAAATCAATAAACTGAACGTGTTATATGTCAAACTAGACTGCACAAATCAATACACTGAACATGTAATATGTCACAAATTTGGAATCGATTTAATAAACAGTGATTTGCGTGTGTGTGTGCATACCACTGAGAGAGAGAGAGAGAGAAAGAGAGAGAGAGAGAGAGAGAAAGAGAAAGAAAGAGAGAGAGAGTGAGAGAGAGAGAGAGGGAAAGAAAGTAAGCAAGAGAAATTAAGATGAGAATGAAATAATTTAAATTATGATAATTAAGAAGGTTATATTGTTTGTAATTACAGTCAACAGTTTGTTATCTCACTTGATATCATTTCTTATCACTGCCTCACAACTTTTTATTTCTTTTCCGCTGTCTTTCTCTCCCCTTATCTCTCTCTCTCTCTCTTTCTCCCCCCCTCCCCAAACACTAGTAACACATAATTTGGTGTGTATGCTTGAGTGTGTGTATGATTGTGTGTGTGTGTTTTTTTGGAGTAAGATAGACTAACGAGTGAACTCTTGAGAACGAACATAAAAATTATGGTGAGTACAATACTAGAGACAGTGGTGCAAACAGCAAAAAATGCTGGGGTGGGGTGGGGCTAACATATAGAAAAACGACAGTTTATGTAGTAAAATATGTTTGATGATTTGGTCTGGGGGGGGTCTCAAGCCCCCCCCCCGCCCCCCTCCTGGTTGCGACACTGACTAGAGGGAACACCTTAAGGTGGTCCATGGGGCATTTTAAGGTTTCTGCTAGTTGTTTTTTTTTTATCTTTTTTATTTTTTAAGCTACACTAGCCATTTTTTTTCTCAAAAAAGTTAATAATTTTTCGGGGGGGGGGGGGGTGTAGGTAAGAAAAAAATTATAAAAAAAATTCTATTTAGTATTTCCAAAAAAAAAAATTGGACGTTTGTTTGAAACACACTCATTAACATTTGTGCAAAGTTATTTTATGATATCTACAATAGATTTTAAAAATTGGTTCTTTGAAAATTTTTGAAAATATGTCTTAAAATTACACTTTTTTACCCAAAAAAGTCACTAAATACATTTTTAAATAAATTTTTTTTATATTTTTTTTTTTATTTCTTTGTTCATTAATTGGTATGTTGTATGCATGTGCCAAAAATGGCTAGTGTAGCTTAAAAAATAAAAAAGATAGAAAAAACAACTAGCAGAAACCTTAAATGCCCCATGGACCACCTTAATGTTCTCACTATTAAGTTTCAAACTGTTGATAACCAAAACAACATAGTGTTGAGTACTATACTAGTGGGAACAACTTAATGTGCTCACTATTTCAGACAGTTGATAACCAAAACAACATAGTGTTGAGTACAATACTAGTGGGAACACCTTAATGTGCTCACACTGAGTCTCTTAAACTTTCTCACACACGGCTCTTTCTCTCTCTCTCTCTCTTTTTTTCTCCGTCTCTCTATTTTTTTTTTCGCTAATAATATACTTTTTTTGTATTAGGTTTATCTCCAGATGTGATTGCATGTGTATGTGTGTAGTAGGTCTCCAGATGTGATTGCATGTGCATGTGTGTAGTAGGTCAATGTTTGAGAAATGGTTTTCTTGGCTAGTTCTTGTTTTTAATTACCGTTTAAGTTTGAGTGTGAGTTTATGTGTTTGTTTCCTTATTTTGTAAAAGTTGCTATGTGTTTGTATGTTTTTGTGTGAATTAATGTATCTCTTTTTTTCCCCTTGAGTATGTAAATGAGTGTGAATTTATATAAAATATGTTGCTATGGAATCGATAGGAAAGAGCACGAAACTTGGAATTTGGCCTAAAATATCTAGGCCTTTTTTAAAGATGATTATGGCTTCAAATTTAGGGTCTATACCAGCCATGGGCAAACTACGGCGCTCGGGCCAAATTCAGCCTCCAGGACAGTTTGACCCGGCCTGCCACTAGTGTCAGAGTGAAGCACAACACTTGGCTTTATTTAACATGACGTTGACCTTTCATGTATGTCAGTTCCTTTTTTTTGTTGCACTCCGTCTATCTGCTTTTGGCCTGGCCCGCCTTCAAAATGTACGAGCCTAATGTGGCCAGCGATTCAAAAAGTGTGCCCACGCCTGGCCTATACTTACATGGCCCCTTTTTTTAGCATGCATGATGAATTTAGAAGATATCCTGCAGGTCCTTCAAAATATTTCAGAGCATGGTTGCTGATCAAATTAAAATTGGAATATGTCATCCTTACCAAGTTATCTTTGGCAAATACTGCTGCGCGATTCTGGTACTAAAACTTAGACGAAATACACAATACACAGGATGTACACACTACACACAGTCAGTGACGTCACTATAGTTGGTGTCACCCGGTGCGGAAAATTCAAGGTGTCACCCCCCCCCCCCCCCACCAAAACTTCAACCATGGCAAAAGGTACATATTTCGAATTTTCCTGCACTAGACCTTAGAGAATTTACTTCCAAATTTTAGCGATAAAAACGATATTATTACTGACTGTATTTCAGAAAGATGTATAATACTTTCATTAAACTGAGTTAGTAGATTACGTCTCCAATTTCATTAAACCACGTGACTACGTGCGTCTTTTTTTTTTAGAATGTTTGCAAAAATATTTTGATCGATACGGGCAGCTTTAAACTGTATTCATTTACCCAAGTGTCACCCTGCGCTACTGCTTTGTATGGTGTCACCCTGTACTACTGCTCTATATGGTGTCACCCTGTACTACTGCTCTGTACGGTGTCACCCTGTACTACTGCTCTGTATGGTGTCACCCTGTGCTACTGCTCTGTATGGTGTCACCCTGCACTACTGCTCTATATGGTGTCACCCTGCACTACTGCTCTGTATGGTGTCACCCTGTACTACTGCTCTGTATGATGTCACCCTGTGCTACTGCTCTGTATGGTGTCACCCTGTACTACTGCTCTGTATGGTGTCACCCTGTGCTACTGCTCATGATTTTAACTTTAATTGGTTATAAAACCGGCTTGATTTTTACTTCAGATACGAAATTTAGAACTGTACCCCTATAATGATGACACCCGGTGCGGCCCACACACCCCTAGTGACGCCACTGTACACAGTCTCTGTACGACTTATGAATCGTGTCAATCACACATACAAACGAAATACCAAAGCAACACAAATACAAACAGACAAAAGTGTGGAAATCGTTTTGAAAATGTTGAAATTATACAGCATGTTTTTCCTCTTTGAATTCAGTTCTATATGAGCACAACTAGCGAGTTCTATATGTGCACAACTAGCGAGTTCTATATGAGCACAACTAGCGAGTTCTATATGAGCACAACTAGCGAGTTCTATATGAGCACAACTAGCGAGTTCTATATGAGCACAACTAGCGAGTTCTATATGAGCACAACTATCGAGTTCTATATGGGCACAACTAGCGAGTTCTATTTCTTGTCATCTCATTTGTAGCACTGCGCCAGGGACCATTGCAAGCAAATCTCGAGCCAAGTACTACCCCATCTATGGCAACTCTGAACCCTCTTAACTGCCAAGTCGTTTTATAGCAGATATATAGATATAGATACAGATATATATGCGTCGATAATAATCCCGCAATGCCCGGGGCCCCTCTGCCTAAACAGATTTGCAGTGCGCCTTATTGCGTCATCAGTGATAGTTTCAGAAATTGTTTCATTCAGTTCAATAACATCCCTGTGTTATTTCGAAAAAAAAAAAAACGATATCATAATTATACAGACGGAGAGTCCTGGGCAGTGAACAGAGGAGACCAGGGAACTGCGTCATCCTTTCCAGTTGATTTAGATGTGGCGTCACATGTTCAGCCTAAAGATCAATGTAAGCCTATTAGGCCAATGATTATCTCCTTAATCAAATAGACCATGCCATCCTGACACAAACGTATCAGTGTCAACAACAAATAATTCTACTGGATGAAGTTAGCCAATAGTCTGGATTGTGAGTTGGAGTCGTACTTTACAAACTTCAAAAGGAATGAGTTCCTAGCAGTTATCCATTTACTCTATAGTATTTGTGTAACAATATTTTGTTTATTTAAAGGGATCATGGGACAAAACGACCGAGTGTGTACATAGATTCACTGTGTGTAAATATATTCATTGTGTGTGTACATAGATTCATTGTGTGTGTTTATAGATTCATTGTGTGTGTTTATAGATTCATTGTGTGTGTACATAGATTCATTGTGTGTGTGTACATAGATTCATTGTGTGTGTACATAGATTCATTGTGTGTGTACATAGATTCATTGTGTGTGTTTATAGATTCATTGTGTGTGTTTATAGATTCATTGTGTGTGTGTACATAGATTTATTGTGTGTGTGTACATAGATTCATTGTGTGTGTACATAGATTCATTGTGTGTGTTTATAGATTCATTGTGTGTTTATAGATTCATTGTGTGTGTGTACATAGATGTATTGTGTGAGTACATAGATTCATTGTGTGTGTACATAGATTCATTGTGTGTGTGTACATAGATTCATTGTGTGTGTGTACATAGATTCATTGTGTGTGTACATAGATTCATTGTGTGTGTACATAGATTCATTGTGTGTGTACATAGATTCATTGTGTGTGTACATAGATTCATTGTGTGTGTGTACATAGATTCATTGTGTGTGTACATAGATTTATTGTGTGTACATAGATTCATTGTGTGTGTACATAGATTCATTGTGTGTGTTTATAGATTCATTGTGTGTGTTTATAGATTCATTGTGTGTGTACATAGATTCATTGTGTGTGTACATAGATTCATTGTGTGTGTACATAGATTCATTGTGTGTGTACATAGATTCATTGTGTGTGTTTATAGATTCATTGTGTGTGTACATAGATTCATTGTGTGTGTACATAGATTCATTGTGTGTGTACATAGATTCATTGTGTGTACATAGATTCATTGTGTGTGTACATAGATTCATTGTGTGTGTACATAGATTCATTGTGTGTGTTTATAGATTCATTGTGTGTGTAGATAGATTCATTGTGTGTGTACATAGATTCATTGTGTGTGTGTACATAGATTCATTGTGTGTGTACATAGATGTATTGTGTGTGTACATAGATTCATTGTGTGTGTACATAGATTCATTGTGTATGTTTATAGATTCATTGTGTGTGTACATAGATTCATTGTGTGTGTACATAGATTCATTGTGTGTGTGTACATAGATTCATTGTGTGTGTGTACATAGATTCATTGTGTGTGTACATAGATTCATTGTGTGTGTACATAGATTCATTGTGTGTACATAGATTCATTGTGTCTGTACATAGATTCATTGTGTGTGTACATAGATTCATTGTGTGTGTACATAGATTCATTGTGTGTGTGTACATAGATTCATTGTGTTTACATAGATTCATTGTGTGTGTGTACATAGATTCATTGTGTGTACATAGATTCATTGTGTGTGTACATAGATTCATTGTGTGTACATAGATTCATTGTGTGTACATAGATTCATTGTGTGTGTACATAGATTCATTGTGTGTACATAGATTCATTGTGTGTGTACATAGATTCATTGTGTGTGTACATAGATTCATTGTGTGTGTACATAGATTCATTGTGTGTGTACATAGATTCATTGTGTGTGTACATAGATTCATTGTGTGTGTACATAGATTCATTGTGTGTGTACATAGATTCATTGTGTGTGTACATAGATTCATTGTGTTCGTACATAGATTCATTGTGTGTACATAGATTCATTGTGTGTGTACATAGATTCATTGTGTGTACATAGATTCATTGTGTGTGTACATAGATTCATTGTGTGTGTACATAGATTCATTGTGTGTGTACATAGATTCATTGTGTGTGTACATAGATTCATTGTGTGTGTGTACATAGATTCATTGTGTGTGTACATAGATTCATTGTGTGTGTGTGTACATAGATTCATTGTGTGTGTACATAGATTCATTGTGTGTGTATGTACATAGATTTATTGTTAGTACATTCATCTTTTTTTGTTTCAAATTCTTTCTTCTGAAGCCCAGGGATTGTAGTCATAAATATTGATTGCTTCAGTCATAAATATGGATTGCTTCAGTCATAAATATTGATTGTTTCAGTCATAAATATTGATTGTTTCAGTCATAAATATGGATTGCTTCAGTCATAAATGTTGATTGCTTCAGTCATAAATATTGATTGCTTCAGTCATAAATATTGATTGCTTCAATCATAAATGTTGGTTGCTTCAGTCATAAATATTGATTGCTTCAGTCATAAATATTGATTGCTTCAGTCATAAATGTTGATTGCTTCAGTCATAAATATTGATTGCTTCAGTCATAAATGTTGATTGCTTCAGTCATAAATGTTGATTGCTTAAGTCATTAATATTGATTGCTTCAGTCATAAATATTGATTGCTTCAGTCATAAATATTGATTGCTTCAGTCAAAATGTTAATTGTTTACACATCTATTTTTAGCAACTGTTTTTTTTAACCGATTGGATAAATATAAAAAATAAATGTCTCTTCAATGTGTTTATTTATTAGTGGAGTGGAAGTAGTTTAACATTGTGTTCATTTATTACTGGAGTAGATGAAGTTTAACACTGTGTTCATTTATTACTGGAGTGGATGAAGTTAAATATTGTTTTGCATTGTATACATGATGTACATTTTAATCCTATACTGTAACAGCCTGAACTTTTTACTGGGTTGAATCCATAATATTTCAACTTTACAATTGTGTTTACTTTCAAAAGTTATCTGCGAGCAAGAAAAGAAAAAAAATAAACCAATTTCCTTTCTGTCTCCCGTGTATAGATGTATAACCTAAATTCTCAATGTTTTCAAACTCTGCTCTCTTTCGTTTCAGTTTGTTAACTCGTTCTCACATTTTTATTTCTACTCTCGTGATAAAAAATAAAAGTAAGAAAACCTAATTTACGTTTGTTTGTTTTTTTTTCTTGGAGCTTCACAAAACAGCAGACGATATTTGCAAACAGGTACTTTCTGCATTCTAATTCTTTAGAGTTTATTAATAAAGAGATACTGTGCAGAAGTCACATTACATTGAAATACGGTGCATAAGTTACATTGCATTGAGATAAGGTGCAGAAGTTACATTGCATTGAGATACGGTGCAGAAGTTACATTGCATTGAGATACGGTGCAGAAGTTACATTGCATTGAGATACGGTGCAGAAGTTACATTGCATTGAGATAAGGTGCAAAAGTTACATTGCATTGAGATACGGTGCAGAAGTTACATTGTATTGAGATACGGTGCAGAAGTTACATTGCATTGAGATAAGGTGCAGAAGTTACATTGCATTGAGATACGGTGCAGAAGTTACATTGCGTTGAGATACGGTGCAGAAGTTACATTGTATTTAGATACGGTGCAGAGGTTACATTGCATTGAGATACGGTGCAGAGGTTACATTGCATTGAGATACGGTGCAGAGGTTACATTGCATTGAGATACGGTGCAGAAGTTACATTGCATTGAGATACGGTGCAGAAGTTACATTGCATTGCGCTTTGAGAAAATTGTATTGAATACATTCAGAGAAAGAGACAACAGAAGAAATAATCTATTAGTAAGAGCCACCAAATACACACACAAATACATATATATATATATATATATATATATATATATATATATATATACTGTGCAAAAACTAGCAAATTTATGATCATCGAGACTGTGGGATTAAATCCCCTTGTTGCCTTAAGCACCAGCTATTATATTTTTTGTGCCCCAACACCCCCTCCCCCCACCCCCATTCAGTTGATGCACTGAGCACGTGCTTGCTTTGCGTATATAGGTTAATCCATCACTGCTCATCTAACTGCATTATTTTATAATAAAATTCATTATGTGTATTATAACACTGTTTGGCTGATTGTCTACAATAAAAATTGGATATTTTTTTTTCCTCAAATATTTTGTTATTGTTATTTTACTTTACAGTAAATTCCTTTTTAAAATTTCATTTTTAGATTTACGTAGACTCCTGTAGGTTTGATGGCACAGTGTCTACTGTACACATATTGTACATATGGCACAGTGTCTATTGTACCTATGGCACAGTGTCTATTGTACACAGATTGTACCTATGGCACAGTGTCTACTGTACCCAGATTGTACCTATGGCACAGTATCTATTGTGCACAGATTGTACCTAAGGCACAGTGTCTATTGTACACAAAATGTACCTGTAAGATAAAAATAAACTAATTGGCACTTGGGTATGGATAAATATGAATGTCAGTGCATATGTGTGTTTGTGTGTGTGTGTGTGTGTGTAAATGTTTATACGTGTAAGTATTTTAGATCAATTTAAGGATAAATGTACAACAAAATGTACAGAAGAATATTTATTTTTTTACTTCTTGCACAAATCAATAAAAAACAAACATCATATTTTTCAGATCATCGTTTCTGACGGTAACCCTGTCTGGGGGTCACTAAGTTGTTGTTTTTGTTGGTCACAATGACCTGTAGACAAGTTTGACCTTAAATCACACTGTAATTAATCATGTCAAAGTGACATTATAACAAGGAGAGACATAAACTGGGACTGGGAGAGATGAGTTAAGATAATAATTTTAAAAAAAACGAATTAACAAGTAACATCTTAACAGGTTTGAATCATCGTGGTAATTTCTGAAAAAGTTTTGAATCAATATGGTGATTTCTGAAACAGGTTTGAATCCTCCAATTCCAAATATATTCGACTTTTCTTAACGTTGTCTAACGTGGTGGAAAAGCATAAATTGTTAATACTTGTTAATCGAAAGTCCGGATAAGCTGGAGCTTTTAAATGACCTAATATGCAGCCCTCCGTATCTTTTTTCTTCCATGTTTTAGTCAACATAATCAATGGATGGATTCAAACATTTAAAAATAAAATACTGTAAATATTTTTTCTGTGGATTTTTTTAATGAGTATTTAAAGTTAAATGTTTGACTATTTTGTGAGAATTTTTGTTTAAGTTGTACGAATTGAGAACATTTGGGAATCTATCTCCATTTTTTTATAAGAAAAATATCGACATTTTTAAATAGTATTTTTGTGGAACGTTTCCCCACACATAAATAATGACCTTACAGTACATGGCTTTTTTTTTTGGGGGGGGGGGGGAGAAAATTTAAGAAGAAACATACCTTCCACCCCTTCTTAATTTGTACGCTTTTGTTTACGACGCCATTTTGGTCGCCATTTACTCCTTTGAAGGAAAATTGACAATATTATGAAAGTTCGTAAATTTTCTCCCTGAAAAAATTCTGAATCCATCCCTGTTCAATATACAAAAAGCGCCAAAATATTGTATTCTATAAATTATTCGGTGGATTAAATACGGTAAAAACATAAAATACAGCCCACTGAAACTGGCCAGGTGCTATGAAAGAGGGTCATGCCAAACACAGCTGCCGGCTCTACAAAACAACTGGGCAAATTGATAACCAACTACCAACTGTTGCAGCCCGAAACAAGGGGGTGATCACTCAACAGCAATACATCTGTTATTGCTTCCCTTGTTAGAGCATTTTTTTAAAATTGTTGCTATTTTATTTTGTTGTTGCTGATTATAAAAGATCTTCTGTATAAAAACACACCGGTACAATCGTTTCTTTTTCTCGGGTTTTTTTTTTGTTGTTGTTGTCTTTTTTGTTCATTCTGATCAATAATTATGTGTGTCATATTGTTGAAACTGATAATACCTGACTGACATTAAATAAACATGAAATGAGTTTAATTGAAAAGTCTTATCTGTTTCCTCTAAAATAACGCCCACATAGTATTTAAACAATGGATGCTAGATGTGATGGTGGTGGTAGAAGGGGAGTTGCTCTCTCCTAAATGTATGTGATGGTAGTGGCTTACTCAACATGACATGGTTCACCATTGGCTTACTCAACATGACATGGCTCACCATTGGCTTACTCAACATGACATGGTTCACCATTGACTTACTCAACATGACATGGTTCACCATTGGCTTACTCAACATGACATGGTTCACCATTGGCTTACTCAACATGACATGGTTCACCATTGGCTTACTCAACATGACATGGTTCACCATTGACTTACTCAACATGACATGGTTCACCATTGGCTTACTCAACATGACATGGCTCACCATTGGCTTACTCAACATGACATGGTTCACCATTGGCTTACTCAACATGACATGGTTCACCATTGGCTTACTCAACATGACATGGTTCACCATTGGCTTACTCAACATGACATGGTTCACCATTGGCTTACACAACATGTGTTTCGAGCTAAGCTGGTCCTGCTTTTCCACATCTTGTCCAGTCTGGTCATAGCTGACATTTTTGTTGCAATTCTAGTGCAGATCTCAACTGTACATGTTCCATCGCCCTTGACGAGTGTAAAGGTCGTGTATCTGAAGCTTCTCAGTCTCACCAACCACAGCCATAGTCTATACATGGGTATGCATGGCTATGTATGGCTATGCATGGCTATTTTTATTTTGCTGACACTGTGTTGTCGACATTACTCCCTTTTTCTCTGGGCTTTATTCCATTCCATAGTCACTCGCTTTGTTTGAAAGTTTTTTGATGATTTCTTTGAGTTTTAAATTGAAGAAAGACTTGTATTTACCATGACCTAAATTGCTGGCAAAAGGGTCCATTTTGAGCGATTTGAGAATCGGACCAATAGTGCGGATAAGTTTAAAAATGTACATCAAAATGGGAAGGAAGGGTGTAGGCACACTGCTTCTTTTTAAAGTATTTGATGGGGCCCAGCCGCCTTTACTTCCCAAACTTAAGTCAGGTACCCATTTAAAGCTGGGTGGACTTGTGGACGACTATGCACCAAATTTCAACCGGGAAAAAAATTCCATGGTTCTCACCGATGATCGAACCCAGGACTCTCAGGTGGACCGCACGGCCATCCGTCCCACAAAATTATAAATAATCAGCATCGTTTTTTGAGCGAAATCATGAAATTCAACATCAATTTGTGCAATATTATCATAAATAATAATCGATATAGACAATATCTCATTAATCAGCAAAGCGAACATTTCAATATCACCATGATCATTGAAATAACTTTTTATTACTTATGAAAATGGCGACTAGTGAAACCTCGGTCGAAAATAATGATATGATTCTGGATGCACTGAAATGGTTTGTTTTTAGTAAAACCGACAATGCGTATATTTTTCAAGTTCCTGACTATGGGGGTGAACGCGGCAAAATTTGCATAACTTTTTATCAGCGGCATGTTTGCGTGGCGCAAAAACAAAAATTTTTGTCTCGTGTGATACTATCTTAATAGGGAGCCGGAGCCGTCAAATTTGTGGGAGCCGGAGCCGGGAAAATAATATGGCGGCTCCGCAAGCCTGTTAAGGTAATAATAGCATCCGCTCCGGACGAAATATTGTACCAGTACCACACACAAGTGAGTCACTTGAAGTGACCGTATGTATTTCCATGATATTAATAGTACAGGCCATATTGTACGTATCCAGTAATTTAATATTACATAATCAAAGATTTAAATGTGGACTCATATGTTGGGAACCGGTTCAGATTTTGTAGGATTGTTGAATCTCATGATTCGAAGCTTAATCCCAGCAGTCGCACTTTACGTCTATCGTAAGTCCATCTGCCTTATCGCACTTTTCCAACCTGAAAGGTAAGAGTGTTTGACGAGGCACACAAGCTCTGTATGCATACCATATCTGCAAAGAAACCGATGCGAACGTGAGAAGTTATATACTGAACTTAACAAATACGTAGGTTAATAGTTCGGTTGGCATCCATGCCGCAAAGCGCTAACAACACACACACAATAATCCACCACACACACACAATAATCCACCACACACACAATAATCCACCACACACACACAATAATCCACCACACACACAATAATCCACCACACACACACAATAATCCACCACACGCATACTAATCCAGCCCACACACGAATCCATTATACACACAGTAATCAACAAACACAAACCCACCACACGCAATAATTTACAACTCATACACACAGTAATCAACAAACACAAACACACCACACACAATAATTTACAACTCATACACACAGTAATCAACAAACACAAACCCACCACACACAATAATTTACAACTCATACACACAGTAATCAACAAACACAAACCCACCACACACAATAATTTACAACTCATACACTCACTAATCAACAAACACAAACCCACCACACACAATAATTTACAACTCATACACTCACTAATCAACAAACACAAACCCACCACACACAATAATTTACAACTCATACACACAGTAATCAACAAACACAAACCCACCACACACAATAATTTACAACTCATACACACAGTAATCAACAAACACAAACCCACCACACACAATAATTTACAACTCATACACTCACTAATCAACAAACACAAACCCACCACACACAATAATTTACAACTCATACACACAGTAATCAACAAACACAAACCCACCACACACAATAATTTACAACTCATACACACAGTAATCAACAAACACAAGCCCACCACACACAATAATTTACAACTCATACACACAGTAATCAACAAACACAAACCCACCACACACAATAATTTACAACTCATACACACAGTAATCAACAAACACACACTAATCCGCTACAAATACAAAACCACTACACACAAACACACTAATAAAAAATCCACACAGATACACAACATACACAAATCCACCACACACACAGACTATTCCACCAGACACATATATCTCCACTTGCTCCAATCTATCACAGCCACTCTAATCAACACACACACACACACACACACACACATACTATTCCACCGCACACACTAATCGACCACTCAGGCTAAATCCATCACAAACATTAATCCAGCACACACACACTAACCCATCATACACTAACCCACCACACACTAATCCACCTCACATCTGTCACACCCACTCTAATCAACACACACACACACAATAATCCACCACACACACACTAGTCCACCACACACACTAATCCACCAAAAATACCCACACTAATCACCACACAAAGCGAGCACACATTTGTCCACTCCACACACACAAATCCAACACACCTACACAATCCCATTACACCCACACAAGCCTATCACACCTGTTTACAAAGCTAACATGTCAGTGTTTCTGTAGAAATCTTTGTGGGAAAAAAAAAGTTTTTCAGAAGGCTAGAGCTAATGCATTCAGCTGGGAGTTTTACTGAGGAAAAACATGTCAGAATCTGGCCATCTAAGTTGAGATAAGCAATAACGCGATCACTCGTCTCATTGTTATTTTGGTTGTTTCTGTGCATCTTACAGCGGTCTCTTTTTCTATTTGGTTGTTTCTGTGCATCTTACAGCGGTCTCTTTTCTATTTGGTTGTTTCTGTGCATCTTACAGCGGTCTCTTTTCTGTTTGGTTGTTTCTGTGCATCTTACAGCGGTCTCTTTTCTATTTGGTTGTTTCTGTGCATCTTACAGCGGTCTCTTTTCTATTTGGTTGTTTCTGTGCATCTTACAGCGGTCTCTTTTCTATTTGGTTGTTTCTGTGCATCTTACAGCGGTCTCTTTTCTATTTGGTTGTTTCTGTGCATCTTACAGCGGTCTCTTTTCTATTTGGTTGTTTCTGTGCATCTTACAGAGGTCTCTTTTCTATTTGGTTGTTTCTGTGCATCTTACAGCGGTCTCTTTTCTATTTGGTTGTTTCTGTGCATCTTACAGCGGTCTCTTTTCTATTTGGTTGTTTCTGTGCATCTTACAGCGGTCTCTTTTCTATCGCGGTGGTAACTTTCTAACACACTGAAATTCCGCGAAGTAGAGAACCTCTATCATTGATGAGTAATTTTTAATTTATTCTTTAACCTTATACACATCCCTCTCTGTCTTAGCAAACTCTTATAAACATTTTATTATGCTCTAAAAAAAACTTGTACACTTATTTCTTCAAATATCAGAAATAGAGAAAAACAGAAGATAAAATTATATACATTGACTTTTACCAGTGTATTTATTTTTTAAAAAAATTACATAGAAAGAAGTAGCGTTAAAGAGAACTCGCTATACAGTTAAGTCGCGTTACAGAGAAGTCGCGTTATAGAGAAGTCGCGTTACAGAGATGTCGCATTACAGAGAAGTCGCGTTACAGAGAAGTCGCTATACAGTTAAGTCGCGTTACAGAGAAGTCGCGTTACAGACAAGTCGTGTTACAGAGATGTCACATTACAGAGATGTCGCGTTACAATTTAGTCGCGTTACAGAGAAGTCGCGTTACAGAGAAGTCGCTATACAGTTAATTCGCGAATGCGAATCACAGTTCAGGGGAATCGGTCCTGTAGGTACCGTTGAGGTCAGAAAATCTTGGGGCTTCTCACAAACGATTACAACTGGACCCACCTATTACCCCCCCCCCCAGTCCCATGCTCCGGTCCTACTTTCAGGGAAAAGAATTATGCCGCAGTATAACTAAGGTAGGGTGGAGGGTGTGGGGGGGTGAGTGCAGTAGAGTAGGATGGATACTGCGGGTTGTGCGGTCGCTCATGGCGCCGAATTATGTAGGGGCGACGAACAATGTAGGGGGCGACGAACAATGTAGGGGCGCCGAACAATGTAGGGACGACGAACAATGTAGGGGCGCCGAACAAGGGGCACCGAACAATGTAGGGGCACCGAACAATGTAGGGGCGACGAACAATGTAGGGGCGACGAACAATGTAGGGGCGCTGTTAAATGTGTTCGCACTTTTCAAATTAGGAGAAGG
Organism: Bulinus truncatus; assembly: GCA_021962125.1. Classification (NCBI taxonomy): domain Eukaryota; kingdom Metazoa; phylum Mollusca; class Gastropoda; family Planorbidae; genus Bulinus; species Bulinus truncatus. The sequence goes on from JAGDYQ010000102.1 coordinate 685,706, forward strand.
GCGTCGTAAAATGTAACTCGTACAGGGCTCAACAATAGCTAACTACGGCTCTACTCGATTGTCCCCATTTACGTGTATATTATCCGGTGCCAATACAATCTTATGGTGCACTTGTCTACCTAGAATAGAGAATTCATACATTTAATAGAATTGATATTTTGTGTATTATTATGTTTGTCGAAAATCTTTTTATTATTTTTTCTTTTATATATTTTCATTGTTTTTATTTGTGTGTTTAGCTAGCTATACAAATTATTTCCTTTTTAGTAAGTTTGTAAAAAAAAAAAAATATATAACAATCACAATAATAAGTTTTGATTTCCACTCATTGGACGGACTTGGCCGGATCTTTTATTTATTTGGTTAGCGGAAGTAGTGGGGTGGGGTGTGCTGTTAAATCTGGAACATGCATGCCCACACCGCTCCGCATACACACACGCGTGCTTATAAACATACCCGCAGCATACACATATGCTTAAACACACACCTACACAGTGGTAACATACGTTCACTAACACAAACACAAACACACACACACATGCTTTTACACACACCTACACATACGTAAACTACACAATAAAATGCGGTCAATCGATTTGCAATCTGACCTGCTGTAATATGCATATTCCCCCATACCAGTACTGTAAATATGTTGTTTTTAAGCGCCACATAAAACTATCAACTAACCCTAATGTTTGGGTATGTGGCTTCGTTGATAATGTTTGATACTGAAATTGGGATGGCTTTCACTGTTGTTCACGTAGGCCTCATTTCATCCGCAATTTTGTTTCGTTTTTCAGTTGACTCAAAAAAACGGCATTGGAGTTGTGTATTTTAATTTTTATTTAAACTAAAAATAACTAGGTATTTCTGAAATAAATATAGAGAACAATTAAAAATTGTACATTTAACTGTAAGGGAAAAAAATGTCTTGATCTATTAAACCAATTCTATTTGCTTATATGTAGACGATTAAATAATATCTTGATCTGGATATAAAATCACCAAGTTGGCTTGGTTGGTTCCTTTAACATTCTTCAATGGTGTTGATGTCACAATCTATTAAATGTTTCTATAATTAACGTAAAATGCTCATTACTATAGCAGCCACTAGTGTTTCATTTTAAAACGTTTTTCTTAACTTCACTTCTTGTCTGTTTGTTTGTTTGTTCGTTTGTTTGATTGATTGTTTGTTTGTCTGTCCGCGGAATTCGGCAATACATTTTAGACCACTTTCCGATAAGCTATAGCTCTGATACTTTCAATAAAATTCAGAACCCGATGACAATGCAATATTCTTACTATTTCATTATGATTTGATGAGTTTCTTAAGTATTTTTCGAAAATAAAATTATTGTGGCTGAAGTAGTAAAGAATACTTTACTGCGCCTGAACACGTGTGACGTCAGAGTTCTCCGATATGTTCGAGCAGAACTAGATATAGTTTAATCGGGTCTGTCTTACACCAACATTTTTTAACTCTTCGTATTATTTGAAAAAAAATATTTTAACTAAAAAGTAGAAAATAAAAATTACATTATAAAAAATATTTTATAAAAAAAACAATGTTTTTCTTGCGTACTAAAAAACAGAAAATAATTTCTGAATAAATTGGTAACATGGTAATAGTAATAGACTTTATAAGAGCTTCTGATTTTTATAAAAACGAAAAACGTTGGGCGCATGAACACAAACATCCAGACCTTTATAATATACTCTAATTTATATAAATAAAAACCTGTTTAATATAATTTCACTATATTAATATATTGATTCAATTGACTTTACAAATATTCTATATCACGAGTTTAGGTTATACAACACTAGAATTAATTTTACATACTCATATGTATTTTGTTATCGAATTTGTAATAAATAAATGATCTGCAATATCGTGATATTTCGAAAACCTTCTGTAATAACTCTTTTGGGATTTAATTGCTAACATTTGATGATTCTAATACTGTAATACAAACATTCACATAATATAAGATTCATGCGCCCAACGTTTTTCGTTTTTATAAAAATCAGAAGCCCTTATAAAGTCTATTACTATTACCATGTTACCAATTTATTCAGAAATGATTTTCTGCTTTTTACAACGTTTTTCTTAACTTCACTTCTTGTCTGTATGCGGAATTTTGCAATCCAATTTTAGACCACTTTCCGATAAGCTATAGCTCTGATACTTTCAATATAACTCAGAACCCGATGACAATGCAATATTCTTACTATTTCATTATGGTTTGATGAGTTTCTTAATAAATAAAAATAAATATGTAAAATTATCGTGGCTGAAGACGTGTGACGTCAGAGCTCTCCTATATGTTCTGGCGTGGCGAGGTCAAGTTGGGCGCATGAACACAAACATCCACACCTTTCTAACATACTCTAATTTCTATAAATGAAAACCTGTTTAATATATTGATTCAATTGACTTTACAAGTATTACATTCTATAGCATGAGTTTCGGTTATAAGGCACTAGAATTAATTTACATACTCATATGCAATTTGTTATCGACGTTCTAAAAGATGATTTGCAACATCGTGATATTTCGTAAACCTTCTGTAATAATTCTTTTGGGATTCAATTGTTAACATTTGATGATTCTGATACTGTAATACAAACATTCACATAATATAAAATTCATGCGCCCAACGTTTCTCGTTTTATAAAAATTAGAAGCTCTTATAAAGTCTATTACCATGTGACCAATTTATTCAGAAATTTTCTCAGGTTCATAGAAAAATTAGTTTCTGCTTTTTAGTACGCAAGAAAAACGTTGTTTTTTATAAAATATTTTTTATAATGTAATTTTTATTAGGAATGCTGTCATTATATTAATGAAATACGTGTTTAGTAATTTGAAGAAATATTTTCTAAACAAAAGAAATGAAAACAAATGGAAGGGTATCCCCGGTTGAAGTTGGGATTATAATTAGAAAGTTGTTCTAGATGCCAGAAAAATTGAAGAATATCAACTCCGCGCGCTTTAACCAGAGTCGATATGGTGTGTGTATGTGTGTGAAGTCCCATAAAGGATGAGATAATATCTCTTAGATTCTATTAATTACTAATGGGACATTGTTTGCAGTGTCCTTCTTTCATATACAATACATCATAGAGGTAGTATAATGGCCATGGAGGCACCACGGGAGATATAGCGGAGTCTTTAACAAAGACCTGAAATACCCATTGGCCATCCCCGGAGATCGGACCAGAGACCCTCTTGTCGACAGTCGAGCGCTTTATCACACTACTAACCGACTCAGTGGCTATGGTATTGGTGGAAAACTATTGACTGCATTAAAAATAGATGATTGTCATGCAGTGTTCTTCGCTAATTTAAATTCAACAAAAAATATCTTTGTGAAAAATGTATATACCATTTCAAGATGAAATAAAGTTAATAAATATTTGTTTTTTTCGAGTGTAATCTTACTTTTTTTCTTTTACAAAAAAGTTCACCGAGAAGTCATAATTATATAATTAACCCATGGCATGCCTAAGTGTAGAACTTGTTAATCTCTCAGTTGGCATCACTACATGATGGTGTTACACCACCGGCGGCGGAACGAAATATTTTAAGGGGGGGCAAGCCAAACTTCAAGGGGGGGGGGGCGGCGCCCCCCCCCCCTTGAAAATTTAAGGAGGGGCAAGACAAAATATGACCGAAGGACAATTTTTACCCCCTTAATTCTATAATAGAATATAGTAATTCTGTAGCAAGTATTTAATCGATATTATTTAAAAATAATAAATTAAAAAAATAAAAATGAACATTGAGCACTTCTGTCGTCAACTGATTCGTAATGTCAGTTTGTTTACAAATTTAATAGTGAAATTAGATCAGAAAATTACTGATAATTATCATGAATGATGATGAATATGAAACCGGAAACGGAAAACTCAATAAACAAAAAGTAATTTATGAAAAAATAATAAATAATTGTATTTTCTTTAAAAATTACATTTGCCGTCATTTGGTAGATGGCAATACTTCTCTATACTTATAAGACGCATTTGCTATCTGTCTGTCTGTTCCCTTAAAACTCAAGATCCAGACAACCAAATAACGTAAAATTAGGTACACGCAGTGGCGCAACCAGGAGGGGGGGCAGGCCAAATCATCAATAGATAATTTACGCTATAAAGTTACAAAAAAGACTGTCAAACTTCAGTCAAACTGTCTTTTTTCAATATGTGAGCCCCCCCACCCAGCATTTTTTGCTGGTTGCGCCACTGGGTACACGTACACAAAATTACATGGGGAATGTTCTTAAACAGGTTTCGTTCCATCTCAATAGGTACTTTAATTGTAATTAATTATTTTGGATATCAAAGACATGAAAATTGGCAAACTTTTACCCCGATTTCAGGTTTTACGAGCTTCTCTCCCACATAGCTAACTTACTATAAATATGATCGGTACGGGGAACAAAATATCACTTTACTTACTACATTATTACATTCCATTCCTTCATCCATAGGAATTGTCATCTTTTGCTACAGTCATGCCTAAGAGAGAGAGAGAGGGAGAGAGGGAGGGAAAGAGGGAGGGAGGGAAAGAGGGAGGGAGGGAGGTAGAGAGAGAGGGGGGAGGGAGGGAAAGAGGGAGGGAGAGAAAGAGGGAGAGGGAGGGGAGAGAGAGAGAGGGAGAGAGAGGGAGGGAGGGCAAGAGGGAAAGAGGGAGGGAGGGGAGGGAGAGAGAGAGGAACTGCCAAAAATGTTGTGTATCACATTGCTTTAAGATAAATGTACCCTTTTATTGCATGCAAATAAACCCTTTTTTACGCGTCTTATTTTAAATCTTAATTAAACGTCAAATTACGCTTCTTAAATAAACAGAAAACATTATTTTAAACCCGGGCAAAGCCGGGTACTTGCAACTAGTTTTAAAATATGCCACAACAACTCTCAATAATGTGATTACTGTAAAATGTCAATTAATTATAATTTCTTTCAAATATTAAATTTAAGAAATAAATCAAATGAATTATGAAAATGAAAATGATACATATAAACTAAAATGAATTACAAAGTTTAAAAAGTTACAATTTTAGGGGGGGGGGCAGACTGGAAATTCAAGGTGGGGCGCCGCCACTCCTTAAAAGTTTTAGGGGAGGCCGCTGCCCCCCCTGCCCTCCTGCTCCGCCGCCAGTGTGTTACACTGGTTGTCTGACTGGCAAGGTAATAGTTGTAGGCACTGTCAAAGGTTAGGCTTGAGGTCCAATTTTTAGCCACCAGTCGCTGTTATCCGTGGTGTCTCCATAGTAGGTTGGGCTATAATCTCTATAGTAGGTTGGGCTATAATCTCTATAGTTGTTTGGGCTATAATCTCTATAGTAGGTTGGGCTATAATCTCTATAGTAGGTTGGGCTATAATCTCTATAGTTGTTTGGGCTATAATCTCTATAGTAGGTAGGGCTATAATCTCTATAGTAGGTAGGGCTATAATCTCTATAGTAGGTTGGGCTATAATCTCTATAGTAGGTTGGGCTATAATCTCTATAGTAGGTTGGGCTATAATCTCTATAGTAGGTTGGGCTATAATCTCTATAGTAGGTTGGGCTATAATCTCTATAAATGGTTGGGCTATAATATCCACAGTATGTTGGGCTATAATCTCTATAGTCTTGGTTGCCTGGACAAGCCTGGATGTATGATTGTATAAATATAAATTTAATGTAAATGTTAGAACATAAAAGGTTTTTGCCCGCAGGCCGGATCAAACAATCATTTTTTTTTTGTTCCCGCTTTCCGTACATACCCCATTCCAGCTTTGGCTCATGTCTCGTTGGAAATGTAGCAAGTGCAGTAGCGTCACTAGAGGGTGCGGTAGGTGCTTGCCGCATCGGATGAAACCATTTTAGGGGTGACACCAAAATGAATAGTTCTAAATTTCATTGCATAGTTAAAAAATGAGTAGTAGCCTATGGTGCCACCATACAGAGCAGTAGCACAGGGCGCCACCATACAGAGCAGTAGCACAGGGTGCCATAATATAGAGAGTAGCACAGGGTGCCACCATACAGAGCAGTAGCACAGGGTGCCAACATATAGAGCAGTAGCACAGTGTGCCACCATATAGAGCAGTAGCACAGGGTGCCACCATACAGAGCAGTAGCACAGTGTGCCACCATATAGAACAGTAGCACAGTGTGCCACCATATAGAGCAGTAGCACAGTGTGCCACCATATAGAGCAGTAGCACAGTGTGCCACCATACAGTGCAGTAGCACAGGGTGCCACCATACAGTGCAGTAGCACAGGGTGCCACCATACAGTGCAGTAGCACAGGGTGCCACCATACAAAGCAGTAGCACAGGGTGCCACTATATAGAGCAGTAGCACAGAATCCCATCACATAGAGCAGTAGCACAGGGTGCCATCATATAGAGCAGTAGCACAGTGTGCCACCATACAGTGCAGTAGCACAGGGTGCCACTATATAGAGCAGTAGCACAGTGTGCCACCATATAGAGCAGTAGCACAGTGTGCCACCATACAGTGCAGTAGCACAGGGTGCCACCATGCGGAGCAGTAGCACAGTGTGCCAGACATGCAGAGGGTCTGGAGATAAGGTAAATGAATTCAGTTCAAAACTGCCCGGATCAATCTAGAGTTGTTTTTTTTGCAAACGTTCTTTAAAAAAATGACGCATGCAGTCACGTGGTTTCATGAAATTGGAGACGTAGACACGTAAACTCAGTTTAATGAAAGTAATATACATCTTTCTGAAATACAGCCAGTAATATACATCTTTCTGAAATACAGCCAGTAATATACATCTTTCTGAAATACAGCCAGTAATATACATCTTTCTGAAATACAGCCAGTAATATACATCTGTCTGAAATACAGCCAGTAATATACATCTTTCTGAAATACAGCCAGTAATATACATCTTTCTGAAATACAGCCAGTAATATACATCTTTCTGAAATGCAGCCAGTCATACTATCGTTTTGATCGCTAAAGTATTTTAAAGTAAATTCTCTCAGGTCTAGTGCAAGAAAATTCGAAATATGTACCATTGCTCATGGTGGAAGTCTTGAGAGCGTGAGGGGGTGACACCCCTGAATTTTCCGCACCGGGTGACACCAACAATAGTGACGCCAGTGAGCAAGGGGTACCGGGAAACTGGAACAGTAACGGTTACCACACATACACAGGGTAAACATTGGATAAAAAGGAATGATCCAGAAGTGCAACAGTTGTCAGTTCGTTGAACGGTGCCCTCGTATAAATATAAACTCATTGAATAAAAACAAAAGTTCTTTCAAACTCGCGCCAATTCAAAGAATGTTTTGCTCTGAAATTCCGACTGATTAATTATTAACGATACATTCATGAGCAAGATGGGGGCGTGTCTTTAAAAATAAAAATGGTAAACGCCCCCTGCCCATCCCACACCGCCACCACCATCCAGAATAATTAATTAACAGACTTTGGATAACCCTGTATATTGAACGCCCACCCAGTTGACATTTTACATTACATTCTGTGGCCAAGGGCAGATAACTCATTTCAAACTGATTGTAATCAATGAGAGGACTCGAAGGCAGACTTAAAAACTACACGCTCACAGAGACACACAGAAACATATGCCTACAAACAAAAACTCAATCACAACACATTTAAATAACTTCTACTCGTGGTTAGAATTATATATCCACTGGTTCTGTCCGGTGTCGGTACCAACCAAGTGAAGCGTACAATAATTAGGGCGATTGGGCGATTCTGCTGGGTACTCGAGGCACTTGTCTCATAGGGTACATGCATGCCTGTTTTAGTATGATGAGGGGAATGGGGGCATGATAGATACCCCATTAATGTTGTATAGGAGTACAGATACCACTTGATTGTTGTATAGGAGTACAGATACCACTTGATTGTTGTATAGGAGTACACATACCACTTGAGTGGTGTATAGGCAGTACAGATACCACTTGAGTGGTGTATAGGAGTACAGATACCACTTGAGTGGTGTATAGGAGTACAGATACCACTTGAGTGTTGTATAGGAGTACAGATACCACTTGAGTGTTGTATATGAGTACAGATACCACTTGAGTGTTGTATAGGAGTACAGATACCACTTGAGTGTTGTATAGGAGTACAGATACCACTTGAGTGGTGTATAGGCAGTACAGATACCACTTGAGTGGTGTATAGGCAGTACAGATACCACTTGAGTGGTGTATAGGAGTACAGATACCACTTGAGTGTTGTATAGGAGTACAGATACCACTTGAGTGTTGTATAGGAGTACAGATACCACTTGAGTGTTGTATAGGAGTACAGATACCACTTGAGTGGTGTATAGGAGTACAGATACCACTTGAGTGGTGTATAGGAGTACAGATACCACTTGAGTGGTGTATAGGCAGTACAGATACCACTTGAGTGTTGTATAGTCAGTACAGATACCACTTGATTGTTGTATAGGCAGTGCAGATACCACTTGAGTGTTGTATAGGAGTACAGGTACCACTTGAGTGGTGTATAGGAGTACAGATACCACTTGAGTGGTGTATAGGAGTACAGATACCCCATTAATGTTGTATAGGAGTACAGATACCACTTGAGTGGTGTATAGGAGTACAGATACCACTTGAGTGGTGTATAGGCAGTACAGATTCCACTTGAGTGGTGTATAGGCAGTACAGATACCACTTGAGTGGTGTATAGGCAGTACAGATACCACTTGAGTGTTGTATAGGAGTACAGATACCACTTGAGTGGTGTATAGGAGTACAGATACCACTTGAGTGGTGTATAGGAGTACAGATACCACTTGAGTGGTGTATAGGAGTACAGATACCACTTGAGTGGTGTATAGGCAGTACAGATACCACTTGAGTGTTGTATAGTCAGTACAGATACCACTTGAGTGTTGTATAGGCAGTGCAGATACCACTTGAGTGTTGTATAGGAGTACAGATACCACTTGAGTGGTGTATAGGAGTACAGATACCACTTGAGTGGTGTATAGGAGTACAGATACCCCATTAATGTTGTATAGGAGTACAGATACCACTTAAGTGGTGTATAGGAGTACAGATACCACTTGAGTGGTGTATAGGCAGTACAGATACCACTTGAGTGGTGTATAGGCAGTACAGATACCACTTGAGTGGTGTATAGGCAGTGCAGATACCACTTGAGTGGTGTATAGGCAGTACAGATACCACTTGAGTGGTGTATAGTCAGTACAGATACCACTTGAGTGGTGTATAGGAGTACAGATACCACTTGAGTGGTGTATAGGAGTACAGATACCACTTGAGTGGTGTATAGGAGTACAGATACCACTTGAGTGGTGTATAGGAGTACAGATACCACTTGAGTGGTGTATAGGCAGTACAGATACCACTTGAGTGGTGTATAGTCAGTACAGATACGATTGAGTGGTGTATAGGCAGTACAGATACCACTTGAGTGGTGTATAGGCAGTACAGATACCACTTGAGTGGTGTATAGGCAGTACAGATACCACTTGAGTGTTGTATAGGAGTACAGATACCACTTGAGTGTTGTATAGTCAGTACAGATACCACTTGAGTGGTGTATAGGCAGTACAGATACCACTTGAGTGGTGTATAGGCAGTACAGATACCACTTGAGTGGTGTATAGGGAGTACAGATACCACTTGAGTGGTGTATAGGCAGTACAGATACCACTTGAGTGTTGTATAGGAGTACAGATACCACTTGAGTGTTGTATAGGAGTACAGATGCCACTTGAGTGGTGTATAGGCAGTACAGATACCACTTGAGTGGTGTATAGGCAGTACAGATACCACTTGAGTGGTGTATAGGCAGTACAGATACCACTTGAGTGGTGTATAGGCAGTACAGATACCACTTGAGTGGTGTATAGGCAGTACAGATACCACTTGAGTGGTGTATAGGCAGTACAGATACCACTTGAGTGGTGTATAGGCAGTACAGATACCACTTGAGTGGTGTATAGGCAGTACAGATACCATTTGAGTGGTGTATAGGCAGTACAGATACCACTTGAGTGGTGTATAGGCAGTACAGATTCCACTTGAGTGGTGTATAGGCAGTACAGATACCACTTGAGTGGTGTATAGGCAGAACAGATACCACTTGAGTGTTGTATAGGAGTACAGATACCACTTGAGTGGTGTATAGGAGTACAGATACCACTTGAGTGGTGTATAGGAGTACAGATACCACTTGAGTGGTGTATAGGAGTACAGATACCACTTGAGTGGTGTATAGGCAGTACAGATACCACTTGAGTGTTGTATAGTCAGTACAGATACCACTTGATTGTTGTATAGGCAGTGCAGATACCACTTGAGTGTTGTATAGGAGTACAGATACCACTTGAGTGGTGTATAGGAGTACAGATACCACTTGAGTGGTGTATAGGAGTACAGATACCCCATTAATGTTGTATAGGAGTACAGATACCACTTAAGTGGTGTATAGGAGTACAGATACCACTTGAGTGGTGTATAGGCAGTACAGATACCACTTGAGTGGTGTATAGGCATTACAGATACCACTTGAGTGGTGTATAGGCAGTGCAGATACCACTTGAGTGGTGTATAGGCAGTACAGATACCACTTGAGTGGTGTATAGTCAGTACAGATACCACTTGAGTGGTGTATAGGAGTACAGATACCACTTGAGTGGTGTATAGGAGTACAGATACCACTTGAGTGGTGTATAGGAGTACAGATACCACTTGAGTGGTGTATAGGCAGTACAGATACCACTTGAGTGGTGTATAGTCAGTACAGATACGATTGAGTGGTGTATAGTCAGTACAGATACCACTTGAGTGTTGTATAGGAGTACAGATACCACTTGAGTGGTGTATAGGCAGAACAGATACCACTTGAGTGGTGTATAGGAGTACAGATACCACTTGAGTGGTGTATAGGAGTACAGATGCCACTTGAGTGGTGTATAGGAGTACAGATACCACTTGAGTGGTGTATAGGCAGTACAGATACCACTTGAGTGGTGTATAGGAGTACAGATACCACTTGAGTGGTGTATAGGAGTACAGATACCACTTGAGTGGTGTATAGGCAGTACAGATACCACTTGAGTGGTGTATAGGAGTACAGATACCACTTGAGTGGTGTATAGGCAGTACAGATACCACTTGAGTGGTGTATAGGCAGTACAGATACCACTTGAGTGGTGTATAGGAGTACAGATACCACTTGATTGGTGTATAGGCAGTACAGATACCACTTGAGTGGTGTATAGGCAGTACAGATACCACTTGATTGGTGTATAGGCAGTACAGATACCACTTGAGTGGTGTATAGGCAGTACAGATACCACTTGAGTGGTGTATAGGCAGTACAGATACCACTTGAGTGGTGTATAGGCAGTACAGATACCACTTGAGTGGTGTATAGGCAGTACAGATACCACTTGAGTGTTGTATAGGAGTACAGATACCACTTGAGTGTTGTATAGTCAGTACAGATACCACTTGAGTGGTGTATAGGCAGTACAGATACCACTTGAGTGGTGTATAGGCAGTACAGATACCACTTGAGTGGTGTATAGGGAGTACAGATACCACTTGAGTGGTGTATAGGCAGTACAGATACCACTTGAGTGTTGTATAGGAGTACAGATACCACTTGAGTGTTGTATAGGAGTACAGATGCCACTTGAGTGGTGTATAGGCAGTACAGATACCACTTGAGTGGTGTATAGGCAGTACAGATACCACTTGAGTGGTGTATAGGCAGTACAGATACCACTTGAGTGGTGTATAGGCAGTACAGATACCACTTAAGTGGTGTATAGGCAGTACAGATACCACTTGAGTGGTGTATAGGCAGTACAGATACCACTTGAGTGGTGTATAGGCAGTACAGATACCACTTGAGTGGTGTATAGGCAGTACAGATACCATTTGACTGGTGTATAGGCAGTACAGATACCACTTGAGTGGTGTATAGGCAGTACAGATACCACTTGAGTGGTGTATAGGCAGTACAGATACCACTTGAGTGTTGTATAGTCAGTACAGATACCACTTGATTGTTGTATAGGCAGTGCAGATACCACTTGAGTGTTGTATAGGAGTACAGATACCACTTGAGTGGTGTATAGGCAGTACAGATACCACTTGAGTGGTGTATAGGCAGTACAGATACCACTTGAATGTTGTATAGTCAGTACAGATACCACTTGATTTTTGTATAGGCAGTGCAGATACCACTTGAGTGTTGTATAGTCAGTACAGATACCACTTGATTGTTGTATAGGCAGTACAGATACCACTTGAGCGTTGTGCAGTCGGGATAGATACCCCGTGAGTGTTGTGTAGGAAGTACAGATACCACTTGATTGTTGTGCAGTCAGGGCAGATACCCCGTGAGTGTTGTGCAGTCGGGATAGATACCCCGTGAGTGTTGTGTATGCACATGAGTTCAATATGTTCCAACCTTATTACTTCCACAATACGTACAAAAAAAAAACAGGCTTGCTCTCCACGGTTGGTTGAATCTTCACTTTTATTTTTTTGTTACTCCCTTTCGTAGCTTGTCGGTAAAGTTGACAACATTGATTGGAAGACGCCTGTGTTGGTACAGTCGAGTCTGAACATCCTCCACACGTCGATAGACTTACACATGTGTACATCTGACACACGTCGATAGACTTACACATGTGTACATCTGACACACGTCTTGCTGGAGACACTAGAAGGAAAAGGATTGTGTTGGGGAAAGGGGGTGGGGGAGAAATCGAATATCGACATTTCATTTATTCTACTCCGTTGCGATATACACCCATGCCTTCCCGTTGCATATTTGTGGTTCTAATACTGTTGCAATATACACCAATACCTTCCCGTTGCATATTTGTGGTTCTAATACTGTAGTGATATACACCAATATCTTCCCGTTGCATATTTGTGTTTCTAATACTGTTGCAATATACACCAATACCTTCCCGTTGCATATTTGTGGTTCTAATACTGTAGTGGTGTAAGGTTGGGGGAGGGGGACACAAACTCTTACCCATTGCTCAACAAAATATTATTTAGATGCACAGACAAGAGGTTGGCCATAGGACTATTTATCGTGAGCAGTAGGCTAAATAATTCTTCATTTTTAACAATATTTTTTTCTATAAAGTAACGTATCATTGTATCTTCCAGAGCACGATAAACAAGCTTTAAACAGGCTCTTATTTCATAAGAACAAAACATTGAGATCAAAAATAAAATGAAATAGGGTTTCCCTAATTGTCTGAATTTCGAACTCACTAGGCGATACAGCTTTCTTAACTGTTACTATCAATACAGCTTTCTTAACTGTTACTATCAATACAGCTTTCTTAACTGTTACTATCAATACAGCTTTCTTAACTGTTACTATCAATACAGCTTTCTTAACTGTTACAATCAATACAGCTTTCTTAACTGTTACAATCAATACAGCTTTCTTAACTGTTACAATCAATACAGCTTTCTTAACTGTTACAATCAATACAGCTTTCTTAACTGTTACTATCAATACAGCTTTCTTAACTGTTACAATCAATACAGCTTTCTTAACTGTTACAATCAATACAGCTTTCTTAACTGTTACAATCAATACAGCTTTCTTAACTGTTACTATCATTAAGTATATGCCCTACTCTGATGCAAGTGGCGTAAATGTCTACCTGTGGCTAGAATAATATATATGGGGCATTTTATCTCCTGCTGGAACGGGGAGACATTTTTGGGTGTTCATTGCTATGTTACCTCAGAATACGAACTTAATCCGTATGACAGCATTCGACTTCCAAATCATCAAAGTTTCGAATAATTTTTTCCCCTTTAAAAATGGTATTAAGTTAATTAATTTTCAAAAAACAAACAGAAAAAAAAAAAAACATTTTTCCAAAATTATTTGCCACGGTCAAGGCCGGCATTACAACAATCACGAGTTGGGGGAGGGGGCACCTGCCGTCATCATCTACCTCAGAATCTGATATTAATCCAACAAATTCCTAATCGGTTCTGTGTACGTTTTTTTTTTCATTACAATCATATAAAATTGATGGATTCCTTACATAGATTAAATATTATACAGATTGCACAAGCCTCGTTTTGAAACAATGTTTTCATCGCCGCCATTAATGATATTTACATTCACCAGCAGCCCCGTAAACAAGGAGGAGCACTGGCTGGCCGTGCCCCCCCCCCCCCCGCTAGGTGTGGAGCGCCCCCGCTTAAAAAAAAAAAGAAGAAAAAGCGGGAAAAAATAAGAAAAAGTAAAGGTGCCCCCTTGCTGGGTATTGGTGCCTCCCTGCTTGCTTTGACCTGGCTACGGGCCTGCTCACCAGTCCATTCATTACTGCAATATATAAATACATAATGATAAATTTCCTAAAAACCCAGGAATTCATGAATTAAATAATATATTATCATTTTTTTATATTTATAAACCAAATTGAAAGCTTTTATTCATTCAGGTTTCATGTCTTGAAATAAAAACAGAGGTGTAAAAAGGTCTGAGTGTTTTTTATGAATGGAAAGCGTCATTGGGGGAAAAAAAGCGAATAACAACAATGGCGCGAGAGTTTTAAAGACAAAACCGAGGACTATTTGTATGCGCTATCTGTATAATATATATTCTGTGGTTCCTTACAAAAACTCGATTATTTATATTTTGTTTGCATCAGACTTTATCTGCCGAACTAAGTTAAATCAATAGATCTGCAACCATTGGTGAGGAGAGGGAGCAAGGGAATTTCCCGTGCTTGGAATTGAATGCAACGATCCTTAGAATACAAACAAATAATACATTGTATTAAAATCGTTTCAATTTCAAATCTTTCTATCAATTTTTCCCCAATAGAAATTAAATGGTTAGATCCGTTTCTGGATCCCCATAAAAACTTGATATTTCACAAATGTTTTACAAATGTTTTACATCTGTTTTACTTCTGTTTTTACCGTCAGCTGGGGGTAGGGGGGGAAGTAATGGTTGGGGGGGGGGAGGTTGTCCTTGTCTAGATGAACTACTTGGTTACTGTTGGGGGGGGGGGGGCATCTGCTGCGCTGTAGTACAAGGAAACATCAGAATCAGGCCTATAGCATGCGGGGGGGCCTAGGGGCCGTCCCCCCCTGCGATTTGTCTAGGCCCCTCTGCTTGTTTGCTCTACTTAGTAACATTTATTTCCTGCCCCACCCTGCTATTTGGCCTGGCCCCTGCTGTAGAATGCCTGGCCCGGCTGTATAATTTTCACGCTACGGGGGCTGATCAGAATCCCCTTATAAAACTTCAAAGATGGATATGGATCTGTAATGATCTGTTTCTACATTTTTCACCCCGTCCCAGGGCCGGCAACTACCGTACAGTGGGGCCTTAGACAGTCGTCTAACTTGCCTTCTCATAAGAACGACTTCGGTATTTATGGTGTTAATTAGGGAGATGGCAAAATGTCGTTGAAATGAATAAGTTTTACTTAGATATCGCTAGGAAATGTGAAAGGAAAAAAAATATTTTTTTCTAACGATTAAAAAATGATCCCCCCCCTTTCGGTTTAAACATTAGACATACGCCCCTTCCACCACAACACCTCAGCAACTGTATTTATTTATACAGAACCGACCCTGACTCAAACCAGGACTTAATTACTTAACTTGATAACTAATAGGCCTACTAGGCTACAAACAGAGCCAACCCCCTACTGGCGAAAACTATTTTAAGCAGAATATTTTAAACTATAATTTATTTCTCTTCTAAAATCTGCTTCGACAGTGCAGACCAAAAAACAACATTATAGCTATTATTTAAGACGCCTACAATATGCAAACTGTAAGCAAAAATGATGTCGATATAGCCAAAATAGCCTTATATAGCTTTTTATAATGAACAAATATAGCCAAAATAGACTTACCGTATTTTTCGCCGTATAAGACGCTCCGGCATATAAGACGCACCCAATTTTAAAGGAGGAAAATCTAGAAAAAAAAGATTCTGAACCAAATACTTGCAGCATGAAAAAAAAACGACAACAATATTTTTTTCCCCCGTCCCTATCCCTTTCTTCACCGTCCGTTCAATTACACATTCACTTGGTGCGCGATTTTTATTTATAGTGAAGGCGATCCCATACCGTGAATACTTTAATATAGTAAAATACTAAAATAATTAATTACAATTAAACTACGCATTGAGATTGTATTAATAATGTTAATAATGTCACAGAAACATTTTAACTAACGTATTTCGGTTTATTAAAGTGCACCTTTAATTTTATCTTCCGAATACATAAAACGATAGGTAAATAGATATGATGATATGACTATTGATTTCATCATGTTTACAATTGGAGTTTCCGGGAGTTACCCCTCTTTTAAAAGTGTATGATAGCATGAAAAATGTGTATTTGCCGTATAAGACGCACCAACTTTCCCCCCCCCCCCCCCCCCAGTTTTGGGGAAGAAAAAGTGCGTCTTATACGGCGAAAAATATGGTATATAGCTTTTTATAATGAATAAATATAGCCAAAATAGACTTATATAGCTTTTTATAATGAACAAATATAGCCAAAATAGCCTTATATAGCTTTTTATAATGAACAAATATAGCCAAAATAGCCTTATATAGCTTTTTATAATGAACAAATATAGCCAAAATAGCCTTATATAGCTTTTTATAATGAACAAATATAGCCAAAATAGCCTTATATAGCTTTTTATAATGAACAAATATAGCCAAAATAGCCTTATAAAGCTTTTTATAATGAACAAATATAAAAGCCTGCTCTTTAAAAACCTTCCATGAAGAATAATAAAAGGAGGTTACAGTTGTTATTTTAAACAAAATTTAATTAACAAACAAGTAATCTATGATGGGAGAAAACATATTCATCAGCTTGTTATTAAATTAGGCTATTATTATTATGTTAATTATTAAAGATAAGCAATATGTCTATATTGTATTGAACTGTTACACTTACACATCTTCACAAAAGCTGAATTTTGTACATTTACCGCCAGTTCTTAACACTTTCTAGAATTCTAGAACTTTCTATGTCGTCTTTAAAAAAAAAAAGTTCCTATGTTTGTTTGGATTTTTTTTTTGGGGGGTTGGGGGTGCGGGGAGGAGGTGGGTAGGGGGTCGTCACACTTTTGTTACCAGAGACGCTGCTGTGTCCTTTTTTTATCAGTGCATTTTGAGACAGCACAAGTGGCGCCACACATAGCTGAGAGATAGATAGATAGATATAGCCCATACATACACACAAGACAATGACTGCTGGCAATGATATGTTGGCTCATAGCGACGAGTCGGTTTTTTACTTTATGATACTGTACAATCAGTGTAACCACTAACAACTTGGGGGCCTTCCCACAAAAGGTTTGAGGATGGCTCCTAATTCAATAGTAGCCTTAAGTCCCGGGGGGGGGGTCATCCCGAGAACCAGGCCCTGCATACACCCATAACACTGTCTTTGTATACAGTCTCAGTTTTATAGATAGATAGATAGATAGATAGATAGATAGATAGATAGATAGATAGATAGATAGATAGATAGATAGATAGATAGATAGATAGATAGATAGATAGATAGATAGATAGATAGATAGATAGATAGATAGATAGATAGATAGATAGATAGATAGATAGATAGATAGATAGATAGATAGATAGATAGATAGATAGATAGATAGTATCTATGGACTCACCTTCCAAGTCCGGGCTGTGCTGTAGTTTGTCAGGACAGCCTAGTTTGTGAGCAATAAACAGCGAGATATTGTCCATGAGCATTAAACAGCGTGATATTGTCCATGAGCAATAAACAGCGTGATATTGTCCATGAGCAATAAACAGCGAGATATTGTCCGAGCAATAAACAGCGTGATACTGTCCATGAGCAATAAACAGCGTGATATTGTCCATGAGCAATAAACAGCGTGATATTGTCCATGAGCAATAAACAGCGTGATATTGTCCATGAGCAATAAACAGCGAGATATTGTCCATGAGCAATAAACAGCGAGATATTGTCCATGAGCAATAAACAGCGTGATACTGTCCATGAGCAATAAACAGCATGATATTGTCCATGAGCAATAAACAGCGTGATACTGTCCATGAGCAATAAACAGCATGATATTGTCCATGAGCAATAAACAGCGTGATATTGTCCATGAGCAATAAACAGCGTGATATTGTCCATGAGCAATAAACAGCGTGATATTGTCCATGAGCAATAAACAGCAAGATATTGTCCATGAGCAATAAACAGCGAGATATTGTCCATGAGCAATAAACAGCGTGATATTGTCCATGAGCAATAAACAGCGTGATACTGTCCATGAGCAATAAACAGCGTGATATTGTCCATGAGCAATAAACAGCGTGATATTGTCCATGAGCAATAAACAGCGTGATACTGTCCATGAGCAATAAACAGCGTGATAGATAGATAGTACCTATGGACTCACCTTCCAAGTCCGGGCTGTGCTGTAGTTTTTCAGGACAGCCTAGTTTGTGAGCAATAAACAGCGAGATACTGTCCATGAGCAATAAACAGCGTGATAGATAGATAGTATCTATGGACTCACCTTCCAAGTCCGGGCTGTGCTGTAGTTTGTCAGGACAGCCTAGTTTGTGAGCAATAAACAGCGAGATATTGTCCATGAGCAATAAACAGCGTGATATTGTCCATGAGCAATAAACAGCGAGATATTGTCCATGAGCAATAAACAGCGAGATATTGTCCATGAGCAATAAACAGCGTGATACTGTCCATGAGCAATAAACAGCGTGATATTGTCCATGAGCAATAAACAGCGTGATATTGTCCATGAGCAATAAACAGCGTGATACTGTCCATGAGCAATAAACAGCGTGATATTGTCCATGAGCAATAAACAGCGTGATATTGTCCATGAACAATAAACAGTCTGATATTGTCCAGCAGAAATTCAATTGGAGCAGTGGGGCGGATTAGTCAATGAATTTATTTTGAGAAGTGTTTTATGTAATGGGGAGAGGGGGGGCTTCTATTTGGGCTTTACAAGGTTGTGAAACACTGATGTAAGATGTAACCAACAACCTTGTCTTTTATAAACTCAACATTTTGTGAACCTCTAGGATGTAACCAACAACCTTGTCTTTTATAAACTCAACATTTTGTGAACCTCTAAGATGTAACCAACAACCTTGTCTTTTATAAACTCAACATTTTGTGAACCTCTAAGATGTAACCAACAACCTTGTCTTTTATAAACTCAACATTTTGTGAACCTCTAAGATGTAACCAACAACCTTGTCTTTTATAAACTCAACATTTTGTGAACCTCTAGGATGTAACCAACAACCTTGTCTTTTATAAACTCAACATTTTGTGAACCTCTAGGATGTAACCAACAACCTTGTCTTTTATAAACTCAACATTTTGTGAACCTCTAGGATGTAACCAACAACCTTGTCTTTTATAAACTCAACATTTTGTGAACCTCTAAGATGTAACCAACAACCTTGTCTTTTATAAACTCAACATTTTGTGAACCTCTAAGATGTAACCAACAACCTTGTCTTTTATAAACTCAACATTTTGTGAACCTCTAAGATGTAACCAACAACCTTGTCTTTTATAAACTCAACATTTTGTGAACCTCTAGGATGTAACCAACAACCTTGTCTTTTATAAACTCAACATTTTGAGAACCTCTAGGATGTAACCAACAACCTTGTCTTTTATAAACTCAACATTTTGTGAACCTCTAGGATGTAACCAACAACCTTGTCTTTTATAAACTCAACATTTTGTGAACCTCTAAGATGTAACCAGCAACCTTCACCCCCATCAAATCGACCGGCTGACTGGTCGCATCAATAAGTAACACGCCTCAATAATTGCTTTTGCCTTCGCATTTGTCGTTGTGTGTCTGCACCGACATTCGTTGTTGTTGTCTTTTATTTTTTTTTAAATCCTAGTAGGCATTCAGTGTCAGCGACACGGTGAAGGTTTCATCCTAGTTTTATCTTCAATTCCAACACACTATGTTGTAGCCTTACTGTTGCAGGGATAGTGAGTGCATGGAAGAAAACAGCAACACAGCTAAGAACTAACACACACCTAGCACACGATGAGTCTCAGTGTTAGATTGTGTATTGTGTGTGTGTGTGTGGGGGGGGGGGGGGGAGAACAGCTTCATGAAAGACGTGATGGCCAGGTGCTGGCCTATGACGACGAGACGATGATTCCTCATCGGCCTTTTGGCTCGGAATTAAAAAAAAAAACATATTGTAGGCTAATAAAGGAAGAGTGATAACTAGATAACGTTTAGTCAATCCTCTTCCGCAGCTCCCCCCCCCCCCAAAATAGTTATAAAATGTGGTTAGTTTTGAAAATGCACATGCACATTGCAAAATACCATAATTTAATCATGTTTAATAAATTATCTCTGGGTTGGGGTTGGGGGGGGGAGGCTGTCTGTAGCTTGAGTGACTTGGGGTCAGTCTGTAGCCTTAATGGGATGGGGTCAGTTGTAGCCTGATTATTGTGGTGTCGGTCTGTAGCCTGACTGGGGTGGGGCTGGTCTGCATCTTGAATGACAGTGTGATATGTAGCCTGTAGCCTGACTGGGATGGGGCTGGTCTGTATCTTGAATGACAGGGTGATATGTGGCCTGTAGCCTGACTGTGGTGGGGCTGGTCTGTATCTTGAATGACAGGGTGATATGTGGTCTGTAGCCTGGGTCACTGGCTTGTGGTCAGCCTGTAGCTTGAATGAATTGGGGTTGGTCGGTCTGTATCTTGACTGACTTGGGGTCAGTCTGTAGCCTTAATGGGATGGGGTCAGTTGTAGCCTGATTATTGTGGTGTCGGTCTGTAGCCTGACTGGGGTGGGGCTGGTCTGCATCTTGAATGACAGTGTGATATGTAGCCTGTAGCCTGACTGGGATGGGGCTGGTCTGTATCTTGAATGACAGGGTGATATGTGGTCTGTAGCCTGACTGTGGTGGGGCTGGTCTGTATCTTGAATGACAGGGTGATATGTGGTCTGTAGCCTGAGTCACTGGCTTGTGGTCAGCCTGTAGCTTGAATGAATTGGGGTTGGTCGGTCTGTATCTTGAATGACAGGTAGCCTGACTGGGGTGGGGCTGGTCTGTATCTTGAATGACAGGGTGATATGTGGTCTATAGCCTGAGTCACTGGCTTGTGGTCAGCCTGTAGCTTGAATGAATTGTGGTTGGTCGGTCTGTACCGTGAGTGTCAGTGTGTAGCCTGGCTGGGTTGGAATAGGCCAATAGCATGAATGACTGGGTTAGATAAGGTCTTTAGGAGTGTATGACAAAACCACAAAGCGTATATAACCCCCATGTGGGGTCGGTCTGTAGCCTGACTAGTGTCGCCGGAGTGACTGGATTTAGGTCACTCAGTCTGTTGCTTGAGTAACTGAGGTGTTGTATCCTTAGTACTGAAGTGTGTGTGTGTGGGGGGGGGGCAAGAGTGGTCATTACCCTGACTGGGGTGGGGTTGGTCTTAGCCCAATTGTCTATATTGGGTTTGGTCTGGAGCATCCGTTGTACTAGAGGTGGGGCTCGATAGCCCTACAGGCTAGTATGTAGTCTGAGTGGCTGTGGGGAGAGTGGTCGAGACTGGGTAAAGGGTTGTGGTAAAAAGTGAGCTATCATAAGTCTTATGCTTAGATTTTAAAATTATTTCAAAAGCAATTTATACTTTTCTGTATATTGTGTATATATAAAAGTAAAATAAAATATAAAGCCATTGCTGTTTGATGCAGTGTGTGTACAAAGTTTAATGTCTTGAGTTCGAATCCCCCAAAACTCCATCAAAGTATAAAGGGCTATAAATGGAAAAAATATGCTTTTTGTACTGGTAGTTACACTTCCCCCTCCACTCCGCCCAATGAAGGCTCACATTTTTCTTCTACTGTACAAGTCAACTAACAGCATTAAAATTACACTCATTTAATATCACATGTAGACTGGTCGTTTAGATACATTTCTTGCAATCAATTTAAGTGTTGTTTTTTTTTAAACTCAGGATTTAAGGATTACATTTTTTAAAGAAATCTGCTAGTTAGATTTTAATTTTTTTTTTATTGGTGTGTCACTGATTTATTGTATGTATTTAACATTTCATTTTCATTACAGCAAGATATTTTTAAGTACAAATATTCAAGATAAGGTCCAAAGTTTGCAATATCTCCTCCAACTTGCTTTGTGTATTTAATTTGATCAGTGTTTTTAAATGCTTCCAAAGCATCAAACTGTTTAAAACAGTTATTGGAAACTGCATTACTGCATTATAAATGACAAGGCCAATAGCCATGCTATTCATATAATTGAAATTATTTCACTTTATGGTATTTTCAGGTTAGTGAATTTTAATTGGACACCAATATCAATGTAGGCAATATATAGTTAATGATAAAGTCATAATGACAAATTTGTTATGAAAAAAAGTACACAAGTCAACACAATAAGACAAATGAATCACTATAGCAATTTCAATCCATTATTTTATTATTACTTTGAGAAAAACAGCAACATATAAGAATCAAAACAACCACATGCTCATGTAAAGTTGGGGAATAACTCAATGAAACATATTTTTTTTGAGTTTTCCTATTTTTTTTTTTTTAAGTTAATGATTATTATTATTGTTTGTCATTCACTCAATCATACAAACTTATTGTAAACATGTGCTGTTGCTCCACATAAGTGTTTTGAAGAGATTAGGCTTTCGCTCAAAAAAGTTAACACTGTTTACATAGTGATAGACAATGTATGTATATAAAATGATTAAAATATATTTATTTATCATACAAACTGTACACATTTCTTCAAAGACTGTTGCCTAATACAATGTCTATATGTGAGACAAGGCACAGATAAGCTATCACAATGATACATTTGTACAATGTAGAAAAACTCAGTAAATCAAGTCCCGCATTCATCGCATGTGAGGGGGTGCACAGATTAAAAATATAAAAATCACCATGTATTTTTTTTTGTTTTGTTTTAAATTAGTTTATGCAACATGAAATGATTAACAAGTGACTTGAAAAACAATGTAAGAGATTAATGGACAAAACAAATTTTTGAATACAAGTTATTATTTTTGAACATGATGAAATTTGTTACCCTATATAAAGCACAGATGAAAGAATACAGATAAAAGAAATATCACAACTAACAGTCAATGCATTCTTGACCTATTTAATTAAAAATTATTTTCTTAACTAAAATCAATGAACTGCATTTACACCTTCAAAAATATAAATAACACACTATCATATTCAGCAGCTTACAGCTGAACTATTAACCAATAATTACAGGCATTTTAGTTTCAATGGTTTAAAATCCAGTGAGATAAATAAATTACTTTTAGCAGATATTCAATATTAATATCAAAGGGATTCTTCAAGAAAAAAAAATCTTAATGTACACAAATTTCTTTTTCTAGATAAGTGAAACTTAATCACAATACAATATTTGGAAAGACTTATTTCTTAGTAGTAGAAAGTTAAAAAAAAGAATTAACTATTGCATTAAATTATGAATCAGAAAGACAACTGAAAATTCAGTGAAATGTTTAAATATGGATATTACAAGTATGGCAAAAGTTACAAAGCCAATTTTTTATAATCACTCTTAGATTATGACTGCGTATATTTAGAACGAGAAATGCTTTATATGCTAATTGTTAAACACACAAACAGCTGTTGAAAATAACTGAGATCAAATATAAACTTATGTAAAAAAAAAAATGCTACAAAATCACTAATTCTTGAATCTTGATTATTTAAAGAACTAAAAAGTAAATTATTTTTCTGCAATGATCAGATACCATATATGAATGCTAAAACAAATGTTGAAATAAAAATTAATTCATTGAAAAACACAAAAAAAAAAAAAAAAATGACAAACTGACAACAAGCAGTGCAGATATTAGTTGGATGATGTGGAGACATTCCAAACTATAAATTCTACACCTTGCAAGTACCAAGATTTAAAAAGCAGCCAATGAATGCTTCACAATTAGCTGCCAAGGGTACAATACAACGCCAAATGATAATAAAAATAAAATAAAAGTGAATATGTTAAAATTGAATTTATTTTTTAAGAAAAATTCACTATGTTTATTAAAAATTTAATTAAATATATATATATATATATCATTTTAAACAAATAACAATTTAATGAATGCAAAATTTGCAATTATAAGAGCATAGATGCAGTTCATTCATGCACTTGCAATTTTTAGCAGACAGGAGTACCTAAGTAATATATAATATCTTCTTGAAATGGAAAGGGATTCCGAAAAATGAACTTTATTTTCTAAACCTAAATTAGGGGTCATTTATATCTAAAGTATAAGAGATTCCTGTAAGTAATGTTCAAAAGTTGTTTTTTTACACAATTTAATGAAAAGATTTCTATAAAAATTGTAATATATCTCTATTTTTTTTTTTTAACTTTCATTGCCAGAAATTTTTCTGTTACTGGTATCTAGGTGAAATTTGAAAAAAAAATTGTATTTTAAATTTACTGTTATAAATCTATAAAAAACTAACATTCGTAAAAACTTATTGAAATTTAAATTCTTACAGAATTTCATAAAAATTACAAGAGGTGTGTATATATATATATTTATATGTATATGCATATTTTATACATTTTTTTCCTATACACCAGTCAAAAAATAAAATTATACAAATTTGCTTTTCTGGTTAACAAAGTGAGGTATATAGCATTGTTTTCACCTGTAGAAAGTTGAAAGAAAATTAATAAAAGAACATCTCTTAAGTCCGAAACTTCATCAATCTGTCACCGTTTTATAGTCAGCAAAGTAACTATCACAGAGTATTAGTTGCAAACAGTAACAAAAAAAGGGCTCAAAAGTTTTTTTTTATTAATTTACAATGAAACAATTTTTCAGATTTCAGAAAAGGCTACAAAACCCTGGTAAATTTCATAGCAAAGAGAAAAGAAGGAAGGGTATCAAGTTGAACAAACCTGGAATTAGCCTTAATAAAAGATGAATACATATAATAAGGTTTAAGATTCATTTCATGTATATCTTAATAAAAAAATTGTTATCACATGCTGACGATACAAATGTTATTTCTTTTATAGATATTTACACGCATAAAAATGAAATGGGTTACTTGTTGACGAAAGACTTTATAGTGTGCTTCTTAAGCGCAACAGTCTGGTAAAACAAACAAAAAAAGGAGGTCATGATCAGAATTTTTCACATAATAATCATTCAAGCTGTCAATTATATTGCGGTAAACAGGTAAAATATGATAAAACAAGCTTCAGAGTTTACAAAAGCATTAAAAAATACTTCTTGTAATGCCATTTTAATATTGGATACTTAGACAAAATGCTAAGTGAAAAAGTTCTCAATTACAGTTGATATAATTCTAAACTATATAATATTCAATGGCCGAATAACAAAGAATTCTATAAAACAAATATAGATCAGATTTAATAAAATTTTATGAAACAAAAGATGGCCAGAAAAAAAATACAATTGATAAAAGCATCAAAAGAATTCCGATAAAAATTATTTGAACCCAAAATAAAACATAAGGATGCAAATGAAATACACTGCAGGACTCCAGGGTTGTCTTAGTGAAATCTGGGATTTATTTGCTGCCTCTTGGTTTAATTAAAAGAAAACAAGTTCTAAAAGAAAAAAAAAATTACATTAATTGAGAAATTATGTTTAAAACAGGACTGAAAAAAAAAAAAAGTTATTTGATGAATAGAAACAAACAAGCACAAAATTCCGCTTAAGAATATTAAATTTTTCCACCTTTCTCAACCAGAAATTGAAAGGCAATTTAATAAGGGCAGGTTTTTTTTTTATCTTAAACATGCAGTTTGTGTATCACTTCTAAACTTATGTTAAGATGAATTTCAAGATATTCATAACCTAACTGATCACAGGCGATTAACAACAGATATCCTGTTTTACAAAGCATTTCTGAAAATGTAAAATTTTTTATTATGTTACTTAAGTCAAGTAGAAGTTAAAAAAAATTGTTCTATTTAACAAAGACTTCCTCATGTGCTACATAATTATATTTAGATTAGGAAATTGTCATTGCTATTCTGGGCTGCCTTAGAATTTAGACAAGTGGGGGATACTGGCTGGCTATTATTGCTGGAGGTGTCTTCCTCTTTTATTCGTGCAATGAATTCAGCAAATCCGGGCTCATTTTGTAGGCTTGAAATAGCAGCTCGAGAGGCTCGAACAAGCTCATTCTTGAGCAGGTGACATCGCTGCCTGTAGAAGTCGCGCTCTCTCACTGAAGCACTCAGCTGACGTTTCAGATCTGAAATCTGCTGAAGAAGAGATTTGTTAGTGGTTTCTAACTCACTCTTTTGTTGCATTCGCTTTGAGCGACAATTCTGAGCGTAGCCTCTATTTTTTAGAGTACGTCTTTTCTGTTTCAGTCTCTGGACTTCACTTTTGGGGCAACCCTGTAAGCGCCGGTTTAATTCTCGAACTGGTAATGAAACCAAATCGTCATCGTCGATGATGGAACTCTCAGGAGATAACGGATCGCCTGGAGAGTGAGCTGAATTTCTACGTGACTGCTTTGAAGAAGTGGCAGAACTACTGGCAACACTACGAGAATCATCCTCAACATCTAGCTCATCATCATCATAGTCCAAATCAAACTCGTTGTTACAACGGCCTGATAAATCTTGACTTTCTGATTTCACAGAAGGCGAAACAGGGTTGTGGTGAACATTAGCAGGCTCTAGAGATCTTAACAGCTCCTCTAATGGATTTAACTTACCATCTTTGTTGGTGCCGATGATACCAGAATCAGAACACTGAGAACCTAATTTTAAAAACCAGTCCTCGAAATAGCCTCGGTCTCCAAAGGTGCTGCCAAAACTTGATAGAGAGCGGGTCGGGGACGGGAGAGAAGTCTGCGATGTAGGGAGCGGGGTGCTGGGAGAAGGTGGGATAGAGTTAATGGGGGTATTTTGGGTACTGTTGAAATTACTACCGTTTACAGCTGATAATGTCGAGCTCAGAGGGGCGTGTAGCTGGCCGTTGACCTGACCTGTGACCCCAGCACCAGAACATGTCTGCTGCGGCTGAGAGGTTGCCGCACCACTGCAAAGCCCTAGCTCCGTTTTAACAATGGTGTTGTGCAACTGGTGCAAGTCGTGACCTTCCATAAAAAGATCGAAGCTCTCGATGTAACTTTCTGCAAGCTCGTCCATGATTGAATCTTTTCACAAGACCTAGTTGATTGTGTGAAAGTGAAAAAAAAAAGGTCCAATAAAGAGCCTGGTGGTTGCCTCGATCCCAGCACTAGGTCAATGTTAAAAGTAAAGCTGCACTAACAGGTCACACGAAATGTTATTAGAATTTTCGATAATTTATGCACGATTCCCGGCTAAGAATTTCACTAAAACAGTATCACAGTTTAGATCTAATCGTATCTATGGTTTACAAGTCAACTTAAAGCCAAACACAAACTTCGACGAAAGACACTAACGGGTTTTATTTTCCCCACTATAAAGAATGTTAGTACTGCTCCGTCTGAGAACTAAGGCAACGACAGGCGAGAAGGGGATCCCCGTCGGCTTATATATCGCCGGCAACGTCACCAGCAACTATTTCAGGATCGATGTTAAGTTCAGCCAATCGTTGAGCTCAGAAAACAATA
Source organism: Bulinus truncatus (assembly GCA_021962125.1). NCBI lineage: Eukaryota > Metazoa > Mollusca > Gastropoda > Planorbidae > Bulinus > Bulinus truncatus. The sequence goes on from JAGDYQ010000102.1 coordinate 713,415, forward strand.
TTTAAGGCAACTTGCTCAAGGCCTACCACGATAACGAGGTTAAGGTGATAGATGCTGGTTTTTACCGGTTTTTGAGATTTAAGGCATATCTTCATGTTATTTATTATTTTATTGCGAAAATAATATCAATTTCACAGGCTTACATTTTTTTAAATAATAGTAATAGAAAAAATGATATCTTAAAACTTATTCACTGAATAAACTATTGTTGTTAAAATATCTCAACCATCAATCAACACTACAACCCAAGTTAGAAATATTATGGTCAGTACTTATTTATTGCATTTAAGATTACATGCTGCAGATTGAGTTTTTTTTAGGTAATGTTTTAAAAAAAAAGTACTATAATTATAAGTAACCGGCACATAGCACGTGCCGTGGGCATGGAATGGATATGGCCTTTCCCTTCGACTTTGTTTATTTACCTAGTGATCGGGATAACAAAAACATTAAAGGCTGTAATATATCACATTACAATTAATTGTTTGTCCTTTTATTGTAATAAATTATTATAACTTTAGCCAAATATTTTAAATCCCCTCTCACGAGTGTTGTCCAGTGTGTGTTAACAGATTTGGGGGGGGGGGGGGATCAACTTTTACAGGTCATCGCTATAAATAGATTTTATTCTGCAGTAACAAATAACCACATCTGCCGGTCAGAGTGCGTGTTGCACAGGAGTGTTTGCAAAATTATTAAAGCCAATAGAATATTATTCTGTAAATTTTAAAGTCAATCCAATCTAAATTTCAGTAATTTTCTAAATAAAAAGATTAACAAATGCTAAAACGGGTAAACAAAAGAATTGTGTGTAAAAAGGGCAATGATAAAATTATTTTAACTAATTTCGGAAATATCCGATTAAAGTTTAACACATTCGCTATGATTTACACATACAAAGCACATGAAACACGTACAAAGCATTGGAATTAACGCACATGAAATCAGTGGAAATTGTAGCCAACTGTAATTAATTTTAAAATGAAATTAAAAAAAAATGACTGCTTTGATGTATTGTTTCTTTTTTAGTTTCTGCAGCTGTTTGAAAATCTAACTGCATTTAGAAATTTCACGACGTAACAACTAACATAATGATGAATTATTTTTATCTGCGCATTTTACCATTTCTAATGTTTACAATTTAAAAAAAAAAGAAATCTCTAAATGCAGTAAGCGCACAGTAATTAGTTACTTGTGGTTCTGATAAGAGTTGTTATTCATCTAACAAACACCTGAAGAAAACATCTTTATAAGATTAAAATGTATGTGTGTGTGTATATATGTATATATATATATATGAAGGGTCGATTTAAGCCAAGTCATTAGAGGTAGCCCAGGCCCGTAGCCAGGTCAAAGTAAGCAGGGGGGCACCAATACCCAGCAAGGGGGTACGTTCACATTTTAGTTACTTTATCTTTTACTTTTTCTTCTTTTTAAGAGGGGGGGGGGCACGAGGTAGCCTATCAATGAAATAGACTAGATAATTGTAAAGATTTTGAATATTCCTCCAAACAAAAAGTAAACAGGTTGTTAATACTGCATTTCCGCTATCCGTACACAACATGTCACAGTTAATAAAACCAAAATGCACTTGTACTATTTGTAAATAGTACATTATAAATTATTATAATATGCCTACAGTATGGAGGGCTCAACATGTAGACCTTTCATAATTTTCCTCTATAGTGAACATATTTTTCTATGGCTCATCACTTTTCACAAAATGTTTTGCTTTATATTAAAGTGCCTTCAAAACCTTATTCTCATCTAATGACTGCAGGCATTATGAAAAAAAATTGTACACCTAATTTCACCTGGAAAATTCACTTGGTTCTCACAGAGGATCAAACCCGGAACTCTCCGGTCAACAGTCAAGCGCTTTACACCTCTAGGCTATCCGTCAGTTTGTCTTAGGTGTTAGGTTTCTATTTCTACGAACATCACAATTGTAGATAAAACTACAAGGATCAAAATAGTTCCCTTAACCCTAACGGGCCATCAGGGCAGATGAATTGTAAAATTGTAAAATTCATCTGTTTCTATAACCTCGGCATATGAAGGGGTTGTGTGGTTAGCACACAACCCCTAGCCGCCTTTACTTCCCCAACTTAAACTCAGGTACCCATATAAAGCTGGGTGGACTTGTGGGACGACTTTGAAACACATTTTCACCTGGAAAAATTCCACATGGTCCTCACAGAGGATCGAACCCAGGACTCTCAGGTCAACAGTCGAGTATCTACACCACTCGGCCACCCTCTACAGGACCACCAGGCCCAGGGCAGATGAATTTAAAATTTAAAATTCATCTTTTTATAACCTCGCATATGAAGGGGTTGTGTGGTTCACAACCCCTCCACCTTTACTTCCCCACTTAAACTCAGTACCCATATAAAGCTGGGTGGACTTGTGGGAGACTTTAAACACATTTTCACTGAAAAATTCCAATACCTAAGGATAACCCAGGATTATACAGTCGAGGTATTCACCATCGGCCCCTCCCCCCAAGGATCAAGTTATGATTATATTCTTTAAATAACAATTGGATCAGCATCCCCATGCATGGTTGAGAATGTTTTTCTTAATGAGAATAAGCAGGTTCACAAATATTTACATTAAAAGTATTATTTACTACTTATTAAAGATACAAAACAACAACAAATAATTGGGTAAAATTTATTTATTTTGATTGCAACTGTATTAATATTTGTTTAACAAAATTAGTATGTAAAAAAAAGACAATATTTCTAAAAAAAAATTAATATAAAAACAATGTATGGAAGTAGACATTTAAATGCATAATTATGAGATTAAAAAAATTTACACATAGTTGATAGATTTAATGTACATTTTAAACACATAAAAAGTTACAGATGTTCTGCATTGTAACCGGAGAAATAATTTTGTATTGTACCAAAACCAATGAGAATTATTAACCTGAACTAAGAATGACCATTTATAATTATTCAACTGAACATTGACTGACCAGTTCAAATTTTTAATCTGAACCAAAACTAACCATTTAGAATTATTAATCTGAACTAAAACTGACAATTTAGAATTTATCAACTGTTTAAAATTACTATTTACAATTATTAATCTAAACTACAACTGACCACTTATAATTATTCAACTGAGCATAAACTGAGAATTTAGAATTATTAATATTTAATTATTAGGAGCTGCTTTGCTAAATTAGCACAAAATTAAAATATTTAATCAAAATTAACGTGTTTAATCGACACAAACTAATTAATGTATTGTTTGTATTCAAACAAGATTGCCTGTCATTATATTCTAGTGGTAGCCAAATATGAAGCTGCATGCAGCTCTTCTGTGTGTTTTGTGTGGCTCCCAAAAAGCGACTCTCTATTAATTTATGAATTATAATAGATTATGAGTAAATAAATATTGTTTAATTGACGGATAGAATTTTTACTAAATAAAAAAAAGCTGTTGTGTGACCCATTATTCTATAAAATGGCACGAGTCAGTTTATGACTAAGTTTGTCCATCAACAAATGGCAAGAATCAGCAGATGTTAAATAATTGTATCATTCAAGGTCAGAAAATAGAATTAAGAAATTTAAAACCATCTGGCTGCTAAGATTCCTATGTTTACATTTTCTTTCTTGGTTGTTCTGATCCTATCTGATAAATTTCTGTCTTTAGAATTAGGTTATTTAAAGACAACATCTTGATTTTTTTAAACAGCATTTGGGTAACATTAATGTATTTAGGTGTTGTGTTAAAATCATTTACTGCAAAGTTTTTTAAATGTATTAAATGGAGATTAATCAGCAGCCCTAATAATAATATATTAAAAATTTTGAACTATCATTAAAAGAATCATAACTAATCATCTGAATATTTAGAACTAACCTACTAAACAAGGATTGAATATTTGCTGTGACAATTTCGAAATCCCCAAAAGGAAAAGAATCTTTAAAGGCCATCATGGAAAATCTCCCACCACCATTCAGGCAGTTCAATCAAAATATTAACAGATCATATTTATATCTTAGCTACCCTAGTGTTTGTTGGTAATTATTCATTAGCTGTCAGAAGTGAATGCACCTTATAGTCCAGATCCTGAAACTCGTTAACTAATATTAGAATGGGTGTGCCTGTGCTGCCTTTCTTATAATTCCTTCATAACACAGGCTGCAGTATCACTATTGAGGCACCCAGGCGTCCATAGGTTAATGACATCACTGGGAATTAAAACTTGTACTCACAGCAACACCATAATGAAGAAGCTCAAGACATCAACATAAAAATGCTACCCTTTTAAGGCACTAAGACAGCTTTAGAGAAATAAGTTGAAATTAAGCTTGAGTTAGCAGTCTAGCAAGTGAGAGTGCAGCCTTTTTTGGTAATCAATTCTTCCACCTATTACAAATATACTTATTTCAACACAGGTCTGTATAAAGCCAGTATTCTATACAAAGATTATAAGCCACATATTTACTATACATCATTGGCTATGTAAGACCATTTAAGTGATGCGAATATAATTCAGATGAAAGATAGAAACAGTAGATACTGCCAGCTATAGATTGGACATTTTACATTACCTCATAAATTATTTCAACTTATTTTTTCTAATATCACAATCAAATATACTTAACTGAATATTTTTATAGCTAGTGAAATGAAAATGGCAAAAATAGATTGAACGAAACTGGTTTTACTTATAAAACTACATTAATTTTTTTATTTATTTGAAAACCATGATACTAATTTGGTGCTCAGCAAATTCTTAATGTCTTTCGCACTTCCTGAACTTTTTTTTTTTTTCTCATGAAATTTTCTTAATAGAAAAAAAAAACATGATGGCCAAACTGAAGAGAAAAAAATTCAGTTGAGTTCTACAGTGAGCAAAAAATAAACAAAAAAGAAAACTATCAAAATAACCTAAATTTTTATATTTCTGATGGTTTTACTTACCTTATGGTCATACAAAGTTATAATCTCAAACTTGTCCAGCTTTTCATTTCTCTTATAGGGCATGTTTATTAACATTTCTTAGAGCTGAGAGAGAAAAGATGGGGTGATTTTCAATGATGTAACTGGCTCACTTGTATTAGTTGTTTTCAATGAGTCAACAATTGGGGTGCTCACTTTGGCTAAAGTAGACTCAGATAATGGGTAAGATGCCGGAGCAGACTGGAACCCTGGTCTTCTAGTAGAAAGGTCATTTACAGGAACTGTCAAGTCACTAGGAAGTAATGATATAAAAGATGTATTGGATGATGATAATGATGTGGACTTCAAGATGAGTTCTTTAGGTGGCTTTAATTGTGATGTGGGCGTCATGTCTTCCTGCTCTGCAGTCAGTGATATGTAAGATGGCTGAGCAACAATTGGTCTCGACTTAGCACAGTTGACAATAGTATGCTTCACTGCTGATTGTTTTGGCACCTTTTCAACCGTTTCACTATTTAAAAAAAAAAACATCAATAAACAATTGAATGATAACTTGTATTCAGTTTGAAAAGAAATTATGGTCTTGTTAAATTCTATACCTTCTAAGCCGCAAACAAAACAAAATATTAAAAAATAGAAAGAAATATGAGCTTTGCTTACTACAGTTACAAAATGGTTACAAAATACCTCTAAACTAATAACTTTTTTTTTAAATTTTGTAATTCAATCTTTGATGATTTGCATAACCAGTTCCCACATGTTATGCTAAACTATTTTTTTTTAATGGTTTACTGTAGCATTAACAGAGATTAAAAAAAAAAGGGATATTTTTTCTACTGACAGCTGTTACAGCTGTTGACAAACTATGTATATACCAGCTGTAGGCTGGCCTTTTTTTTATATATCGTACTAAGTTAGCGAAGGATGGTTTTAAATAGACATGACTGAAGGGGGTCAGATATCTTAAGCTTTTGTTTAGAAACATTCAGAAATTCTATTAAACGTTTTTAATAATGATTAGGAAAAAGCATAATGATACTAAATTTCTTATAAATTATAGATCAGTTTACAAATAAGCAACAAATACTTATAAAACTATATACACTTTACACGTATAGGTTTACAAAAATATGACAAAAATATATAACTATATATAGGTTTACACTAAAAAAAGAACAGTAAAGTTATTAAATAAAACATTTTAATTTTAAATCTATTTTTAAAAGTATTCAGTGATTTATTTTTTAATTAAAAAAAAAAAAAAAACTTTCCACATTGACTCTACACTTTCAGTAACATTTCCATGTTATAATCAATCCATAGTTTATTGTTGGCTAGCTGATAACAAATGACTTCACCTGGGGGTTAAAGAAGATTTGGAGTTTGTTGATTGATCTTTCTGTCTCTGTCTATGTAACATGGGACAATTCACACCCCGGAGGCAGGTCCCAGTGAAGGAAAAAGTTGGACAAACAAAGGAATGTAGCTTCTTACACTGATGATAAAGTATGTTATCAATATTAGGATAAATAAAATCAAGCTTCTAATCAGTTCAAAATAATTTTACAATGATATAAAAAAAATAGGATATGCTTAACATGCATATAAAAAAAAAAAGTCCATTTTACTGTTTAAAAAAGTAACATTGTCATTGGATAAAATGTCTACAAATCTTTGATAAAAACATTCTTTGATATTCACTAAAAAGTAGGCTCTTTACTAACCACCAGTCAAAATATGTAAACTTTAATAGTACAATTAAAATAACAACAATGAAAAGAATAAGTCTCCAGTTACACACTCATGCTCTCCCCTGCCCATACATACCATACCGTTATACACCCCACAGCGCACACAGTCACTCTGTGACATCAAAACAATGAGATAAAGTAATATTTCATCTTTCAGGTATTAAGTACATACATGTATTATTTTTCTAGCACCAATAACAACAATATTCATGAAACAAATTGCAAGTAAAATCACTGATTACATTTTTTTTTGACACTTGTTTGACACCAAGTAATTTTGAAAATAATTATTTTAACATATTAATGCTAAAATTATTTCCAATGGACGATAAAGCAATGGTAAATAATCTTTACACTTATGTATGTATTGAAAAGGGGGTATAAAATTTACTTAAATCAAGAATGTCATTTTCAATGAAAAAAGTTTCATACAAATTGTCTAATTCTTTATTAATAAGAATACTACTTCTCTGCAGTAGCTATACTTACCTTATCACCTAAAGAACAAAAACCATTTAAGAAATCTCTACAGACTGAAGCATCTGGGTTTACTTTGACATGAAGATACGGACACTGTTCGCGAGAACATGAGCCTCTCAGATAATACAAACAAACTGGCATCTTGTTTATTGAAGCTTTATGGGTGAATGGACATTGAGCTTCATCACATTTACCACGCAAGAATCTAAGAGTTAAACAAATAATATAAACAAAGATCAAAATCTTAAGACTCTTAGAATTAATCAAAGATTATGTAAAATAACTCTTGATAGAAATTCTAAATGGTGAAATAAAAAAAAAAATGATATGTAAACTACACAATTTGAATTGAATATTTAGAAAAAATTCTCCAGGAAAAACTTATCTGCTTGAAAAAAAAACCCAGTTTATTCATCAGCTTAACTTGCCCAAGCATATGTTTATTGGTTCCACAATGCAGTCTCAAATATAATAATGTATATATATCAGTGAATGTGATGACATATACTCTCTACTAGAAGATTTCATTTTTTCACTTTAGAGCACAATTTTTATACAACTGACTATGTTGCAGGAGTTTTTTTTTTCCAGTTTTAATTTCTCATAGGAAAATGGCAATGTAGAGTATATTTATATAAAAACTAAGGCTAATTATTAAACTATTTGTGACACGCAATACTGTATACAATTTAAAACTTAAACACAACTCACATCACATAAAAACTTATAATTTTCAAATGGTCAGGTTCATCTTACCGAGTACAAACAGCTACTTTTAGTGGGTCATGTATATAAGGACAGCTATCACCCCTAACACATTTACCAAAACGACCAAAAAAAAGGCAGTGCTGCTTCTGACTTTTACTTCTCCGGTTATCTTTTTTGGATTTGGCAGTAGCAATAGCAATACTGCGATAAACTGCACGACTGTGTAATAAAATGAAAAATTTTAATCAAATACTTAATAAACAAAATCTTTTGTAGCATTTAATTTGTTTATTGTTAGTAGTGATTTATTAGTTAATGTATTAGTATTTGCTTACAGCCAGACACCGCTTAGATGTTCTGATTTAAGTATATTTTTTCCAGATTAAAAATTTTTCATTAAAAAAATTTTTTTTTGTGGTCCAGACACATTAAAACTAGATCTGTTAAAATCTCAATTCTGTAGTATTCCTATGGTAGCGAGATAGGTATAAGACATTAAGTGTGTAGTAAATGCATAAAAGTAAGTCTTCAAAACAACTGAAAAAAAATGTTTCAGTTTTTAAGGTTGTTTGTTTAAATGGAAAAAAAAAATTTTTAAATGAAAAATCAAAAAGAAAATTGTGAGCATTTCGCCTTAAAAATTTTTAGAAGCAAATAACTTTTCTAATATATCTGTATTAAGCGGCGTATGACTGTTTAAAAAAAAGGAACAGTAACAGATATAATGTCAATATATCATTTTATATAAAAAAAAAAACCTGGCAGCAAGGCGGGCATTTTCGTCACAATGCTTAGTATCCAGTTGTTTAGACTCATAAGGTGTGCTGGGTTTGGCTGAGATTCATAGCAAAATATAATAAAATCTTAAGATAAGAATCTTAGAATAGAACTTTACATGAAATATTTCTACTGCTGTTTATATATTTTTTTTAAAGTTTACTGGCAAATAATAATAAAAAAAATTTTTTTTTGTAAATTTCTTACCAAAGACTGCTCTGCTTAATTTTTTTCCTTTTGAATCAACATTAAAATGAACACCTTGTAAAGAAATTAATTTCATCTTCTGCATTCTCCAGCCTGAGATAGAAAAATGAATTAATAAAAATTAAAATAAAAGTAATTATTTAAAGAGATCTTTTGATATAAGGGACCCAAGTTCCAAAGTAACTTACTTTTGTGAAATGTTTTTTTTTTAAAATCATACAAGTCATGTGAGTCTGTTATGTTCTGCAGTGAGGAGCTGGAAACCGGTCTTTTTATTCTAGTCAGTTTTCTTTTATTTGACTGGTAGAGATGATCTCCTATTGAAACTAAACTTTTTGTATTCCTTTTCAGTGTCTTGTTTCTTACACGCATCCAAACATGCTTCTGCATTTTAAAACTACAGATAAAATTGAAACATGATACATGTACTCACATAGATTGGTCATTTGTTCTTTAATAAGTAGATATTAATCAAAGGTTAAGAGTGTTTCAGTACATGAAACTTCTTCAGGTGACACTAAAATTTTTAATAGCCAAGTTGTCATTAAACATTTATAAATGATTTAACTTAGCAGTAAAACACAATACCTTTGTAATACTGCATGTTTTCATCTTAGTATGGTGTTACCCCCCCCCCATTATAATATAAAATGTATTTGTGTAAATATGATTTAAACTTATATCCTGATGTACTTAATCAGTCTTTCCAAAACAAAAAGCAACAACTTAGGAAAATAGATATGTTATGGCCAATGTACCAACTGGCTGGGTGCAGCTGGCTAAAGCTCTCAGTGACAATGTGAACAGTATCGTATGAAAGAGATAAAGTCAACTACAACAATTTGTTGAGTGGGTAAAAACATTGAAGCAAGATAAATTTATTGCAAACAGATTGTCAACCGAGAAATAGCCAAATGCTTAATTTAATAAGAATAGATATCGACAACAGTTGACATTTGTAATTCTTTTGATACTCATTTAAAAAATCAATTATTTTTCTCTGTTCATCCCTTGTTAAAAACAAGAAAAAAATTGTCATAAACTAAGTCAGATTGAGCTTTTGTTTTGCATCACGGAGTTAAAATATTTAAAATGATAAATCATATTTCTGTGTCATCATTTGTTGCAACATGATGAATACTTGTGACTTATAGAGTTTCAAAATTGTTTATTCATTTTTAGCTTTACAACAATTTGTTGGGCACTTAGTAGTGCAGTTGAGTTAAGTGTAGCCTTGGCCACCTGTCAATGACAGAAATGCAACAATGCAAAGATTTTTCTTCTTAACAATGGATTCTGGAGTAAGCAATTTATCAAGCAACATTGAAAACTCACATCTGGAGTATAACTACTCTAGAAGGCCATATTATGTACATAGTATGTAAAAATCTCCTTCAAAACTTATAAGAACTGCAAGTACACTTCTTGGTTCACCACGTCCTCTGTCAACCAGCACTGTTTCTATGGACTGGAGACCTGGGCGGTTCATACGTCCCCTGTCAACCAGCACTGTTTCTATGGACTGGAGACCTAGGTAGTTCATACGTCCCCTAGATCACCATGTCCTCTGTCAACCAGCACTGTTTCTATGGACTGGAGACCTAGGTAGTTCATATGTCCCCTGGATCACCATGTCCTCTGTCAACCAGCACTGTTTCTATGGACTGGAGACCTAGGCGGTTCATACATTCCCTGATATTAGGGGGCTGTTGCTTGAGTTTTTTTAATTTCACAAATAAAATTTATAATTTATTCAGGTTATTTTGAAAGTTTACATTTGCAGCTAGAAGGCAAAATATTTGCCCAAGTGGACAATTTTTTTTAATCTAACAGGCCTTTTCTAAACAATGAAATGATCTTTTTAGTATGACGCAGCTAAATGTAAGTTGAAAGCTACAAAAAAAAAAAAAAAAGGCTAATACATGTATAAGCTACTGATCTGTTCTTTATTATTTAATGTTTTTTGAGACAAAGACTGCAAGGAAATTTCTCTCCATTTCCTTCATTAGTGATTTCACATAATGAGTGAATGTTTCTGGCACAGAGTGGTTTGAACTGCACTGGTGGCAATAAATGTAATTCCACTCTACAGTAATAGTGGTCAATAATTTGCAATTCCACTCTAAGGCAATAGTGGTCACCTTAGCAATAATTTATTTACCCTTCTACAAATCAGTGTGAATAAATCCAAGGCTTTTTTTTAACATATTCCATTTAACTAATTAAGCAATTAAAATAGCTTCCAATTAGTAAAAATCTACTCTTGAAATTTCCCACTATACTAATCATACAACCAACAAAACCAATTATATTAAATAAAGGTAGTGGTCGATCTGTTTGCAATAAATTTATTCACTCATTGGCACCCAGCCATTGTTGAATGGTCGGACTGCGCATATTGACCTTAACAGAAACATAAAATGTATGCCAGAGAAAGCATTTCTTAGCACTGTAATTTTTTTTATTTACCTGGAATATTTGTGAGTAAGCCTAAATGTCTGCCTCAGTTTCAGCCTCCTTAAGTTATGAGTCTGAAGGTTTGTCCGTGACCATTTGAACTGAGAGCTATCATTATAATCTGTGACAAAAATGTAAACAGTTGAAATAAAAGATTACTTATGCTATAAAACCTTAAGACAAAAGATAACAGGATACATGGTATAAACTTCCTTTTTAACACAGTTAAATAAAAAAAAAATAGTAAGAAATATTTTAAAATAGCATATGAACTTACAAGAGATAGTATCTGTGTCATCTGTTTGGCTCCCATGCCACTTGTTTCTAGCAGCACTGTCAGGTCTTCTGTCCAGTTTCATCATACTTTTACCTGGTAATGTTTTAATCCTCTCAATATTTCTTTTGTCTAGCTTTAGCTTACTTGCATTGTATTTTGTGTCACTGGCACATGAAAAATGAGTCACTGTTTGATTTTTTTTCAGATCATAGGAAGGACCATGAAACAAGAAAGGTGACTTTTTAAGTGCAGAGGTTGGGGAAAGTCTTTTTAATTTGTACTTGCTAACAAGTCTGGCAGCACTCTGTATCTTTAATGTTGGTGTTTTTCTCACAGAAATAAGGTTAAGTTTTTTGTTACAGGAAGTGGGCGTCAGTGGATCAGAAATCGGATGACAGCCACTCTTAGCCATATTTTCATTAAATGAAGGAGCCATTTTAACAGCTGAAGTAGGAGATAGCCTTTTTAGCTTATACTTGCTGACAAGTCTGGCTGGATTTTGGTGAGTGGTTATTGAAGTTTTCTGGGTAGCTTTCTGCACGGATGATTCAAATGAGGCAACACAAGAGACAGTCTTTATGTTTGACAGATTTCCATCATTTGTAGCAACCTTATTAACTGATTCCCCTCTATTTTTTACCAGTTTAAATCTGCTTTGTAAGCTATTTTGATTGAGCAAATCATTCTGTGCTTTGGAGTTTTCCACAATAGTCTTAGATGCTGAGAGAATACTAGTTTCATATGAAATTTGTTTCTGAAATAAAGCCTTTTTTGCTGAGGGAACTGATTTAGAAGATTCACTGAAAACAATTTTTCTCTTATCAGGGGAAGCGTACCCAGGGATATTTAAATGCTCCTTTTCAATTTTATTCATCACTTTGGGTTTGGCTAATACTTGCCTGTTTTTAGAACGATGATCAATGGACCCAGTTTTCATCTCAGAAAATACTTCTGCACAAGATGGTACACTGCTTAATGCAGCTCTTCCAGCAACTGATGAAGATGTTTTTCTGACTTTATCATTGAAGGCATTCTTTGTCAGCTGTATGTCTGAAAATTTTCCACTGTGAAATATCCCATGTGTTTTTTTCATGCCAGCAGCTGATAATGGCTTGAGTTGAGTAGATTTATCTTGCACTTTATTTCGTGCCAAGATCTGACTTTGCTTGAATTCAATGTCATTCTTCATGTAGCGGATTTTGAGTTCCATTTCTTCCAAGTAATCTAAATACATTTCAGAGGATTTAGAAGTTGAGCTTACATCAGAAGATTTGTTGGTAAGTAACTTTTTAGAACTATTTACATTTTGGGTGGTTGTATTGTTTTCAGCAAATTGACTTTTGCTGTTATTTCCAGAACTATCCATTACAGTATTTTTCTCTCCTAATAAAACCATTCTAGAAGTCTGTGCCATTACAGTGCCCGTTTCCTCTTTAAAAAAAATGCATTATAAATAGGTAATGTTATATCATATAATCTTCCTCTATCTAAATATATATATATATATTAGGGTGATTCAAAACAATATGGTAAAAAATTAAATTTTGAATTTAACTTTGGGCACCCCCCAAAAATGTTCCAATATATGAAAAAAAAATTCAGTACAAATTTTAAATTTTTTGGACAATATTAAGAGGGTGCTACCGCCATGTTTAGTTTTAACAAATAATAATAATGAAAAAATCAGTATATTTATTACCAGTTAAACAAATCTAAAGTTATTTTACTTGTTTAATAAAAAGTATGCAAACAATTAAATTAATAGTTAAATTTTGGTTCAACTGCACCAATGTTGACTTGTTCCTGTCTGGGCAGTTCTGTCTATACTGTTTCACACCCTCAGCAGGTACTGTTTCTGTTCTTCATTGTTTGTGTGAAGTTTATTGTAATCTTACATGACAGCTACTTCAAGTTCTGCTATGTCATTCACAACTCTGAGAGAGGATAGTTCAGCATTTGCTTTTTTGAAGGTTTCATTGGTCTCCCAACTATCTGGATCACTGCTCAAAATTCAGATGACAGTCCAAAAATGGCAAAATACAAAAGGTGTTATTTGAAACAAAATCATCAAGTTCTTTGAATTCTATCAGAGATTGATCCCAATTGTTGTTTTTTTCAAAGAGCCAGGTAAACCATTTGTTTTCAAACATCTCACCATTTTCTGTTTTATGTCAAGTGGTACTTCATCCTCAAAAAAAGCCAATGCAACAAGTTCTTCTGATAAATACCAGAGGTGTCTTAGAAATTTTTTCAAAGCCACCGCTGAAATCTGTGAATCAGGATAGCTGCAAGCAAATACTTAAATGATACAATAAGTTTTATAATATTAACAATTTCACTATTCACTTGGTACATTAAATTAATTAGTCCAACTAATATTAACCCTCACCCTAAGCTTTGTAGGCTTTTGATAAGCCAAAGATCATTTCGAGGAGCTGAAATGGCTGATGGTGCTGTAAACCAGGCTGTAGTGTAAATTCTTGTGGCAAAAATGCATATGTTTCTGAGACCCCGGTCTTCTTTTGCTGTGAGTCGAAATTGGGCCCGAAATAGTCATATTTTGATGGCATATATGGCTTTGGCCATCCACCTAGCACGATGAAGTCCAGCTGGTTGTTTAAATGATATACATTTTGCTGGAATTCCTCCAAGATAAAAAATGACTAAGTCAAGTAGCTTTCGGTAATCATCACGAGGTTGAAAAGTTGTGAGCTGTTTTTGTGTAAATTTGATAATTTCTTCAGCAATGTCAACAACAACTGATGTACTAGACTCCTCTGTTAAAACAGTCTGAGATGTTGATTTATCAATTAGTGGCAAGTGTTGTTTAAATCGCTTAAAGATTGCTATGTCTGAACTTGTAGAAGGACCAAATGAATGCTTCACACCTGCTTCCAACATAATTTCAAGCATATGATGACGACAGGCCAGTCACAACATTTCCTTCTGCATCTTTCGCTCCAGTAGGTCACATGCTCCATTGAATTTTGCTCTACTACTGGACATCTTTATTAAACTAGTTGAAACGATTTTAAGAGATAAAATACAAAAATCTCAGTGATATTATAATATTGATTTTGTGTAAACGTGGCCAAAGAAATTAGACAAAAAAATTTAACAAAGAATAATCAACAGCAAAGATTAAAATTAACTGAAATAAATAAGAGTGGCATTGTATCTTCATCATTTCACACAATTAATAATATGTTTTGGGCATAGTCAGTCAGGCAGTCACGTTATTACCAACAAGGGGTAAAATAATTAAAATGTGTAAAATTCACAATGTGGTAGCAACCATTAAACATGTGTCAAAATCAATAAAAATTTTACTGATTTATTTTTTCATATATTGGAACATTTTTAGATGGTGCCCCATGAAAAATTCAAAACTTCATTTTTTTGAATCACCCTAATATATATATATATATATATATATATATATATATATATAAACACACATGCAATATTTAGACATATAAAAACAAATAAACAAGTATATTTAATTATGTATAGTAATATAGACAATTGACAAACAAAATCAATAGATTAAAAAACGCCCATGCTATATGAAACAGCTGATAAAAAAAATAATAGATTAGTCTATGCCCCAAGATTAGTTTAAACTACTGATTCTAATAATTTCTGACTCAAATATAATAAAAATCAGTTGCAAAATCAGAAAGAAGTTGGATTAAAATTCTAACCCAATTTTCAATTCTTGATTCCAATGAATGGTCACTTACTAAAATACTAAATATATTTTTGATATTTATTAAAGAATATCTTAGATAAAATGGGAATTTTTATTTAGTTACTCAACAGACAATATAAAAAAAAGTGAATACTTTGTGGTGGGACAACTATGCATTGTGGATGTTTGTTACTTTCTTTGGGCAGTGCTGGTGTTTGGCCAAGAAATAACACTAATCGCTTTGAATTGGATGCATTCAGTCCCTGTTTAGTGGGAGTGTTGGTCTGTTGCGTCAGTATTGTGGTATCAGTATAAGTGTACTGTACACCATTTAAAATATGACTCAAACTATCCTGATCACATGAAAAATTAGAAAGTGTATTTAAAGTGTTTGAGCTTGTAGCAATGCTGTTTGCAGGTGGAATGACTATACGACGAGAAGTTTCTTCAAAAAAAGCTCTTTTCCTGCACATGGAGTCATTTTTCTCTGGCATTTCAACATGAGCGCAAACACCTCTTGAAGGGCTAAAAAAAAAAAGGAAAAATAAAAATGTGTAAAACTGATTATGTTTAAAGAGGTTAATTTGATAAACTATTGTTTCTTTTTAAAGCTACATAATAAACAGAAAAGATGCTTTACTTTTCCACCAAGATTATTAGTTTTAGTTTTATTAAACTTTCAGACTAATGCAAGCTAAAAGTCTCAAAATAGGAAACGATTGATTGTGTGATACAGACTGCTCTATTGACAACCTGATGATCATGGTGAATGCTAGTAAAAGTTTCCAAGCCTAGACATCTTAAAATGGGTACTTGACAATATTTAGGGAAAGTTAGGGTGTTATGACATTATGCTAGCCACACAATCCTAGTATGCAGTGGCTAAGTAACAGATAAAATCAACATTTTATCCATGAACGATTGTGGAACATAGGCTGTAAAGGGAATCTTTTTTTTTCCAAACTAATCTATATATATAAAAAAGAATGTATGTTTGGTTGTTGGTTTGTCTAGCATGAAAATCCACATTGGTGAACCAAAAAAAAAAGCCATGTTGCTATTTATTTATCTTTTAAATTGTCTAGATTAAAATATTTTTGTAATTTAAAGATTTATATTTTTGGGTGACTTTTCTTCTCGAAAAACAGGAACTCTTTCGATGTTAGCTGACGAGAATCAGCCGGTTGTGCACAGTTCTTGGCGTTGAAAATGGGGCAGGGCTGAAAAGTGAAGTAAGTGTATTTTTTAATTTTGGGTCAAAGAAGAGTAACAGCTTCAAATTTAATACCTGTATGTAACTCATTTCAGGATGTAAAAAAACTTTATCTTTATTTTGGTAGTATTTTAAGTCTCATCAATTGATTTGGTTTCTTTGATAGATGCCATTGCAAGCTTGTGTTTTCTTCGCCACAACGCTGCGAGCCAGTTACATTTTTCCATTCAAGTTCCCTACTTATGATGTGACACCAAGAGTACAATTTACTTTTTATCAGTGCCATCCACCCAATTTGAAAAGTGCAAAAACATTAAACAGCACTCATTGATGCCTCTCCCAAGTGTGGCATCCTTCCTACGCTACTTACACCAGGTAAAACTTGTATCTCCCCTCCCTATGTGAGTGACTAATAAAATGCAACCTAGCTTTTTTTTCCCCTTCCCACTTGGCTTGCCCAGGTAAAACTTTCATCTCTTTGATGAGAAAAAATTTCAGCTTGTAGTGGAACTCAAGAATCTAAGTTTAATACCTTTTGTTTAATATTTGTGAACAAAAACCTGATTTAAATTGCACTTAAATATAATTTTCTATTCTTTTCCTCCATTTAAGTTACCCATAATCAAAGATGTCATTTTAGTTTAAGTCAGTGACTTACAAACAGTATTAACTGTTAAAATGTAATAAAAATAGAGAATGAAGATGTAAAATAGATACATTTTTTTAACCTACAGATTTTTAACAATAAAATGTTTTATTATGAGCGAGCGACCTAAAATTTAAAAAATTCTTTAATTAAAAAAAAAAAAAGATTTTTTACAAAACTAAATAAAAAAAAGGAATATCTATGACTGTGCCCAAATAGTTTAATACAGCTGTTCTCAACCGATGGAATGCATATGAGAAAGGTTATTCAGGGGTACGCAGCAACATATAAATTTTGTTTAAAACAACCAATTATTTGAAGACTGTCGCCAGTTTTGCTGCGTGACTCACCACCTAACCACGTGCCAAAGTATCCTATTGGAAAGGTAAGCACATTTCATTATGAAAATAAGTAAATTTATTTTCAAAACTTAATGTGATGACATACTTTGAGGTGCAGTCATGAAAAATGTTGAGAACCACTGCTTTAACGTGTAACCCTATTTATAAAATATGTATTAATAGAAAGAACGCTAGATTAGAAATTAGTTTTGTCTACGAAGATTGGTTAAAGTGACAAAGGCAAATCCACATATATTCATCAATCCGTGTCATGATGGTATTTTTGTTGTAGATACATGGTGATGTGGTAGAATGAGCAGGCTGAGAATAGAAGAAACATATAACTCACACTGGAAAGAACAGCCATAAAATGTAAAGTCGTATACGTTCATGATTTTATTACATAACACAGGAAAATAACAAATGAAATAAACATCTTGTAAGAAAATGGTATTACATTTTACTTCACAACATATTTCTTCTAAGTATCTTTTATAAAATTCAAGATGTCTAACGATTATACACAGCAGTTAAAAAATTGTGACAGGGACATAAGGACCCACACAGAAACCAGTATCATTTTCCTGACTCACTTGTAGAGAAAGAAAACCTAAAATTAATTCTACTCTTCTCAATGAGGTAATAATTAAGTTATTTTTTTTTGGTGACCCACATCATATTCCCTTGCAACCCTCTGATGCCCCTCTGAGAAATAATTTATTCTTTTACTTTTTAGTACATTTTAATAAAAGCATATTTTAAATAAGTTCTTTTTAATAACTTGTTTTATTTTAAATCAGCCATCAATAATGAGTTTGTAGTTTGTACCATAGGCCCTATAAAATATAAACATTCTAAAATAACAGAACGTAGCCCTATAATATTATATGACATAAATAATTACAATTATTAAAACACAGTGGCTACGGATACGAAAAAAGTATCCCATATTTTTTTTTCTTCGGGGTACGAAAAAAGATGTGCGTATTTTTTAGCGATATGATGCTAACCCTAACCATAACCCTTTTTTTTTCAGATAGCGATATGATGCTATCCCTAACCCTAACCCCCTAACCCTAACCAAACCCTAACCCCCCTATCCCTAACCCTAACCCTTTTTTTTTCAGAATGTATCCTTTTAGTTAATAAAGTCGGACGAATAAAACAAAAAAATATGCGCTAAATTAGTATCTATTATTCTGAAAAAAAAAAAATTTCTCTGACGGGAATCGAACCCACACATAGTCAGCCAAAATTGAGTCATGGCCAAGCGAGTAACCCATTGTGCTAGCAAGCCACACAAACAGAGCCTCAACATAATAGGTTATGTTTTCAATTTCAAAGTCTATTTTCGTACCCCGGAAAAAAAAAATACGGAGTACTTTTTTCGTACCCGTAGCTTAAGCGTTATTAAAAACGAAGTGGCTATGCTTCCAACTAGACGGAATGATTTTTTTCTATGATCTATCGATAGATGTGTGCATGGGTGACAATTGCAATTATTCTTTTCTTTTTCGGATTCCGTCCAAGCCTAACAAAGTCAGGACTATACTTAACTGTCTAAATAATAAGTAAAGTAAAGCATACTAATAATCCTATAAAGTCTATATTTTTTACGCATCATTATGAATGATTCAAAAGCCCAAGGCCATGATTGTACATTGTTGATGAATTTTCAAATATTATTTATTAATTGTAGAAACTGAAAGGTATCATAAAAATGGTTTTAAAATTGTATATTAATAGTTCACTGAATATTACAATATATCCATGATTTTTGAATAGACAATGGAATGATTTTAATGGGACAGGCTACGCTTACGTCAAGACGTAATTCGTATTTTTTTTTTCGGATTACGTCAATAGATATTTCTCCACACCCTAACACTGTCCCTAACCCTAACCTTATCCCTAACCCTATCCTAACCCTAAACCTAATGCTAACCCTAATATAATTGCCGGTACCCGAAAAAAATGAGAAATAATAGAATGGCGCTTGACGTAATTCTTATTTTTTTTTCGGATTACGTCAATAGATATTTCTCCACACACTAATACTGTCCCTAACCCTATACCTAACCCTAATGCTAACCCTAATATAATTGCCGGTACCCGAAAAAAATGAGAAATAATAGAATGGCGCTTGACGTAATTCGTATTTTTTTTTTCGGATTACGTCAATAGATATTTCTCCACACCCTAATACTGTCCCTAACCCTATCCCTAACCCTAATATAATTGCCGGTACCCGAAAAAAATGAGAAATAATAGAATGGCGCTTGACGTAAGCGTAGCCACTTCGGATTCTAATCAATAAATGGCAATGGCTCCTTTCATTACTACCACAATATAGAAGACAACCGAGTGATTAAAACTAAAACACTATAAACACTAAGTAGTTTATTTGATAAATACTTCAACTATACACATTTAAAGTAACTTACGTAAGACTTAGTACATAAGGTACGAAGGGGACTTACCTAAAGAGTAATCAACAATATGTACTAATAAAGTTGGCTGATGCTCCGTGCACCCCAAGTTTGTCATAATTTTAGTTTATAAATAGACAAAGAGCTCTTCTTTGTAAAAGGGTATCTTTATTATTGTAGCTCTTTTAGACTGAAGATCTAGTAACTACGGAAAACTCTTTTGTTTAGGAGATTTATTGTGCATAGCAGCGAAATAACGCTACTGAGCACTTTTGGTCTTCTAACAAGTGCGTTATATATAATATATCTATGCTATTTAGTCTCGATAGTAGATGACTAAGATATATACTTGTTAACATCGGAAAAGCTTATTTTCTAGTCCAAGATTACTATGAATCATTACAGTTTATAGTTAGTCCGCTTTTTTCTAAATTGGTTTATTTATATGAATGTTGAAATGGGAAAACAAACGAAAACTGTTGACACTGTTGTCAACAGTGTTGAAAGTTGTGTGTGAAATTTCTTGTCAGTGGTCAGGAGTGAGTGCCACTGAGTGGACATGAACAATTGACAATGTCTGAGAAAGAGTAGAAATATGAATGCTGTAATAAACAAAAATTTAATTAATAACGTATTTTTAATTACATGGCTTTTATATGATTAGCATAACAATTATACTCCCTTCTTTTGTGATATCCACAAAATAGTTAAAAAATGTTATAATTGAATAATTATTCACAAAATTATACAACTCTCTCATGAATAATTTTCTCCTTCTTAATACACAATCTCCTCAATTTTGGCTGTCCATCAACTACACATTTTATGACTTTTTAGAAGCCCTTGTCGTCAATATCAAACTTTCAGTAACACCCCCCTCTCCTTAGTAAAATTAAGTCAATCTCTTTACCCCTCCTCCCCCCCCCCCCCAAAAAAAGGTAGAAGCGAAAATCCCCTAGTTCCCAATTTTAAAATTAGATTCCCTCCCCATATCATTGAAATCTAATTAGACTAATATAACATAATTTAATAGTCTCCTTCCCTATATATCACAAAAACCTGACCCCATCTCCAACCTTCATATATTATATAACAGTATGCAGCTCTTCAATGAGTTTGTTTATACAGTCACAGCCCCGTAGCCAAGGGGGGGCACTGGGGGGCCGTGCCCCCTGCTAGGTGTGGAGTGCCCCCCCCACCCCCATTTAAAAAAAGAAGAAAAAGAGGAAAAAATAAAGAAAAAGTAAATAAAATGAGGTGCCCACTTGCTGGGTATTGGTGCCTCCCTGCTTACTTTGACCTGGCTAGGGGCCTTTACAGTCATGACTTTTTTGGTTCACAATTATTCAGCCACCACACTATCCAGCAAAGTAAACAATATTTATTTGCAATAAAATTAAGGCAGTGGCTACGGTTCGGTCCGACCGAACCCGTATTTTTTTTACTTCGGGTACCAGCCATAGATAATATTGCTCCACACCCTAACCCTAACCCTATCTCTAACCCTATCCCTAACCCTATCTCTAACCCTATCCCTAACCCTATCCCTAATCCTGAAAAAAAAAATTCTGAAAAATAAAATAAATTTTGTTGTTATATAGCTCAGTGCAGTGACTCGGCCGCTATGCAATAATAAGTAAGGCTGGTACCCGAAAAAAAAAAATATGCGTTCGGTCGGACCGAACCGTAGCCACTGCGTAAAATTAATGTTTATAATTAGTTTAATAATAATACAAAGTATTTTTTTAAAACTTAAATGGAATTTCAGCTATAAAAAGGTTTTATTTTATTAGTAAGTGTAAGGCAGTTAATTAACATGTATAGATCTATGTCCTATCCAACATTGGCATATCGGACAGAATATCAGTCTGATACACATATTTATTTAATTTGTTATTATTTCAAAATTTTAATTGATAAGAATAGCTTTTAGGGAGTTACTTTACATATACTAGTCAAATACGCCCTATTAATATTTTTAGATGCCACAAATCTATTTCATTAATCTGAAAAATTAAATTTTTCTTTAGTTTGATTACAATCATAGACTTTATTTTCAAAAAAGTGACTTTCTTGATGTCAAAAAATCATCACAAACCCCCATCCTCTATGTCAAACACTTTCAAATTCTATCAAACCAAAAGTCGTTGACGTAATGGACAAGCCCTTTTTTTATTTAAGCAAATAACTTATACTTTATGTTCTCACTATATTCTTAATAATATTTGAAGTATTTTTTTATTCACTGATAAAACTTCAATATGTGGAGTGAGTGGTAAGGATTATACAAAAAATTGACATTTAAAAAAAAAAACGGTTTTCAGAGATCTATTTTTTAAAAAATGACAAAAAAATAAAATAAAAAAGTATGATTTTAATCAATCAAATGTATGTATAATGAGTTTAATCAATCAAATGTATGTATATTTATTTTAAATTGCATAACAGCAATACATTTTCCTATCATGACCTTTAAATTACTTTACTTTGTTTAGCAGTCCTGTGTTTTAGTTAGATTATTTTTTTAATAAACAAAGATATTGATCACTAAACTATCAAAGACATGTAGTTTCCCTATAACAGCCCAATTCTTATATCAGCTTTTGTGATGTTGACCTCACTTGAAGACTTTTTTATACTTTATAATAACACGTGGCTTAACAATAAAGAACAAAGTCTGATAATTTGTTAAATGAAAAATAGTATTTTTATATATACATAGCTTATACATATAATGTTCATTTCCTTATTTTTCAATCATAGGAATCACTTCTCTCTTAGTGATCAATATCTGTGAGAGCACACAAACAACTGCATATAGTCCTATTTGTGAACCCACATCCCAGTTGTGGCTATTCTAAAACATTCCTCTATTGTTCCATTCTAAATTCACTTCTCACCCCTCCCTTCAAACATTTATGTCCCTCCCTCCCTATATCAACCATTTTCACCACTAATCTTGAGTTAACTTAGTTACGCTATTCTCTACAGGGGTCCAGCCATGTGATTATCTTGAGTAGGTTAGAAGGGCTGGTGGTGGTTGAGGTATTTGATGATGTACATACATTTAGTCAAATTGTGACATAAACCCTTTCTGTTAATTTTTTAAGTAGTGTACTGAGCCTATCCCTAACTCCCCCCTCCACCTTTTTTTTTTAAGGGATGTCAGTTTCTATTCTACTCACAAATCCATTCTGAGTATGCTAAAAATCATCGGTTGTACTGTGGAAATCCATATACTGTACTTGAATAAAGTCCACTGTCTAGGTCTAGGAAACACATGTAGTGTACTTGAATTGAATTTATCCCTCTGTTTATCAAGGATGCAATAAAGTAATCACCTCCACTTATATCTCCCGTGAACCGCTTGGTCACGCCTTCTCGCGTATATTAGGCACGGTTCGGACTGCTGAGGGAATTCACTGGAAAGTCACAGTGTTTTCCAGATATTCCTATGTTTCCCAGTTGTCCCTGTGTTTTTCAGATTTCTCTTCTAATTTTGTGGAGTTTCTTAACATTTTTTTTGCTAATTAAAACCGGTTTTTCGTCGCTAGATTTGTTTTTACTTAATGTGGGGAAATTGGTCATGGGTGGCCCTTTTTCGTCAGCCAGAGGCCATATCTGCCGTGCATGAGAACTTTTTGACAAATTAACTGCGTGACCTTTTCAGAGTCTTCCTAAGCCCCACTAAAACAAGTTAAACCACTAAGTTCTAGAAGCTATCTTTTGTTGGTTGTCATCAAGGCTCGATTTATCGCCGGGGATATCCCCGGCACTGAGAACTGTCATCCCCGGCTCTGCTTTAGCTAATAGGCCTGTATCCCAGCCGGGGATGAAATCATAGACATTTATTCCCGGCTCGGCAGAATTTTTTTTCATCCCCGGCACTGGTTTTTTCTTAAATCGAGCACTGGTTGTCATATAAATAAATCCAGTAAGAAATAACTGCAAACCATACTAAAAATCGATCAATAACTTTTAAAATATACCAGTACCATTTGCCTATTGATTGATGTACACAAAATAAAGGCATTGTTTTATTCTCTCTCTCTCTCTCTCTCACACACACAAACACACATCATTCCAGCTCGAGAACCACTTATCTCTTTCAAACTCAAGGAGCATGGAACATGCGCCCATTAGTGAGCTACTTGCATCACCCACAAAGTGCGTCTAGCTAATGAACGACCTCATGTGACACTTCTTGGCTGCAATTCATTGAAATAAAAAGGGGCTCTGAACATGACATTACTCTCCGTGCCAACATCTCTTTTTTAAATCTGACTTTGTCCAGTGTTTTAGATATATTACTTCTGATAACTTACTGACAACTTCTTGCTATCACTAGCTATCAGATCTGATCGGGAGGCAGTTTTAACCATCCCCGCATTAGTCAAGTTTTGCAAAAGTTTCTTAAATCCTACTTCTCACAAGTATTTGACCATATCTGCCTTTTGGCCTCGGTAGACCTAATCTGTTAGTTTGTTTTACTCACGGCGCACCTCGGTAGTTTTCAGAATGGCCTGAACCTACGTTTTGGCTGGCTTCTCATGATCGTCATACGTGCGGCATCTAATAATTCTTTAATGATCTCCGAGTAAACAACATTGACTATTTCTCGGGTAGTATCTACCCTATCTAGGCTGGGATCTTTAGCCACCATAAAGGGATATCAGTTAGCCTTCACATAGACCCATCCCTGACGGGTGGGACCTGGGTTTTTTCTCAAGCGGAGAAATATTCACCGAGACGAGAACAAGTCTGTGATCATTACCAACGTACTCACGCAATGTTAAAGAGGTCAGTCGAGACTAGGATTAAATCTGTCGCCCCTATTGCTAGCGTGCAGCAAAGTGAATACAGTCCCATAGTCTTGTAACGAAACTAAATTTATAGAATTACATATCTCCTCAATCTTGTGCCATGCGGCATTGATAAACTCATGCTCACATCCCCAGACAGGTGATATAGCGTTGAAATCTTCACCAACAATTGTTTCTGACAGAGTACCCTCTGATATAATAATACCAAGCTCCATCTGGAATGGGGGGGGGGGGGTGTTACACTTTCTCACAATTGTACTTCCTCTTATCCTTGTAAACGTTTATCACGGTCGTATCTCTTTTTTCCATTTGCATGGCTCGGTTGAGTATTAAGTGTGTTCCTTACCAGTGTGGCTAGTCCCCGACAGTTTTTAGCCCAAGATGCACTTATGAAGCAATACAACGTCTACATCATTCTCTTGTAAAAACTTTCAGACTTCTAAACACTTGACACTATTACTAAACACACACACAAAATTCCATTCTGGAAAAATGGTACAATACAAAGAGATTTGCATGATTCATATGTTATATGTTAATGATAACAGTAAAAGAAAAAGTAAATTTTTAGCAAAAAATACCTTAATGTGTGTTGGTAAATTAATCAAATATGTTATGTTCAAACTTTTTGTTTTATAGGAGTTGATACTAAAATTATGTTATCTATAGTTATACAAAAGCAATGTAGAAGATATAGAAGCAGCAAATACATCTACAGAGATATCCATATAAAAGTCAAATACTTCAGGTTCATTCAAAAATAACCATAGTTACTGATGCACAATTAATTGAAAGGTAACACAACTACATACATAAATAAAAATTAAATTTTAACACAAAGTATTAAGTAGCATAAATACTTTTATTTAGATGTTAATACAAAAATGGGATTTTGGCAAAAAATTGTACATAAATAGTACACCTACTATAGTGTTAGCAGAAGCTAATAGGCTTAAATATATTTTTTTTGTTAAATTTTTAGTCAATGAAAGAAATATATGATTTGCATATAATGCCTAGAAAAGGGTGCTTATACAAACTTGAATTGATATACTGTCATAGAAAAAAGTAGGCCAGGCATATATCAGTACAATTAGCAGCGAAAATATGTAGACTTTAACAATATGTGATTCAATTGTGTCAGCTAGGTCTAACTAAATATAGATGTTTATATTATATCCAACAACAGCACATTTATGTAAGATTTCCATCAAATAAACTGTTTTTTGCTTTAGATGTATAGTGTTTGTGTGCTCTTGTAAATGCATTAAATAAAGAATGCTATTCTTTATATTTGAAAGCTCTTTATTCGTGTTAATTTCTCAATGTGATATATTGTTTTTTGTATGGTATTACAGTACTGTTGTGGTTTAGAGTGCTTAACTGTTGACCCGAGAGTTCCAGGTTTGATACTTGGTGAGAACCAAAGGACTTGTTTCAGGTTCTGATGAAAGTTAATGAAAGTTCCTTATGTCCACCCAGCTTTAAATGGGGTACCTGAATTTTTATCCAAACATCGGCAAAGGGAAAATTACTAATTATACCTTTTCAACAAAATATTTCTTCCTGCTAAATTTATGTACTTATCTAGCAATAAGCCTATATGAAGTCTGTAAGAGCCATATATTTTTAAACTGTCAGACCTGCAGTCTTACCCATGTAAGCCATCTATCTACTGAGAAAAGAAAGATTTTTGCATTTATTAACACTCAACAGATAGTGAAGTTTTTCATAAAATATGTTTTGTTTTATTACTTAAGTGTGACAGGCAGCCCTGTAGCGTGAAAATTCTACAGCAGGGGCCAGGGAATACATTTTACTAAGTAGAACAAATAAGCAGGGGCCTGGTGACAGGAACCATTCAAATTTAAAATTATAACTTAATTTTTCTACACACCCTACCCATGACCATATACAAAATATTTTTCAAGAAATTATAGAATATTTAGGGGACGGGTGGTCTATGGTGTAGTCCACCCAGCTTTAAATGGGTACCTGACTTTAAGTTAGGGAAGTAAAGGCGGCTGGGCGTTGTTCTAACCCCACAATCCAGTTACTGAAACAGATGATTACTACACTTAATCTGCCCCTAATGACCCCTTCTGGAAGAACCTTCCATAGTAAGTAACATCTTGGCCCAATTCAACTTGATATTAATACAATTTTGATGAGAAAAGGAACACACATTATTAAAAACATTGGCCTTGCACAAACAAATTATTACACTAAATCATAAAATGATAGATACAATATTTTAAGTGCCTAAATAACACATCTTTTGTAGATCACTGTTCTAATTGGTTATGGACCACCAGGCAAATGTTTGTCCAATCCTTAAATATCAAAATTAATAGCCTGGGACTGGAGTCGAACCAGCGTAACCAAATAAGCAATGAAATACATTCAGGTTATTATTAAAATTTTATCAAAACTTTTTTGTCTAAGTCAAGTTTGGCACAATAGATTACCTCTGTAAGTTGTAAAAAAAAAAAAAAATTACAAAGGAAAGAAATATTTACCTGAACTTTCGTATTTACCTATGATTTGATCCCACATCCATCTGACCAGATAACTCAGAACATCTAGCAAGATATTCTTTACTGCTTGGCTCCTTTAAAGCAGATGAACTGTTGCACTTTTCCTGACTAAACTGGCTTTTTGAACCATGCTGTAATTTTTTCTCTAGATAAAAATGACCGATTTAGGTTGTAGTATCAGTATAGGTTTTAACCACAAAATCTCACAGCAAGTTATTAAACAAAAAATATATATATTGCCATTTTGCATATATTGGTCAGTTTATTTGTACACACCCCTCCTTTTCTAAAGCATTTATTTACATACCTGCCTAAATTGTTATTCAATTAGGGCATTTTTCATATCCCTAGGCCTAGCCCAGCTAAGGTACACTGTAACCCCTGCATTATTTTTATTGAAAGAATAAATATATATTAATGAAGAAATAAAGAATATACTTATATATTTCACGCTAATTTACCTCTCATACAGAGAGTGGCCATGGGTTGTGCACCCATGATCTAACGTAAACGTCTCATCCTCTACTTTCAATGACTATCATGATTAAATTAGGTACTTTGATAAAAAATTCAAAATGTATATAACATGTCAAATCATACATAGATCAATAGAGCTCTAAAAATGCTTTAAAATGATACCTTGTTTAAGTATGTATGTCTTTTGGTTATTGAGATATTCAATTTCTTGTGCCGAAAAACAGGCCTTTTTTTACTATAGAAAAAGTCAAGAAAATTGTGGCCCGAATTTTGAGATTGGGCTACTAAAACTGACATAACTTTTGAACCATTTAAGCTAGCAGGCTCAAATTTTCACCACTGATAAATGATCCTATTTACTTATAAAATAAGGTCAATTAAACATATTTAAGTGATATTAGTCTATGCACTTAAAGAAAAACAAATACAAGTGCTATACAATTTTAGAAATGAAAAATACTGGAAAGCAGCAAAAACTAAATAAAAATGGTACAAGCCTACAATTTTCACCAAACATAAGTGGCTGCATGCATTTCATTTTGCAATGAAAAACAACTAAAATCATATTGGTTTAAAAATGACTAGCAAAAAAAATCATTATTATAAGGCAATATGATGAATAACTCAAAAAAAATTGCGGCCTGGGTTTTGAGATTGGGCTACTAAAACTGACACAACTTTTGAACCATTTAAGCTAGCAAGCTCAAATTTTCACCACTGATAAAGCATCCTATTGACTTTTAAAATAAGGTCAATTAAACATATTTAAGTGATATTAGTCTATGCACTTAAAGAAAAACAAATACAAGTGCTATACAATTTTAGAAATGAAAAATACTTGAAAGCAGCAAAAACTAAGTAAAAATGATACAAGCCTACAATTTTCACCAAACATAAGTGGCTGCATGCATTTCATTTTGCAATGAAAATCAACTAAAATCATATTGGTTTAAAAATGAATAACAAAAAAATCATTACTACAAGGCGAAAGGATAAAAATACTAAATTTACAAAGAAACATAGATTAAAAAATTCCAAGATGCATGCTTCAGTGCAAAAATAATTGTGCATATTTCATTGTTGAATGACAAAGCAAATTTTAAGAAATAATTAAGATTACTGCATGCAATTATACAAACAATAAATAGTCAATTTAAATTATGTATGTCATATTAAAAAAAGTTTTAACACTTGACAAAACTGAAATTTTTTGCCAAATAAAATCATGGATTTAAATAAAATGTATTTCATTCTTAAATGAAAAACCACTTCACACATGTGATAAGAAAAGATATGTGAAAGAGCCAAATTTACAAAGCAATAAAAGAGAATAAGTCACCAGTGAAAATTTTTATATCATACGTTTCCCAGCAATTCATAAAAAAATTACATTGATACAGGTGTTTTTACAGCCTATGACTAAATCATTATTTAATGATAAAAGGAAATGATTAGAAAAAGATGCAAGGGCATTACATAGAATTAATTCAAGTTAAAAAAAAATTAAATCATTCAGAACAGCATCTGTTAAAATACTTTCTAAAGTTAGTTTTACATCTTCGCATCCTCTTCATTTTCATGCATTTTCCAGTAAGCTATCCTGATTTTTTTTCCCTGGAGATGCTGACTTCATGATAATCTTTCCTTGAAAAAGGGTATCTTGTCCATCCACATTCCAGATGTGCTGAAAGCGAGCGCCTTCAATTTTGTTAGGATTTGAATCCAAGAGATCTTTTACTTTATTTTTTTGATAGGCACTTAAAGCTAGAAAGATTTTCTGCTCCATCAAATTAGGGACATTTTGTTCGAGCAGAAACTTTATCTCCTTGCCTACTCTTGATCTGTGTACCATGTCTCTCTTCTGCCCTTTTTCTTTTAATCTGTCACAGATGGCCGCTTCCATTTGACCTTTTCTCTCTTTACTGATTGTCCTTATTGTAGCACCTCTTTGGATCGAAAATTTAACAATGGCATCCTGCTCATCTGTGGGCTTTGTGCTTAGCCATTCTAATGTTTTATTCACTTGAAATTTTGCCTTTCCATCCAGAAAAGAAATGCTGGCATTAGGGGCTCTTCGTGCTAGAGAGTCTATTATCCCCAATGTACGTTCAGCCCAAATGTTGTGGGCAGGAGCACTGGCTGCTTTGACCTTCAGTTCCTCTGTTGGATCTGCAAGATCGCCAAATAAATAGCGAGACATTTGTCTATTTAAAACATTTGACGTGGCAGTGGCCACTAGATTTATTATTTCATTGAGTTGGACAAAATTTGTATTGTCGACTATTAACAATGCAGACAACGTGTCATCTAAAATAAGAGGCCGTCCAAATGCATCAAATGTGGTGCTGATTAAATATTCTGGCTCAGCAGCAATTCTTTCAATGAAACTTACAGCTGTCTTAATTTGTTGTGCCTTAAATTAAAAATAAATTAAATTTTGAAATAACTAGAATATCAGTTTAATAAATAAGTATATTAAGTCTTGTCTATTTAAAAAAATAGATTTACCATATCAAGATGATTTCTTTGACATTCAGATCCATATACAATGGCCATCCATGGCCCAGTCACCATTTTCCCCCAAAGTCCCAGCACCTGAAGTTGAGCCATCAAGATGTCATTCTTCAAGTCTTCCAGTATTGCACTTCTCAAAGTAGTTGTATTGTTGCAATACTTTTCTAGGTACTGAATGAGCAACTGCTTATGTCTGTACACCACTCCAGATGAGTGAAACAGTATATGAAGCCTATTGCCCACATACCTAGGAAAAGTACTACATGGAAGTCCATTTTTCTTTAAGAAGGACTTGAAACCTGATGGGTCACCCTTGGCTTTGTATCTGAAAATTTAAATATATTATACATTGAATAGCATATAAAAATATGTAGAATTTATACTTAATTTACGTTTGTTTGGCTAAATAGTAAAATACTTACCTCAACTTTGAAATGGAGTAAAGAAGATTTGCTGCTTTACAGTCTGAACCATATGTCTTACTTGTGACTGCGTTCGTTTTGGTCAATTCTTTTCTGACTTCACTCGCTATTCCATCCAGTGGATGTAGATGACAGTGTAGCTCAAGCAGCTCAGTTTCAAGTACAACATTAAGTTGTGAAATAGCTGCATGATTAGCTGATGCTCTGTCAGTGAGGGTTGAAACAATTTTCCCACAGATTTGCCTTTTAACAGGGTCTTTATTGACAGAGTAAAAAACACTATATGTTTCAGCTAAGTCATCTAAAGTCTGCAAAATATGCTGAACGTAATCCTCTGCCTTACCTCCAGGTAGTTCTGCAATGCTAGCAGTCAAAATATTATTTTTTGTGCCAAAATGAATTTGGTTAATATGGCTACCTTTCAAAGAAGTAGCATCAAAAGCCAAAGTTGCACAGTCAGCCACAATCAAAGTATCAACAAGCTGAAGATCTGCAATAGCGCCCATTTCCCTGCTCATCTGAGCAATTGTTGATGCATTTGGCAGACTTTCAATTGTAACATTTGGACATAATGATGCACAAGCCGTTATAACCTTAGAAATAGAGTTTACTGGTACATTGCATTCAATGCAGCTGTAAATGATCAGCCGAATTTTAGAATGGAATTGCTTCTTGTTCTCTTTAGTAGACAAAACCTTCTTCAACTCTAATATTTCTTCGGTCAAAGACTCCATCTTTTTCTCCATGCTGTAGACAGTGTAGTCATGGCTCTCAATTTTGGTTTGTAGCGCTGCTGCATACATTTTACCTGTGGCAATTTCTTTTTTCAATTTAGTGTTTTCCTTAAGAAGGAACTGACACTTCAAGTGTGACTTCTTCAAAGATTTATGAAGACTTGAGAGCACTTCTTCCAGTTGTTTTGTTTTCAACTGATACCTTGAAATTCTGGAGGTTTTTTCTTTTTAATTAAATCATTTACCCTCTTGACTTGGTAAGTTTTTTTTATTCTTATCCTTCCTCTCATTTCAAATCTTCGTTCGAAGTTTAATTTTCTATTCACAGCCAACAGTTCACTGTTAGTCTGTCTTTTATATTTGCATGACTGGCAGTCTCTTTCAATCCTGGTTTTAACAGGAGAAATGAAGGGAGGATGCTTAGGCTGTAATGATGGTAATGTATGTTTCCTTTCAGGAAACTTGAATTCAGAATCAAAGAACTCCACAATGTTATTCCAATTGTTATGGATATTTCTTTTATAGAGCTTTACTTGTTCATTAATTCTAGATACTTTACTTTTTACAGAAGTAATATGGCAATTACTTTCTGCCATTGTCACTACATGCTCAGCTGTTTTACTAACATTTTTTCCTAGTTGCAGGAAAATGTAGAAAATAAATCCATTTGTGAATTTGCTATCTTTATGAGACTCAAGAAGATTCTCCATGTCCTTTAAATTCTTCAACTTTAGAGTATTTGTATTTTCCATTTTCCTGAAAATAAAATAAAAGAAGTTAATGTTTTAAAAAGTTTCTGAAATAAATGTTTAACCTGAGTAAAAATCACTACTGTTATAAGGCTCCAATGAATATTTAAAAAAATTAAATTATAGCATAATTTTATTGATATATTAGACTTATTACTTATAGTAGTTTGACATAACACACAATATATTTCTACCAGATACTACTGTGGATAAAAATATTAGTGTTTTTATATTCAGAACACATACTAGATTAAAAAAAACGTAACTTTGTTAAAGGATGGCAGTTAAAAAATATTGATTTTGAAGGATTACTATGTATGGATTTAATGTTAAGATTAGCGCTGCCCGCGGTTGCCGTTATCGATAATAGGTAACTTTTATCGGCAAATAAGCGACTCGTCAAGAACACGGTTTTTTAATTTTTTGAGCAGTCAATCAACATAAAAATGATTAAATAAGATATTTAGAATATATTAACAGTTGATCGATCAATAAAAACATTGGGTCGCGACCTAATTAAAAAATAAAAGCAAAATTTATCTTACCTTATTTTGAAATGTTGATTCCTCAAAACGAAGATGGCGTAGTTAACAAAAAAATTCACACAGATTAACTTAAGGATAAGTTCTTTTAAAATTATGGCAAAGTAAAAATAAAATAATGAGTAAATTAAAGCGTTTCAGAAAATCACAGTACCACTGGTTCTAACTGTTGCCAAACATGGCTTATGTAGCATACGGAGATTTTCAAGGCTATTTCCGGGTCGTTTGGGCACGGATATCATAGTACCTAATTAAATCATTATGCAATTTTTATTTTTCTTATTTTTTAAATAAATAACAAGCAATAATATGATTTGTGAATGTTTATAGAGGTAATTTATCAATAGTATTTTTATCAAAATATTAAATGTCACTAAAATAAGAGATTACCAATGTCATTCATGTCCATGTTATAATGAGATCCACGACCATGCCGTCCATGCATATAATTTCGTCATAATAATGGTACAATCATACGCTTTAAATACCGGTATATTTATAGAAATTTCAAAAGATTAAGAATACAAACTTACCTTTGTGGTCCACACTTAAATAACAAAGCTTTAGTAATATTTGTTATTTTGAAATATTTAGACTGAAATATTCTGTAATAACAACATGTTGGCGCCCACAAATGTCGTTAAACCATCAGACATACAGGAAGTAAGGTTACTTGAACTTGCACATATAGGTCTTATATAGGTTATGCTAATTACGGGTGCCAATAAGAGCTCCTTATATAGGTTTTATATAGGTTATGCTAATTTCGGGTGCCAATAAGAGCTCCTTATTCTAGCCAAAAGAGTTTTTCATGGTTACTAGATCTTCAGTTTAAAAGAGCTACACTAATAAAAATACTGTTTTACAAAGAAGAGCTCTTTGTCTATTTATAGACTAAATCTAGAACAAACTTGGGGTGCATATAGACACTCCGAATAAAGTTATAAGCTTCCAACATTTTGATTTAGTCCATTCATTATAAAAGTAGGAATGTTGGAATCTGCGGATCAATTTACAAGTTTTTTTGATAACCACTAAAACCATGACTAAAGTAAAACCATAGCTAACTCAAAAAAAGTGTCCAACTCAAAAAAAAAAAAGTCATAGGTCTAATCTAGGGGATGGAATCATTTTTTGCATAGTGGACCACAAGTCCACAACAATTTCTTAAAATTGACAGAATTTCGACTGATCTGATGATATGAATTCATTTTTGTGTGGAGAAAAATGTACAAATGATGGCAAATGGGAAGTAAGCAGTGGCGCACCCCCCCCGGGGACAAATCATCATTACATAATTTACGTTATAAAGTTACAAAAAAGGCTGTCAAACTGTCTTTTTTCAATATGTGAGCCCCCCCCCCCCAGCATTTTTTGCTGGTTGCGCCACTGGAAGTAAGCCTACTTGGCCTTCATACCAAATTATTTTGAAATTACTGTTTATAAAATAAGATATATTCCGAAACCTAAAGAAATGTTCCTACCTAGTTCCAGTGGTGTCACTAGGGGTGGGGTGCGGGCCACACCGGGTGATACCAACATAGGGGTGACACCAAAATAAACAATTCTTAACTTCATTACAGAACGAACTCGGTCTAATCGGTTTTTATAACCCATCATAGTTAAAAACGTGAGCAGTAACACAGGTCGCCACAATGCAGAACGTCCGGAGCTTAGGTATATAACTACACAGGGCCCAATTAAGGATTTTGTAGGTCCTAGGCACTAATTAATTAATTATAACTAATTTAAAAATTATATAATTGTAAATTAAAAAAAAAAATGTTCACTTTTATATGCTCTATTTTTGTTTGTAGGTCCTACGCACGGCGCCAATAGTGCCTAGGCTTAACAGCCTACATAGGGCCTTGTAAATACAATTCAGAGTTGCTCGACGGATCAATCTGGAGTTATTTGTTAAGGTGGTCCATGGGCCATTTAAGGTTTCTGCTGTTGTTTTCTCTATTTTTTTTTATTTTTTAAGCTTTTTTTCTCAAAAAAGTTTATTTTTCGGGGGGGGGGGTAGGTAAGAAAAAAAATTATAAAAAAAATTCTATTTAGTATTTCCAAAAAAAAAAATTGGACGTTTGTTTGAAACACACTCATTAACATTTGTGCAAAGTTATTTTATGATATCTACAATAGATTTTAAAAATTGGTTCTTTGAAAATTTTTGAAAATATGTCTTAAAATTTTTACCCAAAAAAGTCACAAAATACATTTTTAAATACATTTTTATATATTTTTTTATTTCTTTGTTCATTAATTGGTATGTTGTATGCATGTGCCGAAAATGGCTAGTGTAGCTTAAAAAATAAAAAAGATAGAAAAAACAACTAGCAGAAACCTTAAATGGCCCATGGACCACCTTAACGCACTAAAAATGATTTATGTAGTCACGTGGTTTCATGATATTGGAGACGTAGTTTATAAAAACAGTTTATTGAAATTAACATATAGCTTTCTGAAATACTTTTGTTTTTATCGCTATAGTATCATAATAAATCCAGCATTGCCACATTAAATGCAAAATAACGCTTCAATCGTAGCATAATCATACCAGTGCTGTCACTAGATTTTCAATTATATTGTGTTATCAGCAATGAAATAATATAATTGCACATAATTCCAGAATTATACAAAATGAATTTTTATATTTTGATAACATTCATGCTCGAGAATATTCCATCATGCCACATGGAGTACACAAATAAAAAGGACCAAGTGGATGGAAGCAACGACATTTCAAAATGGCTCCATGAATAGGCCCTACTTAGTTCGATAAGTCAAGAGATCTGATGATGATCAGGCTCATCAAAAAATATTGCTTATCAGCCCACACCTCTTATCTGTGTCTGATTCTTCCTATGCTAGCGGCGTGCATTCTGCAGAAATGGGAGAGATTAGCGCATAAATACATGGAATAGACAAAGACAAATTTGATACTGAAGTGGAAGCTGAAAATGATTGTAAGTTTGTAACCAATGTGATGATGGATCAATTTAAAAAGAAACATTGTAATATTTTTGGAGTGTACCAGTTCCAAATTTGGGTTGAAATTATCAAAAAAAGTAAGTATTCTTATCAGACCTTTCAATGCTGAGATATGGCAAGATTCTAAAGCTAAATGAGATGTTTGCCAGCCATCCAAAGAATGGTTTTACAAGATGATGCCAAATTGTGAGAAAATACAGGTCAGTGATGGTTTATTCAATCACCACTGAGAAAGTATACTGCTTTTGCCAGATTCTTTGACTCTTAGTGTTACATAAACAACATTCCAATTTGTCTCTGGATTTCAGTAGTGGTGGAAACTGGGCCCAAAATTACATAATCATGAGATCTCAAAAGAGCACCTTGAAAAAAAGAAAAACATTGGCAACAGCAGTGAGTCTGCACAAAACGTTTGATGCCGAAATTGTTGCTGTGATGGACAGGGAGTAGAAAAAGTAGATGGATATTTTGCCACAAGAAAGATGAATCTTCTTTGAACAGAGGGAACTTTCTTGAGTTGGTTGAGATGCTTTCAAATATGAAACAGTGTTGAAAGAGCACTTAATTGGATTAAAGAGAAGTTCATGTACAGTAAAAGCGTCCATATATTATCTATCACATGAAACTCAAAATGAGTTTATAAATGTACTGGCACATCAGTGGCGTAGCTAAAGGGGGGGGGGAGGGGGCGGACCGCCCCGGGTGACATCATATGGAGGGTGACACTATGTCACCTCCAACAATTTTTTTCAGCCAGGCTAAGGTGCGAAAATAGTCTGAAAATAGAATTGTTATAAAAACCCAACAACACAGGAAATGTGACCGACGTTTCGCATACAGATCACATGTCAACCGTAATTAGATATGCACACATCAGCGGTGGTACAGTTGAAGTGCGGGAGTCATTCCTTGGATTTTTTCATCTGAAAGGTAAAACAGCTACTGCATTGAGCAATGTTAGATTGTCTTGACCGTTATCATATGGATTTAGATACGAGAGGAAAGGCAGTGTATGACATTTTGCTGACTGTTTCTGCCGTTCAGCTAGACCATATTATTTGTGCCAACGACGAAGAAATACAGGTGTCTGTTACTAAGCTCACAACCGTGTATGATGAGCTGAAGAAAACCTTTGTCTAGAAATTCCACGTTTAAGGCAACACGTACAAGCAGCCGAAATAAACTTGGAGGAAGCCAAGAACTGGACTGTACTGCAACTCCTACGGTTTATCATCAAGTTGGACTTTTTTGAAACATTGCCATATTTTACGCTGACTCTAAGATTCTTTCTGACAATATGTGTTTCTGTGGCATCGTGTGAAAGAAGTTTCTCGAAAATGAAACTTATAAAACATTACCTCCGGTCAACCATGAGTCAGTCGACATTGTGAGATAGTCAGATACGGCTGTTCTGTCCGTTGAACGCGAGCTTACAAGACTAATAGATTTTGCCACAATGAAAACAAGACATTCTTTTTAGGACTATAGTGTCGAATGAAATTCTTTTGGGCTATGCATTGTCGTGTTTTGCATTTAGATGTTCTGAAAGTGAACAGTTGCATTTTAAAAATCTTTGGATTTGAACTATTTGTTTTGTGGTATTGGATTCGGATTTTGTCTTGGATCATACATGTAAGCAGTAACGTACCGGTCAGTAGAGTAAAGTAGAGCCTAGAGGTAGAGTATTTATGAAAATTTAGCTACACCTAACCATTCAGCAAAGGTCGTGTGGGGTCACTGGGGTGACATTTGAACGGACCGCCCCGGGTGACGTTTACTCTAGCTACGCCACTGTGGCACATCATGTGAAAGAAATACTCATAGGAATATAAAGGCTGCGAAGTATTTTGGAATTATGTTCGACAGCACACCTGACATATCACACACCTGACATATCACACACTGACCAGATGTGATCGCTTTCATTTTTTTATGACGAGTTAAATTGCGCTTTTAAACGAGATTTGAAAGCTGAGAAGACATCTGAAGGCAGCAGCTATTGATCTTGACAATGCAAGAGAGTGGTCAGTATTTGATGTTTTAAAATTTATTGCTGCGTGTGACCAGAGGCGTAACTAGGGAGGGGAGAGGGGTCCGAATTCGAATGCCCCCCCGGACCCCAGCTTGAGGGACCCCCAAACATTTTTTTACATTAAATATTAAGTACATTATCTCATATCATGATGTCGAATGTCAATTTCAAAACTGTAACGAATAAAAAATTACCCCCAATTTACAATGGGACAGTTTAGGCTTTCTGATCTTGCTCTGTTTTCTATTGAATTTGTTATGGTGAAAGATTTTGAATTTTTCGATATTGGTGGAGTGATTGACAGATTTGCAGCTTTGAAGACAAGGAAAAGATGATTTTAAATAAAGTTTATTGTATTAATAACAATAATTTGACTTTGCTTTGCTGGTTGTTGCAGTTATTAAATGTTTCACGTTAGATTATATTGTGTAATTTCCTTTTTATCTTATATCCTGGTCTTCTAAGCTGCAAATCTGGATGGTAGATCTTGAATCTACAACTTCTTTAAACATTATCTTTACTCCAATTTAACCTATTCAACTCTAGGTCTACCCTTATTTCTGACACTTTTTATTTAAAGTAGATTTCTTAATGGTTCCATGGAAAATAAAATATTTTCTAACATTTTTTTTGTAAAAGAAAAGTCCTACAAAAGTCCAATTTATGACAAATGTTAACTAAAAAGTTACTAACGAAAAGTTCAACCAATTTTTTTAAAGGTAAAGGCAGAGCTTAACTAAGTGAACAAAATTAGTTTAGTTCAAAGAATAGTTAACTAATTTGTTTTAGTTACAAAGAAAAAAAAAGTTTACTTTTATAATATTTTTAGAATACAAAATATTTGTTTTATCTTCAAAACTTCCAAGTTAAAATTATACTTATTAATAAATACAGCTGCATAACCTTGACAATAATAATAGCCTGCATTTTGTTATTCAATTGTATAATGAACACAGTAAACAACTCATAATTAAGAGATGTCGTCTAGTAAGCAGTGGCGTTGCGAGCTTAACTCGCGCCCGGGGCAGAATACCTTTTTAGCGCCCCCTTACCATTCGAAAACCATATAATATTATATGTAAAATATACCACTTGGCGCCCCTTTGTGAGTAGCGCCCGGGGCATGATGCCCCCTTGCCCCCCCTCACCACGCCACTGCTAGTAAGGTAGTCCATTTTCATTTCTAATGGTAATACCAACTGTAACTTTCATTTTTATGTTTAGCCATAATGATTATCCGTAGCATATTATTATGACAGAAGATTATGACGCGTTTGACATGAGGTTGACTGCTGACAGTTGTGGTGGTTCTCACAGTGTAGATTCGGACAAATCATATGTTGTACTTTATTTGTTTGACCTTGAAAGTCTCGTTGAAGTTATCCAGTGTTAATGGTGGCGAGGTGATCTGAAGTGGGCCGCCAAAATTGCTATACTTACTTTATATATATAAAATTATATATATATATATATATATATATATATATCCGATGTATGTATATACTAATGGTATATACATACTGTAACATACATATAATTTGAGATAATTTTAAAAATTATTTACTTCTTTACAGGTGAGTAGCGGCGAATATAGCACATTATCGCGAATCGCAAAAAGTTTGAGAGTCTCTGTTTTCTGTACTAATGGGTTTGAGCAGTCTTAATATATATATATATATCAGTTTGAGCTGCAATGTGCCAATTTTTTTTAATGAAATTTTTTTGAAATATAATTAATGTCATGAATTTAATCATGTACCAAATAGGGAGATTTAAGATTAATTGTAATTCTATATAATTATGTTGTATTTTGTTTTCTTTAAATAAAAGAAAGAATAAAACATAAACATTTGACAATGCTATCTAAACTGAGCATCTAAATACTTTTAAACTTTTATTATTATTGATATTTAATAAGTCCTAAATAAATATTGGTTTCCGTTACCAATAGCTGCATAGACGCTAATATGGTCGTATAAGTACTTCCGGAATTATGTATGGCTGATGTGTTTGAATGTTTGTTTGTCTTTAAAAATTGATTATTATTCACTGTTTGTTGAAATTTCAGACACTGAAATATGACTTAAAACATAACATTGCCAAATTATAAAATAACTTTTGTAAGTAACAAGTCTATGCCTCTGTTCATCATAAAAAGATATACAAAGTTTTAATAATTCAAATTAAATGAAAAACATGTCTTAACCTGACACTTAAGTTATAAATATTTACGCTTTAAGTTATAAATATATACTCTTTAACGTCAAAATGCAGTGTAATATTTAATAGATAAATATAGGTATTTTATGATTATTGATAGTTTTAAGAATTTTTTACATCTATACCGATTAAAATAATTTATGATAATTATTAACAATAATAAATTACAAACGCATTGCAAAGCATTTTTTTTCTATTGAAATTAATAAAAATTGCATTATTCCATTCCAACCTCTGTTTTTTTAATTGCATGTTTATATTGTATAAAAATATTGTATAAAAATATTAAAAGACTATAGAAATAAACATGTTTTATTAACTGTAATTAGCCGACTTTTGGCTGGTGGAGGTGTAGGGTGGATGAGATAGGCGCAGGAGCTTAGAAATTAATGTAACTCTTAGCTGTTGTTATATCCTTTTTCTACTCTTTGTTTAAGCACAGTACATATTGTTAAAGTACTACACCCGTACTTCCTTGCAGAGCCAGTCACTTTCACACCTTGCGTATGTTTTACAATGATTTCATGCTTCTTCTGAGCACTAACCTTTCCACTCACTTTCTTTGGACCCATAGTTATAAAAAAAATGTGATAAAATACTGTAAATGAAAAAAAACAAACAAAATGCAATCACAATTGATCAAAGATACTTCAACAGCGTATACTGCTGTAGAAATTATTATTATTATTTTTTTATTTTAAAGAAATACTGAGTGTGCCAACACTCTTCAAATTTCAAAATGGCTGATGATTTAATACCCACCAAAGATACCAGCAACAATGCTCTGCGAAATTTACCAAATGAAGGTAATCTATTTTTGTGTTCTTTTTTTCGTTTTAATTTGGTTTTATTACCATATCTAATGAGCTCTGTTTTAAAAAGTTTCCAATAGGAAATGTGAGTTTTCACAACTTAAGATAAAAATATTA
Organism: Bulinus truncatus; assembly: GCA_021962125.1. Lineage (NCBI taxonomy): Eukaryota > Metazoa > Mollusca > Gastropoda > Planorbidae > Bulinus > Bulinus truncatus. The sequence continues at coordinate 754,294 of JAGDYQ010000102.1, forward strand.
TCTAGTTATATATATATTAAAAAAAAGTAAAGTTCCCTTAAGCCCATTGGGGGCATCGGGACAGATGAAGTGTAGAATTCATCTTGTTCTTTAACATCAGCATATGAAGGGAAGGTGTGGTTAACTCAATGCCCAGCCACCTTTACTTTCCCAATTTAAGTCAGATACCCATTTAAAGCTGGGTGGACTTGTGGGACGACTTTGAAACAATTTTTGCCTGAAAAAAATTGTTATGTATCATATATATAACAATATAAAAACTGTCTGTTTGAAAGTTGTTTTTTACTTTAGCTGTCCTAAAGAAATCTCAAGTTAGTAAATATTCTCGGGATGAGCTGGAAGACAAATTCCTGCGGATGTATGAAGAATATATCATTCTCAAGAAACATGCTCGCAAGCAAGAAGATAAGATTAAAAGGTAATGATGAATTTTCTTTCGAATTGCATATTTAATGGTATTCATTGAAATAAAGAAAACTAAATATTTGTCAGTACTGAACTATGGGAACTGTACAAAAAATTTTCTTTTTTTAAATCTCTGTTTCAAAGGCAGTAATTTCTTTGCACTTTTGTCTCAAAAGGAGGCCAAATTTAGAAAACATATCTGTTTACTGTTGATTAAAAATGATTTATTTCAGAATGGCGACTAAACTACTTCGACTTGTAAATGATAAAAAGAAACTAGAAAAAGAAGGTGGTGCACACATTTTGTTTATTACTTGTCTGTTTTAGACTTAAATTTTAGTTTAGAGTAGTTTAGACTATCGATAATTTTTTTTTTCTTTGAAATTAACATCATGTTACAGAGAATATTACATTGTTTCTTTTTATTTTGTGATTAAATTAAATATTTATTGAAATAATTTTACAGTATAGTTTACATGTTATTTATAATCACTAACAATGCAATTATTTGTTCAGGAAAAGGTGTGAGGAGTGTTGAGGTTGAGGAAAAATTTGAAGAAATGGCAGCCCGCATCCAAGCTCTGGAGAAACAAAATAGTCAACTGAAAGAAAAGGTGATTAGAACAAATTTTGAATAATCTGTTTATCATCTCACCTGTTATTTATCCTACTCTACCTTAATTATTTTAAAGCAAAATGAAATAAAACATATACACATTTTTTCATATTACCCTTTTTACTGAGCTGTTTTGTAAAAGATGTTCAGAAATTTATAAACTTGTGAACATCAGTAATGAAACAGCTCTGGTTTAAAATAAAACATTGAATATTACAAAAATTCTTTTTGAAAATTCATTTCATTATCAATCACTATTTATAAATTATGAAGTTATCTTCTACTCTTTAACAGCTTAATTTACATTTTAATACAGTTTTTTTAAAGATAACTTTGTTAAATTAGTGAATGATTATTGGATAAGCAAAAAATTTTAGTTTTTTTTTAATTTAAAAATATTTGTGTACGATAATGTCTATTACAATTTAATAGAAATTTATCAGCAGTTGTAACTATTTTAATTCCATTTTTTTATTTACTCTCTTATTCTTTATGAACCTTTATACATTTTTTATTTTTCAGTTAACATTAACTAAACAGATGGCTTCGGTTGGTCCCAAGAGAGGTACATACACCCACGTTCGTGCTGTGATTGATACGGTAAAATTTATTTGATTAAAGCTGTCTCTATGGGTGATAGATATTATTTTTTTCAAGGCTATTAGTTTTAATACTGCTACTCTTTCTTCTGTCATCTGCTGATCAGTTTAAATTTGCTTTTACAATTATGTATTGGTGTCTATGTTTGTTTTTCCATTTTCACTTTTCTTTATCTGTTTGCAGGATTATTAAATTGAACATTTATTGTTGAAAATCATGAATTCACTCATACATTGGAGATTCACTTAAAAAAAACAACTAATATCTTAATTTTAAAGAACTATTTCTTTTATTTTAATGGCAATTAAAGATAGTGTTTTTCATTCCAGAATCGTCTTCCTAGTAAACATAGTTCTACTGTACAGATCGATCCTAGAATTACTCACAAAAATCTTCGAGTCATGGGCCCCACATCTGGTCATGGAACAATAACTTCCTCTGACCACCAGTTGTTGAGAAGGTACTTTCTCAATAAATCCAAAATAAAAGACAAATATTTTTTTATTTTAGTAATGTGATAAAAGTTGTCAAATAAGTTTAAAAAAAGTTACTCTGACATAACATGAATGTTGTAACGTTGATGCTAGTAGTGTAATTTAAATACTCCAGTATTTAAGCATGACGTTCATATTTCATTAAAACTGTTTTAGTTGATGAATTAATTGAAGTATAATAAAACCTCCATTTATCTAATTTACGATTATTAAGTTTTTACAAAAGCTTTTGTCATTTCTAAATTAGATTATTTAAAAACTTTTAGTAAATTTAATAAAGGTTTTTGACAGTGAAGCATAAATAATATAGATATTTAAAGCCCCATAACTTTGGTGTTATTTATTTTTATGGTTAATATTTTTTTTAATTTCAAAATCAAGGGAAAAAAATCTATAATATTTTGTTTAGCTTTTATTCATTAAGTTAAAAGGCTTAAAACTAAAAATATAACAATGTATTTCTACTTTTAGTTTTATTTGAATATTAATACAAGTAAATTATTATTATCTGAAGAAGTAAGAAGTTCATTTCTTTAACTAAAGCAATCAACATAATGAATTTTCTTTTCTCAGTTCTCCATCACCTCATTATTCTCACACCATTTTGGAACTAACAAGAGCAGACAAAAATAAATTGTAAGTAAGAAAAAAATAACTTTATGGTATTAATATTTCTTGTTATCTTAATAAAAAAATGTAAAAAATTGTGTTTCTTTGTGATAGATTATTTTGATAAATTTTATTTTCTATATTCTCTTCAGGGAAGATCAGTTAGCTCAAATGAGAGAGCAGATTCAAGTTTATGAGATGGAAATTGAAAATTTGAAAGAGCAAAACAAATTACAGAAAGCTGAATTCGATGAAGATTTGTTAAAAATTAAACAGAAAATTACTTTAGATCAGAAGTATTTACAGAGAGCAATTTCTTTTTTTTTTTTTCTTTTCGTTATTTATTTTATTGTCAAAGAAAACTTTCTGATCTTTCTTTCTTGTAGAAGACAAGTAATTTTTTATCATTTGTATTTCTTTTAGGCACAATCTTCAAGAAAATATTGATATGATAAAATTGCAAAGGGAAATTAAAGAAAAATCAACCATTTTGACAGTTTTACAAAGTAAATATGAACAGCTGGAACAGGTTAGGCAAATGCGTAGACATTACTTTTACAAAATGTTGTCTATGGACTGATAGATTTTATTTTTAACTTGTGCGCATCAGACTATCAAAAATGAAAATGTTTTTTATGTTATACCTGCATATGTGTGACTGATGTTTTTTCATTACCTTACATAACTTTTATAGCTGTAGAACTTGGTAAATTTATGACAGGGAATAATGTATCCTTTTTGTCTTATCTCTACACACATAAAATGTCAGGTATAAAATGTAATTAGCATAAAGTGTCACTTTTTTTATAAAGTAAAAGTACCTATTTATTGTTGAATTTGAAATACTTACAAAATTTTGAAAAGTGTAACATTTTTAGCCAGTCAATTATTAAATTATCAGCACTTTAAATTTTTAAATCTGTTGCTCAGGAATGCACTTATCAGAAGTATTACATGTATCACTTTTTTTTTAAATGTACATCTTTATCAAACAGAGTAGCAGAGCTGTTAAACAAAGTCATGAACAGATACTAAGAGAAATGGAGCATTTAAATCTTCAGCTGCAGGAGGAACAAAACAGAAACCTTACTCTACATAACCAACTAAAACTTACAGATAGCAATCAGAAAAAAGTGTTAGAGGTGAATATTGTTAATTTTAAAAGAAGTCTTATAAGAATGTGGGAAAAAAAATGATACATATATTTTTGTTTTTGTGTATTAGATGATTTGACAGGGGCATAATTGACAATGTTGCCTTGGGATATTTTAGGAGTGTCGTAGTCCTTAATTATGTAAAAAAAAAATACTAATTTTCCCCTAAAACAAAAAAAATAGGTTGGCACAAATGCTAAAAATCCCACTAATATATATTAATTGGTATTATGCTTTGTTTAATAAAAATTTAAAAACAAAAACCTATAAATTAATCTAAAGATAGCTAAATAAAATAAATTATATAAAATAATGCATTAAAAATTTTACAGCCATAAAGTGGTTTAAAAAAATAGAATGTCTTAACAATCTAGACAAAATGTTTACTTGTTGAATCTTTTATTAGCTTCAAGAGCAAGTGTCTGACTTACAAAGAGAATGCAATGTTTTAAAGGAAGCAAATGAAAAACTGGTTAGCAGGTAATGAAATTCACGCTTCATAAAAATCAATTTACTTTAAGTTTAAAAAGAAAGACAAATTAATTATTGTAGTTATTTTTCTGCACTATAAAATTCAAATAGATTTAGCCTAATTATCATTTTATTTAAGTGCCTTTGACCTAGAAAGGGAACGAGAATGGCGACAGAAGGAGAACACCTTAAAAGTTCAGATCGCACAGTTGGAGGCCACATTAAAATCTGATCTTGGAGAAAAAGGAGGAATTATTGACAAATATGCGATGGAGAGAGGTATAATTTTATAGTACCTAAATTTTATTGGAAGAGATCAGTACTTTATGAACACAATTTCTGTGTATGTGATTTCTTTATCAATGAATACACTCGTTAAACTCTTTATCAGATGCTCATGAAAAACTGCAAGCTGAACATAGGGAGTTGTCAGTAAATTATTACACACTGAAAGAACAGATGGATGATTTAAATGAAAAAATGAAATTTTTCACCAAGGTCAGTGTTTTTTTTTTCTCATTTTAGAAATTTTAAAATTTATTTTCAGACTTTTTTATTCACAGTGGTGCATCGAGATACGAATTTAATTTGTTCCATAATGTTGCTTGTATGCCAATTTTACCAATTGAAATGGCATTAATCCATTCCAGCTCCCAAAATGCCACCCCAGTTTTTTTTGTTATATGTTTTTGAATATGGAAAATGTATTTATAAATGACAAATATTGTAGAGGATGTAAAGAAATAAACTGGCTTTATTAAGTGTATTTACTTGGAAATTAGCCGACTTGATCTTAAGGAAGATGCTGGCGTAGGTTTAGGGTAATGGAGAAAGGCGAAGGAGTTTAGAAATTATTGTAACACCATTAGCTGGTGTTTTACCCTTTATCGACTCCTTCTCTTTAAGTACAGTTAAGAACTATTATGCCCATACTGCCTCGCCAAGTCAGTCACTCGCACACCTTCCTCATGTTTTTTTTTATGATTTCACGCTTTGATTCAATAGAAATCAACTTCTTCTGAGTACTGACATTTCCACTCACTTTATTCAGACCCATGATTATTAAAGAAATGTGATAAAGTACTTGTAGATGAACAAAAAGCACATAATGTGAGCACAACTTATCAAAGATGTTTAAACAGCGAAGCAAACAAGCAATCTGACTTAGGTGTTTGGGAAAATGCGATATGCTAGGTGCAGTAAACTGGGTTGTGTGCAGAAGGCGGACCCGCTCGTATCTCAAATGTTTCTCGTATTTGAAAGCAAAACATAGCTCGCTCAACAGCTCCTGTCTCAAAAATCTTATATGTTGAGGTACCACTGTAATTTTTTTTTCACCAGTATTATTTAATTGACCTATCAAATTGAAAAATTACATATTTCTAGTTTGTTTTTTCCATTTCAAGGAAAGTCAGGTTGATTTTACAGAGATTGAAGAAGCTTTAGTTCTTATAAAACAAAAGAAGCAAAGGGAACAGAAACCACCAGATTTCTTACAGGAAGTGGATGATGAACTTAGTAAAGGTTTGTGCTCTAGAGTCAGTAACAGTTTAGTCTATTAGTAAATATCTACATGTGTATACTAGGGTGGTGTGAAAAAATAAAGTTTAGAATTTCTGAATGTAATAGTGCTAAAAAGTTGTCTTAAGTGTTAGTTAACAACTCTGCAAAATTTCAGAATTTTTTGCTTATTTTGAGTGGTGCCCCAATCATGTTGAAAATTTGGACTTCTGTTATAAGCAAAACGGTATTTACAATATTCGTTTACCCTCTATTTTCAAGTGTTTTAATTACTTTGGCGAATAAACGTACATTGTATTTTCTATTTTCTACACAGAGTAAGTATCTATTTATTTTTTAGTATCTACTGCTTAAATCAGCATATTTTAGTAAATTAGCTCCCGGTGGAGTTCATTATCTGCCGTTCGCATTTAATCTAGTCCAGATATTATGGCGCAGTTGTTGTACATTATACTGGCACTGGAAATATTATCGCTTTATGAGTATACATAATTGAATAATATACCAAATATGTTAAACATTTTTTTATGGCTCACTCATTTTATATGGTTATATAAAATCCTTCCTTAATGCTTTCTCAGATAATCACCGGGATAAAAATGTCATCTAATGTTGACACCAGAGCTGCCAATAAATGCCCTGTTTTTGGTCATTCCTGTGAATTGGTTACAAATGTTTTGCCAACCTATATGGACATGATGAAGTATTACAGTCACATCAGACAAAAATTAAGTTCTGATCAAGCCAAAGAGCACACAGTGAGTGAAATAGCTGAAATCGTTGCAACAGACATTGAAGCTGTATGGCATAAAGCTTCCATTCCGAGTTGTTTCACACACTAGAATTCTCAAACTGACTCAGAAATTCATGATGAACTCAGAGAAACTCATGAAGCCATTTAAAGGAAGGAAAGCAGATAACAAGTATTTGCTGAAGTTGCAAGAATATGCTGACAATAGTAAACAGAAACTCTTTGACGTTGCAATTTGCAAATGTGTTCCTGGAAACTGTGGTTGTGCAAAGCAAAACAAAGTGCCACCTCAGGAACAACACTTTTTGCAGGACCAGAGAACATTGAGGATCATGTTTATTGGTAGTGTTGATCGAGTTTCCTCAGCTAAACTAAAAAGACCTATGATCGCAAGTTGAAGGAGGACTCAAGAGCCAAAAAGCACCCAAACTCGATTTGAATGACCAATGCCCTGGAGTTATAGATTTGAATAATGATGATTCATCAGATGCCGAAATTGGCCTCAATGAAGATTTATTTCAGACTGAAGCCGAAAGCAGTACTTACCATGATTACAGATACTGAGACACCTACTTCATCCAAACCGAGCTCTAGCCAGATGAGAAGAAAACTACCAAAGTTAGCAAAATATGTGATCGATTTGCAGTATCAGACAGGTTGGTGCAGCAGTTGCTACAGCAGTACTAGAAGATTCTTGGCATAGTTTTTCACAAACTGAGGTCAGCAATGTAATTGATCGTATAAACTGGTGACGAGCTGAAAGATGGCTAGAGATCAATTAGTAGACTCTACTGATGCAATTCAAACTCTCTATTTTGACGGCCACAAGGATAAAACAATGTAAACTAGAGAAGAAAGGAGGAAGCCGTTGGTATCGAAATGTAGTAAATGAGGAACACATCACAATACTGTTCTGAACCTTGAGTGAAAATTCCATCACACATTTAGCACCTCAAATCATCATCAGCTGGAGATATTGCTGACTGTATATATATATACATATTTTGGACAGCACAAGTACAAACATAACCAACATTTTAGGATTGGATGTGATGGTACTGCAAATAAATGGGCCATAGGACCTGGGTTGGAGGTATCATAAGACTTTTGGAGATCAAACTGGGTAGACCATTACAGTGGTTGCCATGCTTGTTGCATGCAAATTGAGCGGCCTTTGCGCCCACTTAATCAAACATTCTGCATGGTAAAACAACTGGGCCACAAGGATTTTCGGGTCCATTAGGTTCTGCCCTAGTTAAATTGCGAGTCCAGGCCAGTGTGCAACTCTTTGTTGCAATTAGCAGTAGCATTCCTTGATGTGTCACTTTCAGAACTAAGTACAGAGCAGAGGTATTTACATGAAATGTGCTTAAGCGGTGATGACCGGTTGCTGTTCAGAAGAACTTGCTATGAAGAAACCCTGGCAAAATGGCTCATTCACGGTGGTTGACAACGGCCAACCTTATTCTTTCGATTGTATATTTCACAACAAAATCCAACTCAAAGCTTACAGATGTTGGCAACTTACATTATGCAGGTGTAGCAGCCTCTGTGTGGTTTGGCACCCAAAAGCAAACCTAGCTGTGTAGATGGTACTAAACACATTTGGTTGACAATTCACTTGTCTCGTTCACTGCCAACTGAAGTTAAGAAATATCTATTGATCCTGTTATCCAGTAAGATGCCTATTTTGCTCATCCAGAGAATCTATTGATAAGGGCATGGTCACTGACACGATGATCAGATCATTAAA